>OY744614.1:19351831-19366831 GCA_963556255.1 Allolobophora icterica | reverse complement strand
CTCTCTCTCTCTCTCTCTCTCTCTCTCTCTCTCTCTCTCTCTCTCTCTCTCTCTCTCTCTCTCTCTCTCTCTCTCTCTCTCTTTTAGGTGGCGGATCTCAAATCTAAGGTGCCAGATCTGAGATTCGGCTGAATTTACCCATGACACAATAAATACCTGAACATATTCGTTTATTCGTTTATTAATTCAGATGTCATCGACTTATCTATTGACGTCAGTTCGTACAATCAGATTTTCTGTGCGTTTGTTTTTGCAGAGAAACCGTTGACCGGGGAAGACATACACTCGGCCATTCTGCGACAGAACTTCTCTGAACTGGAACGAATTTTAGAGACAAGGTAGGCAATAGAAATCACCCGACTCAGCTGATCTGATCCCATCCCATCCAATCTAACCAAATATAATCTTAACTGCTAACTCATAATTTCTTAAGTGCTTCTGTAAAGCTAAGTGCAGGGCACCAGCTTATTCACGAGCTATGCATCATATCAGAGGGGTCTTGGAGGCAGACGAGCTATAGACGTCATTAGATTGGATTGCATTGGATTGTAACCCAATATCATCCAATGCAATCCAAACCAAACCGAAATCAATCGAATCCAATGACTTCTGTGGTTCGTGTGCTTCTCCTCCCTGATCTCTCTGATCTCTCTGGCAACTGCATTTGGATCCCTATTTAATATCTCTAACTTGACGCAGCGCTTGTGAACACACTGGTGCCCTGCGCTTAACTATCTAGTGTCGCTTTAGAAATGTTAAGTTTACGATCACAAATACGATTAGGACAGATTCAATGAAAGTTCAAAATCTTTACGAACTGACGCGAAGATATTCAAATGAAACTCTATGAAGAAATATCGTAATCCGTTGGAGAATCTAATCTGACTTCTATAGCGCCGTTGTCACGACACACACAATCGATGGTCACTCAAAGTCAACACTGTTAACAATCGGAGGAATCCTTTGATGTAGTCCGGTGGATATACAACTCTCACCTGTAATCAAGACACCTTCATAAACAACCAATTTATGTCGAATGTCTCGTTCCAGTTTTTCTCTGTAATTGATTACATCTCTACGCCTCTCAATCCCATTGAATCCGAGTGTTTGCCCCTCTGCTTGGTTGCTTCTTCCAGTGTTTCCTCTAAGCTGCAGTTTCTATCCGTCCGTCCATCCGTCTATTCGTCCGTCTATCTATCCGTCCTTCCGTCCTTCCCTCCATCCATCCGTTCTTCAGTCCGCTCTTCAATACGTCCTTCGGTCTGTGTCCTTTCATCCGTCCTGTCGTCCTTTCATCCGTCCTGTCGTCCTTTCATCCGTCGGCCTCGAAGGATAGATGAATTTAGAGCATTTGATTATTATAGGAGAGGATTTGATTGTTCTAAGAGAGAATTTGATTGTTCCGATAGAGGATTTGATTGTTCTAAGATAGGATTTGATTGTTCTAATAGAGGATTTGACTATTCTAAGAGAGGATTCGATTATTCTAAGAGAGGATTTAATCAAGAGAGTTGTCTTTGTTGTCGATCGTTGCAGAGAGGCGCCGATTGACGCAACCAATAAGTTCGGCCACAGTCCGCTGATGGTGGCCGCCGAAAAGGGATACGTCGAGTGAGTGCTGCTCCTCGCCATCTGCCGAATCGCTTGTGAAGTATTTCTACGACACCTGACGATTAAAACAGTCATCTTGTCATTTGAAATTTATTCCGAGAAGCAGACGTAGATATGACTGTATGCAGTGCCGATACATAAGCTGGTCTCTCTGGCCCCATGGCTTTGGTGTGGTGCTGAGGAATTTAAGAGATTTACATTACTTATCTTATCTTACATATAGGCCCTAATAGAATATAAATTGCATACATACGTATTTAGTATATATATATATGTATGTCATGTATATTTTATGTGCATGTATTATATTCATATGCATATATGGGTATATATAATTATTTGTAAATATGCATGTATATATCTATGTGTGTCGTTTTGTGTCTTGTACAGTATGATGGACGCCCTGGTCGATGGAGGAGCTGACGTCAATTTCCAGAACGACGCCGGAAAGACAGCGTAAGAGTCAACAACACTCACCGACACAGACAGACAGGAGACATGCAGACACACAGACAGACACACAGTCAGACACACAGTCAGACCCAAAGACAGGTACATACACTGACATTGGTAGACACACAGATTGATATACAGACACACAGCTGAATACTTACAGACGTAGGTATGATGGTGTAGCCTATGTATGGCTATACATTTGTAATGTAGAGCGCGTTCTGCGATCTGTGATGTTGTATAGCGCCTTTTGTTGACTGCTGCCTAATGTTTGTTGTAATCTCTTTTAAAGTTTCTGACATCACTTTTAAAATTTAAATGCACATATAGCAAAGACGATTATGATGAAAACAACGACTACGATAACGATGGAGATGAAGTTATTGATGATGACTATGTCGTGGTGATGATGATGACGACGACGATGACGATGATGGTGTTGATGATGAAGACGACGATGGCAACGACGACAGTGATGAAGATTCATCTGGATTGGTGGTTGAGCCCAACTCGCCACAATACCCGATGTTGGTGGTGGAACTTCTCTGCGCTAGGTTCCCGGATGTCCACTACTCTTCCTCAGTCCACAATCTGCATGTGATATTTATATTGGATCCACTTCCCTCAGTTACTGATCATGCCACTCAGTTGAACATACATTTATCATCTACGTCAACTGCACACCATCCGTCACCCGCTCTCCCTCACGCGGTCATCACTCTCGTCCATGCGCTCATCTGTACTAGGGTTGACTTCGGCAACTCCATCTATGCTGGTCTCTTTTCACTCAACTTATCCAAGCTTCAGTCAATACATAACGCTGCTGCTCACCTTATCGAGTTATCGGTGGTCTCCCGAAGTTTTCCCACATAGCTGACTTCATTCGGGACTCCCTACACTGACTTCCTGTGCTACAGCACATCCCGTTAAAAACTCTTATGCGTAACTGTCTTGTCGTGGTAGCTCCTTCATTCCTCGGGACCTTTTGTATACCTCGGTCTGTTCACTCCCTGGTCGTTGACTGTCCTGTCGACCGCCAGAGGCCTTCTGTGCAGGGCTACTGCTCAGTCTAGAAGCTTTGCTGATGCCCTTCTAGTTTGAACCACCTTCCGCAGCAATTGCGCTTTGAGCTTCTCATCCTTTCTCTTCCACTGTTCCGGAAACGCCTGAAGGCCATTTTGTTTGTTAGTGAGAGCACTGACTTGGGTCGCGAGCGCCTCTGAATCATTGAGTGGCGCTTTATAAATGTACGATTACAATTACAAGATGATGACGATGATGATATTTATCACGAAGGTAATATTGACAACGACGACGACGACGATGATGTGGATGATGATGATGATGATGATGATGACGATGATTAATGATGACGATGATGATGATGATGATGATGGTGGTGGTGGTGGTGGTGATGATGATTAATGATGACGATGATGATGATGATGGTGGTGGTGGTGGTGGTGGTGGTGGTGGTGGTGGTGATGATGACGATGATGATGATGATGACGATGATGAAGATGATGATGGTGATGGAGGTGGTGGTGGTGGTGGTGGTGGTGGTGGTGATGATGATGATGATGATGATGATGATGATGATGATGAAGATGATGATGGTGATGGTGATGGTGATGGTGGTGGTGGTGGTGGTAGTGGTGGTGATGATGATGATGATGATGATGATGATGATGAAGATGATGGTGGTGGTGGTGGTGGTGATGATGATGATGATGATGATGATGATGATGATGATGATGATGATGATGATGATGATGATGATGATGATAGGCTGATGATGGCTGCCTACGGAGGGCAGAGAGGTTCCGTCGACCAGTTGCTTAGGAGTGGCGCTAGTTTCGACCTCCGGGATCGGGGTGGATCGACAGCCCTTCACTGGGCGGCGGACAGTGGCAACACGGACCTCATCGAGTGGATGATCGATCGTGGAGCTGACGTGGCCGCTGTTGATCTCAACAAGTGGACGCCACTCCTTAGAGTCGGTCAGTCAGTCTCAAACTTAGCTGGGACCTTCATCTTTTCATGTCCTTGCTCTTCTTCTTCTTCTTTGTGGCCGCTGACTGAACTGATCTGGTCTTCAAAATGACCTTAGTTCAAATTTCAGAGACTGCTGGTCCTTTGTTTCAGTCTCTGTCTGTCTGTCTGTCTGTCTGTCTGTCTGTCTGTCTGTCTGTCTGTCTGTCTGTCTGTCTGTCTGTCTGTCTGTCTGTCTGTCTGTCTGTCTGTCTGTCTGTCTGTCTGTCTGTCTGTCTGTTTACTTACATATGTAGTTATTGTTCTCTTTAAACCCTTGCAATCTCGTGAACGTTTTATAATTGACCTTGTCATGAATATGCATTACAACATACGTAAAAATATGAACATGAACAAACGAACGAATTATAAGGACAATGATGACTACTAATCAGATTGTTACAAATGAACCAGTGACGTCATCCACGAAGATAGTGTTGCTGTACTGATGACGAAGACGATTATGGTGGTGACGACGATTATGATGATGACGACGACGACCCGACGCCTATGATGATGTTATATGATGATGATGGGGCAGTGATGATTATGATGCGACTGATGGAGATGATGATGGGCGTTGTATGGTCGTGTCAGCTGCGGTGGGTGGCAACCGCGAGGTGGCGGGGCTGTTGGTGCGGCGCGGGGCGGACGTCAACTGGAGAGATAAGGACGGGAAGACGGCGATGATGATGGCCGTCATCAACGGTCATCAGGGTCTCGTCGAACTACTCACCGAACACGACGCTGACATCACCATCCAAAACGAAGTATACAAGTGGCTCCTGCTGCTGCTGACGATGATGCTGGTGATGAGGGTGATGGCGATGATGAGGATGAGGATGATGATGGTCAAATTGATGAGGAGGAGAATGATGATGATGAGGATGATGAGGGTGAGGATGATGACGACGACGATGATGATGATGGTGGTGGTAGTGATGATGATGATGATGATGATGATGATGATGATGATGATGATGATGATGATGATGATGATGATGATGATGATGATGATGATGATGATGATGATGATGATGATGTTGAAGTTGATGAGGAGGAGAAAGATGGCGACAGCAACGATGATGATGATGATGACGATGATGTTGTTGTTGTTGTTGGTGGTGGTGGTGGTGGTGGTGGTGGTGGTGGTGGTGGTGGTGGTGGTGGTGGTGGTGGTGGTGGTGGTGGTGGTGGTGGTGGTGGTGGTGGTGGTGGTGGTGGTGGTGGTGGTGGTGGTGGTGGTGGTGGTGGTGTAGATGATCATGATGATCATGCCAAAGACGGTTAACTATACGATGGTTAGAGCGTACTTCGAGGAGCGTCTTTTCCATTAGGATGCCAATTCGCTTTTACCGATGGTGGCTGACTTAAGAGAGGGGAATCTCGGGCTAACACGGTGCGTGACATTTACCTTAAAAGGCGTGGCGCCCATTCAAACGGGCAGCGGTGGTTAAGCTTCTCAACCAATCAGTTCAGTGAAAATTTAGTAGGATTGAGCTCAAACGGTCGCTTTAGGAAGATGTGTTCATTTACGTTTTAGTCTAAACTAGGTTATATAAACTCCTCTGCCAACCCCCCCCGTCTGGTCTCTGGCATTTGGATCTCCGTTGACAAATCTCTGTGTAACCCCTCTGACTAGACGCAGCGCTCGTGAATAAGCTGGAGCCCTGCGCTTACTTTCAAGTGTCGCTGTAAAAATTTTGAGTTTACGATTACGATTGATGTAATAATTATGTGTTGCATTGTTGTTTGTGTACAGTATGGAAAGACCGCTTATGAAATGGCTTTGTCGATGGACAAAGTGGTGAGTGCAAACTTTTCGTATAAGATGACGTTAAACTGTTAGAATTCATCCAATCGAGTATCGAATGCCGTTTGAATTAAATATGGGTCTGGTAAGATAAAGACTATAGAGTAGAGAATAGTTAAAACAATTGTATGGAGTGTGGTGGTGTATGGATCAGAAACATGCACCATCAAAAAAGAAGATGTAAGAAGGTTGGGGCTTTTGATGTGAGTAAGGCTAAGGATGGAAAAGATTAGTTGGACTAAGCATAAAACAAGCAAGGAGGTGCTGTATAAGTTGGAAGAGGAAAGATCTACTATAAGGGAGAGAGGCATAGGAAGTAGATTGGTCACATACTGAGAATTATCCCAGTGGGAAGAATGGAGGGAAAAAGAACGAGAGGAAGACCTAAAGTCCTAGACGGATACTACAACTGGACTGGATGATGGTGGATGAGTTGGAAGCCAGCTTCGAAAGGAGTGGCGCCATTGGACGTTTCAACCTTCCCAATGGACTTAAGAAGAAGAGATTAACTGGAAATCATAAGATGTCGTTCAACGTTGGATCATACAATGCTGCACTTTAGACACCTTTTAAACGTTTTCAGCCGACAGTGGTGATCCATCAATGTATCTGATTATTCAAAGTGAACGGTGAAACATATATAAAACAGTTTCCTATTGTCATCAACGGCCTTCGAAGCTATAAATATGTCGTTATAAAAGCTTTGCTGGAATCCTTAATTTTCCCTTCTACCAAGGCAGCTGAAGAATGCGAAGTTTACAGATAGGTTACACAGGTTACAACTTGGTTTTTTATGGCTGCCTGTTAAAGTTGTTAAAGTGTTTGAATTTATGCTTTTGTGAACGTTTGGAAACTTTACAAGTCGTTGTGTTTAATTTTCTGTCAGAGAATTATCAAAGCTTTGGAGACGTGTATGGACAAGAAGGGAATCAAATACTATCACTGAGTCCATGACGTCGAATAGCATTGCTCTCGAAACGACATCGACTCTGTCGTAATCACGTTATAGCCATATCATACACCTCGAACTTTAACTTTATAATCTCGAACCGATTTCCTCCACCACGTAGTCTCGAACTATACCCGTCACATCATATAGTCTCGAACCTTCACTATTTACCCTCGAACCGATATCTTCCACAGCATAGTCTCAAACCATACCCGTCACCTTGTTCAGTCGCGAATTATAACTATATACTCTCAAATCCATGTCTTTCACGACCTAGTCTCGAACCATATCCGCCCACGTTCTCTCGCATATTTGTTACCAGTAAGCACGTTGGTCCTCAAATAAAGTTCTCGATTCTTAAGAGATATTATGGTCTGCTTTAAAGCGTCGGTTCTTCAGTATCTTATTCTCGAAGCCGCCACTCCCATCTGTGCTCTAGTTTGAACCAATGAACTCTGTCGTATCGGAATTAATGTGTACCCCGGCAGGTATGGTACACACGCTTAGCAATTAACATTAACTAGAAATTATTTGAAATTTCCATCCATGACATATAGCATAGAGTTTTTAGGAAGTAGTATACTCTCGAAGCAAGGCAATCCCATGACATATAGCCTCGAGCCTGAGCTATTTCTGTTAAAATACGAATTTATTTGACTTGCATGCAGAGAGCGTCCCTGCGGAGGTTTCCATAACTACAGGATTAACTGGTTAAGAATGTTTTATATAAATGCAGACAAGGAATCGACTGTTAACTGAAATGTATGAAGTTTTGAGTTTTCATGTGTTTACCATATATGCTATTAAAACCATAGAAACTCATCTGTGCATTGTTTTCTCTTCTTAGTCTCATTTTACATCATAGAGGGGAAAACTGTGTAGAGACCGCCTCTGATGGTTTTCTGGGGTGTCGTTGTATATATCCCCAATTACAATTACATTTACAAATTACAATATCAGAATTTGTGTCCTAATGAAGCGTGTTTTAAGGGGTCTGTAGTGTATACGACGTTGGATACCGAGCTCTGAGTAGCCCCATTTTTTAAGAGGCGCTATATAAATACTCGAATGAATGAATGAATGAATAATATACCAATTATTATATACAAGCACTGTCAAGCAGATATTGTGTTGATGTATGCGTCTGGAAAGTATATATATATATATATATATATATATATATATATATATATATATATATATATATATATATATATATATATATATATATATATATATATATATATATATATATATATATATATATATATGGCTGGCGTCAGGAACTGATGATGATGATATTCGTACTACGCTCGATGTTTCACACACACACATTTATATATATGTATGTATATACATATATATACATACATATATATATGTGTGTGTGAAACTTCGAGCGTAGTGCGAATATCATCATCATCATCATCATCATCATCATCATCATCATCATCATCATCATCATCATCATCATCATCAGTTCCTGACGCCAGCCATTTGGCGGCGATGGGTACGAATAAATGATCTCCATTGTCCTCGGTCATTTGACAAGTCTATTGCCCCCTTAGTGTTAGTCCAAGTGATGTTATGTCCTCGGTTATATTATCTATCCAGCGTAGTCTTGGTCTGCCTTTGTGTCTTTTCCCTTCGAATCTTGCATGTATAGTGCACTGTGTGGGATTCGGTCAACTGGCATTCTATCTACGTGTCCAAACCATCGGCGTCTTCGTTGAACGACTTTGTCTAGCAGAGTTGTTTTGATGCCTAATGATTGTCTTATGTCATCGTTTCTTATTTTCTGCAGTCTTCAAATCCCTGCGATCTTCCACAGCCAGCTCATTTCTGCCGTAAGAATTCTTCTTTCATCTTGTTTTCGCATTGTCCAACGATTCATATAGGAAAATGGGTTGTATATTTTTGTTTTGGTTTTCTTTGTTAATTCCTTGCTAATCCATTAATCCAAATGCTTGTGAAGCGCGTCCAATTCTTCTTTGTTAATCTTTTCGTTGCTGCCATCAGCGTTTATTAGCCCTCCAAGATAGACGAATTGTTTTACTTGCTTAATATTTAGCCTCTCTTTGGATTGTGATAGCTATTGGTGTCTCTTTGGTCTTTTCAATCGAAATTTTTTAGTTTTCTCTGCGTTGATCATTAGGCCAAATCTTCTACTGGTTTCGTCAATCTGTACGAATATATATATATATATCAACTTTTGAGCGTAGTACGTATATATATATATATATATATATATATATATATATATATATATATATATATATATATATATATATATATACTATACATGCGGCGCTCTCTGGCTCATACATGAGGTACTCGTACTCATATATGAACCTTTGATCGCTGTCATATAGTATGTTAAAATACCGTTGCCACAGACTTCGTCCATTAAACTGAACTGGTACGAATCAGTTACCTTTACCGGCTGTTCTTACGTCCCTGTGTGCGTTTGCGTGTGTTTGTTCGTATCCGTCCGTTTGTGTGCTTGCATATGCGTGCATTTGTGAGTGGGCCTGTACTTGTGTGTTCGTATGCACTTTAATGCAAATGATCGGAGAAACAGAAAGAGGATGAGGAATTGAAAAGAAAGAAGGGGAAGAGTTAGGAGGAGGAGGAGGAGGAGGAAGAGGATGGCGATGATGAGGAGGAATATGACAAGGAGGAAGAGGAATAGGAGAAGTAAGAGGAGGAGGAGAAGGAGGAAGAAGGCGATTGCGAGGAATTAAGAGGATGACTGAGGAAATGAAGAGGAGAAAAGAAGAGGAGAAAAGAAGAGGAGAAAAGAAGAGGAGTACAAGGAGAACAAGAGTATGAGGAGAATTGATAGAAGAAAGACAAGGAAGAGAAATAGACGGAGGAAGAGGAAAAGTTGAAGAGGATTAAGAGGAGGAGAAGGAGGAGGTGGAAAGATGGGCAGGAGGCGAAGGAAAAGTAGAAGGAGAAGGAGGGTTTCATTAACATTGAATTCGTGCATTCAAAGGTCACCTGCCTCATCAACCGCCAGTGACCCCATTTGACTTCGACGAAATAATCGTATACCCAACGACGCACATACCAACCACCGCACCTAATATCCCTCCCTACCTCCCGCCCCACACCCTCCTCCACTCACCCAATGCCCACTCAGCAAAGCGCCTGATCAACTCACTTAGAAGGAGAGAAGAGCGGTCACTCTGGCTCCGAGAGGCAGCCATGCGTATCGAGTTACCTGAGTTCGGCTTCGTTTTGGTGCGCACCATCGGTTGAACCTTGTGCATTAAACACAAGCGATATTGAAGCTGATAAATAACAAGTGTTCACGACTTCGTTTTGCTTAGCCTCGGCATAATCGATCTCAGGTGGCTAGTCTTCTCCCTCGCTGTCTGGTCCTCCCACCGACAACGTACGGTCAGTGTTTTTATTTTAAAGCTTGGTTCGCCAGGTGTGCAAGTGGAAGAGACATCTCGAGGCATCTTTCAGCCCTGGCAGGGATTTGAACCACGAGCCCCTGGTTTGACAGGCCAGCATACTAACCACTTGACGATCTTGTGCTCCAACAGATATCCGCTTAAGAACGGTCAACGAAATCTTAGTTACTGTTCAACGACGCTGTGTCATAACAAAGTTGATTAGCGTCACCCTCCTCCGTTATCCAGGTTTGGGCCTGGTACTACAGGAGTATACAGGCAGTGGCTGGTTGATTAGTTACTGTTTAACAACGTTATGTCAACACAAATATGACTGGCGTCGCCCTCTCCATCCAGGTCTGGGACTGGCACTACCAGAGTACTCGCGGATTTGAAACATGAAAGTGAGTGTTCTGGCCCCAGAACCCAATCTCTAGGTAATCTAGTTATCCCAATCTCAAATAACCCCAATTTTCAATAACCCTACTTTATACTTTAGTTACCCCATTCACCTCGCTGTCCTGTTTTCCCAATCTCATATTACCCAAACTCCAGTTAGCCTCGTCTCCAGTTACTCAAATCTCCAGTTACCACAACTTCATTTACCCCAAACTCCAGTTAGCCCCATCTTCAGTTACCTCAATCTTTTCTGTTCCTGTCGACTACTTATCTTGTCGCAAGGCGGCACCAGTTGACGGAGCGACATCTGGCTATTGACCATATCCGGTGCCGTCATCCGGGTCCTTTTACGCGGAAACGTCGACGACGCTTCTACGCCGAACCGGAAGTCATCCAAACGCCGGTCGTCACGTGACGAGGCTAATTTCCGGTATCGTTTAAGCGATATGAAATGAAAGACGTCCAGCAAATGCCATAACTGGTGGCTGCGATGAACAACTGGAGGAGATTGCGGTTAATGCGAGAGGTAACCAACAGCAGAGGAGTTGTAGGGCGAGTACAGGGTGGGGTTAGTAGGAATTTTTATATTAATACGGATATTGGTTTAAAATACACAACAGTTAAAAACATCGTCAACATTATTGCTATTGTTTTTGCAGTTGCTATAGTTACTATTATTGTTACTACTACTACCACTGCTTCTACTACTACTAAAGTTACTGCTACTTTTACTGCCACTGCAACTTCTAATGCTACTACTACGTATGCCATTGTTATTGTTATTATTTGCAGTGTTGTCTGCTTATGGGACATATCAGGTCTGTTAGTACCACTCCCCTTCATTCCACAACCTCCCTTTCCCCCCCCCCCCATACACTTCATTTTCTGGCGTCATCACTGTCCCGGACACGTTCCCCGGAAAGGGCCCGTGTCGGTCACCCTGGTGTCGACCCTGTACCGAATAACCCCTAGACTGAGCAGCTGAGGAGGGGACAGATGGATAATAGGCAGTTGCATCCGCGATGAGAGAGAGGGATGGAAGAGGGATATATATGGAGTGAATGGACGGAACCTTGGAAAGGCATCCAGATGCCCATGGACAGCAATCGATGATGACCAGCGTCCGGCATTACAATCCTTCGATCGATCTATTGATTGATCCTTCCATCCAGCAGTTCATTCAATTCATCCATCATTCCATTCATCCATCCATCCATCCGTCCATACAACCACATAATCATCCAACACCCATCCATCTGTCCATCTATCCATCCGTACATTCATCCATCCATCTATCAGTACATTCATCCATCTTACTCGGATTAACCAACCTCAAGTATGCAGAGATTTCGAGTGGGTTTCCATCTCGGCGTTTCTCGATGTGGTTAGCGTGCTGGACTGTGGGTCGACAGCACGGGGGTTCAGACCCCCGTCAGCGTGAATTTAGAGATTTCTATTCCACTAGCGCTCCCTTGCGAACTCGTCTAGAAAACGAACACACTAACCGTACACTGTCGATAGAAAGATCAGACGGCCAGGGAATGGACTGGCCATATGCCGAGGCTAAGAAATATGTCGCTAACACCGAACTTAGGACTATTCTCTTCACCCGTAGTGGTAAGTTCGTTGGCGTCTGGACCCAAAGTTCAGAAGTTCGACTCCTGTGTAACACAATCTCAGCCCTGGCTGCAGGGGTTGTCAGAGTCCACCCTCCCCCTCCCATTCGTCTTCGGTTATTTTGTACTTCGTTTACTTATATAGCTCCAATATCTGACGACAAAGCATCGATCGATGACTGACTGTGATATGCAATTGACCGTTCAGGAATTTGAGCGGATGATGGACCGAACCCCATGGAGGGATGGACGCCTCGATCTACGACTGGGAGGGAGGGAGGCAAGGAAGGAGGGAGACAGAGAGGGAAGGAGGTAAAGAAGGAAGGAGGCAGAGAGGGAAGGAGGAAGAGAGGGAAGGAGGCAGAGAGGGAAGGAGGAAGCGAAGAAAGTAGACAGAAAGGGAAGGAGGCAGAGAGGGAAGAAGGAAGTGAGGGAAGGAGGAAGAGAGGGAAGCAAACAGAGAGGGAAGGAGGAAGAGAGGGAAGGAGGAAGAGAGGAAGGAGGAAGAGAGGGAAGGAGGAAGAGAGGGAAGGAGCCAGAGAGGGAAGGAGGAAGAGAGGAAGGAGGAAGAGAGGGAAGGATCCAGAGAGGGAAGGAGGAAGAGAGGAAGGAGGAAGAGATGGAAGGAGGAAGAGAGGGAAGGAGCCAGAGAGGGAAGGAGGCAGAGAGGGAAGGAGGCACAGAGGGAAGGAAGCAGAAAGGGAAGGAGACAGAAAGGAATGGATAGAGGGGACAGAGAGGGAAGGAGACCGGAAGACGGGTGTGGAGGCAGGGAGACACAAATGGAAGGACGGGTGATCAGCCGGACGAACAAACGGTTACAGACGGAAGGAGGAAGAGAGACAAAGACAGAGCAACAGAGAAATAGTCAGAGAGAATGAGGGAAACACAAACGGAGAGAGGTCTGCAGATGCGTGGGAGGGACGGACGATGAGAGAGGGACGAAGAGATGGACGGAAGGAGGCAGTGACGTAGAGAAGGATAGACAGAAGGAGAGGCGTACAAAGCAATGATAGTTGGACGGTCGTGTAGAAGGACAGAAGGACAAAGAGACAAACGGGCGAACAGAGACAAGACAAAAGGACGAACGGAGGAGGGAAAGAAGGAGGAAGGGACCCAGTCAACGCAGATAGGTAAGAGACAGAGACAGAGACAGAGAAAGAGACAGAGAAAGAGAGAGAGGGAGAGAGAGGGAGAGAGTGAGAGAGAGAGAGAGAGAGAGAGAGAGAGAGAGAGAGAGAGAGAGAGAGAGAGAGAGAGAGAGAGAGAGAGAGAGAGAGAGAGAGAGAGAGAGAGAGAGAGAGAGAGAGGTAGCATTACAGATGGACGATTGATTGGATGCACCGATAAAGGATGGCGAGGATAGAAGTGGGATGAGGAAGTGGGAAAAGTAGGTTGCATCATTCATCATCGTCATCATCAAGATCGTCATCGTCATCATCGTCATCGTCATCATCGTCATCATCATCGTCATCATCGTTATCGTCATCATCATCATCATCGTCATCATCGTTATCGTCATAATCGTCATCGTCATCATCGTCATCATCGTCGTCATTATCAGCATCGTCATCATCGTAATCATCATCGTCGTCGTCATCATTAGCATCATCATAATCATTAGCATCTCAAACAACCGAAACGCCCCACGAGACTCACGGCTAGGAAGCAAGTCACACGCACAGGCACACATCTATACATTGGGGCACACATGATGACGTAGATAGCCAGATAAACAAACGCACGCACACAGACATACGTGCAGATATATAAACACACACACGTACGTACGCACGCACCACTAAACCAGTCAAAACAAACAACGGAACGTTTACCCCACGCACGCACACCCATATGTACTATAAATATACAGACATAATATACACATACGAAATACTAGTTACAGACAGACAGACAGACAGAGACACGAAGAGACAGGCAGAGAGACAGACACATAGAGAGACAAACGGCCAGACAGACCTACAGACTGATACGTAAGATGAATAGGAACAGAGATACATAAAAGAGTAACGAAGAGAGGCAAACAGACAAACACACTGACAGACATACATAGAGATATTTAGGCGAACGAACGTTGGGGATAGATCATAGGCGTGGGTGCCATCGTCGTCAACAGACAGACAGACAGACAGACAGACAGACAGACAGACAGACAGACAGACAGACAGACAGACAGACAGACAGACAGACAGACAGACAGACAGACAGACAGACAGACAGACTGACTGACTGACAGACAGACAGACAGACACAAATAGAGAGAGATATATAGATATAGTGAGAGAGTGAGAAAGAGTGTGAAAGAGAGATAGAGAGAAAGACTTAAAGACAGAAAGAAAGAAAGAGGAGAGACAGAAAGAGAAAGAGACAGACAGACAGACATAGACCGACAGACAGACCGACAGACAGAGAGAGATAGAGATGCGATGGATGGTAATATCGGTTTTGCACTCATAGGCTGTTGACAATTAGAGCAATTACGACATCGCACTAATATCCGCCTCTCGTCTCCTCTATATTCATGCGCAATATTAACCGAACGGTACGTGTGTGTGTGTGTGTGTGTGTGTGTGTGTGTGTGAGTGTGTGTGTGTGTGTGTGTGTGTGTGTGTGTGTGTGTGTGTGTGTGTGTGTGTGTGTGTGTGTGTGTGTGTGTGTGTGTCTGTGTCTGTGTGTCTGTGTGTTTACGTGTTTGCTGGGGAT
>OY744614.1:19329331-19349331 GCA_963556255.1 Allolobophora icterica | reverse complement strand
AATACAATGCAATACAATGCAATACAATGCAATATAATGCAATACAATACAATGCAATGCAATACAATTCAATACAATGCAATACAATGCAATGCGGCTGTATCGATTGTGCTATATATACTGAAACAGTTCATAGATGCCGGGCAAACATGATGGAAAATAATTATTAATACTTACTGTTTAGTAGTCGTTTATTGTTGTTGTCTGACCTTCATCATCTTAATCGTCGTTGTAATAACTAGTGAGACTGATCTTTCACACATTTTCGTAATTTCACCGATCGCCCTAGTTTGCTTCACCTACTCTGAGCGGGATTGGTATCGTTTATTTTCTCTTCGGTGGGTGAGTGGTCGGGTGGGTGGTGGTGGACTGGTGGTGGGTACTATGTTGTGAAGTGGGGTTGAAAGCAGAGGGCGTTAGAAATTGTACAAGGTCCGCGGTTTTCGTGCAATGTCTTGAAAGCAGTTGTGCCATTTTAAAGTCCGAGTAAAAGTCTAACAGTGACGTAACAACGTGTGATGTAATTGAAACTGATGAAATCAGAGACTTAAGAGCAGTGATGTCACCACAGTTACGCAGCTACAGTGACGTAACGAATGACGAAAATCATAAATCACATAAACGCAAGCATAGCAACAGAACTAAAGCGACTTTAGCAACGATTTAATAAAGGACAATGAAGTTACCATAGCAACGGAACTACGACGACTTAAGCAGTGATAAAGGAAATCGCATTGACGTTACCATAGCGACGGAACTACAGTTACGCAAACAATGTATAAATAAAGGTATCTGCCGTTGTCATATTTAAAAAAGTTACAGTGATGTAAGCAGCGATTAAATAAATCAATTTGGCGTTACCATAGTTACGGAAGCCACAATGACGTAAGCATTGGATCGCAGCCTTCGATGGCATTATAAGATGTTGCACAATGGAGGAGGCGGAACGAGAGTGGCAAGGAGGAAGATATCCCTCATCCCTCCAAGGGGGTTATTGTAATTAGCAACTATACGGTGGCGCTGGTGACTAATGCACAAGGCGTCAACCGATGGCGTCCCAAATTCAAGCGTAATAAGGTCAGTATTCAGAAGATCAGTCCACAAAGAAAAAAAGGTAGATACATAGGCAACGAAAAGTATGCAGTTAAAAGTCAGCAAGAAAAGTCCGTTTTTGAATTTGAACGAATGAGCGAACGAACGATTGAATGAATGAATGATGACTTATGAATGAATGAACGAACAAACGAAAGAACTAATGAATGAATGAATGAATGAATGAATGAATGAATGACGATATCGGTGTGACCAGTTTTTCTAAGGAGGTGTGAGTGATTCCGTTACCCCTATAACGACCGCACACTCCCACCCGAAAGAATACCCAACCAACCCCTGAGAAGACCGGTTACGCTACCCTTGCTACCCTTGCACCAACACAGTCGGGGTACCCTATTGCTGCAGGGTCTCTTTTGAGCTGTAATGCCACTCCATGGCATTCCCACAATTCAAGTGACTTCTATCTAAATCTACTATGATGGGACACGGTAGCTAAATGGTTAGAGCGCTCGCCTTGTAAAGCGGAGGTTACGGGTTCGATCCTCTTCCCCAGATGCGGTTACAGTCACAATTGGTCAGCGCCATAGATGGATACTTGGTCAGTAGAGAATGGCGTTTAATAAATACACAGTAATTATAATAAAACTAAGTCCAGGCCAAGATTGACCGACTTTCTTCAGTTATCTTGTCACTCTTCGTGAGCGTGTGTATGTCTATGTGTATGTCTATGTGTATGCTGTTGTGTCTCCTTTGATGTCCCTGTCTCTGTCTATATGTATCTGCATATGTCTCGAAATGAAACCGAAAAATAATCACTCATCTATATTAAAACATTTAGTAAAATACACAATATTTACAAATAAATGTCATATACATTTATTTGTAAATATTAAGTGTATTCTACAAAATGTTTTTAATATCCTATATATATATATATATATATATATATATATATATATATATATATATGTATATGTATATATATATGGATAGATGTGTCTATAGGCCGTCTATATATATGTCAACCCAATCCTTCCGTTGACAATCCTTCTTGCTTTAAATCCTTGTTCTCTTCGTACTTAACGCCTATTTAACGTTCACCTTTTGAACACTAATTCTACGTATAAGTATAACCTGAACTAATCAGCAACACAGTTTAATATCTTTTCAGTTTAATAAGAAACAAACAGACAGAACTCAATTCGATTACAACTCGACTAGTCAGCCACACTACTACAGCGAACATACTCGAATTTAAACTTCTCTAGTCAGCATAATTCTTCGCGCCTCTTGACACACCTGTCTTCTGTGCGCATAAGCGAACTCTAATAATATACATATAGCGCGCCGCTGCCGATATCGGCCGGCCGCGCGTGTCACTAAGACTAAACGTTATACATCTATCATATATACATATACACGTGAAACTAAAGTAAACGCACTAAATATATACGCCAATATCTCGCACTGCAAAACTGTACACAAAACACAGTTCACATTACCTCCTTCCTTTTTCTGGAATTGAGCAAATTAAATTTAAAAAATTGCGAAATTACCAAAATACATGAAACAAATATACATCTAGCTAATCAATAAACAGTCTTACGATTACTTATAACCTTGACAAACAATCAGCAATAATATTCAATCTGCCCTTCTTGTACTTCACCTCAACATCAAAAGTTTGTAAGGCTAACGCCCAACGCACAAGTTTAGCAGACTTAGACATTGACTCAGTCAAATATGTAAGAGGATTGTGATCAGTAAAAATGAAAATTTTTGATCCAATTATAATTTCTTTTAACTTGTTTAGAGCCCAAACAATAGCATAGGCTTCCTTTTCCACAGTAGCCCATCTCTTCTGGGTATCAGTTAATTTCTGACTGATAAATGACACAGGGCGTTCTATTCCCTTGTCGTCCATCTGTGTTAAAACAGCACCGACTGCAAAGTCACTACTATCGCAGTACAAATTGAATGGTTTTCCCACTTCAAAAACATATAACACTACTTTGGATCGCACAGCCTCTTTAAGTAAATCAAATGCTTGCTGATGTTCAACAGTCCAATCAATCTTATCAGAAACACGTTTACTAGTTAAATCAGATAAAGGTTTCGCAATCTGTGCAAAGTCCTTAATAAACTGTCTGTAATAATTAAAAAATCCAAGCAGTTGCTTAACTTGCTTCTTAGTTTCTGGGATCTTCAAATTAGTCAAACTTTCAATTCTGTCTGGATTCATCTTTATCTTACCAGACCCAACCACATGACCGATAAACCTTACTTCAGACTTACCAAATATGCATTTTTTCAAATTCAAAGTAACGTTATGCAATCTCATTTGCATCAAAAATGCATCTAGATGCTGCAAGTGAACTTTCCAACTGTCAGAATGCACAGCAATGTCATCAACATACGGTTCTGCAAAGTCATTTATAGGCTGTAAAACTAAATTTATCGCCTTAACAAAAGTTCGGCCTGAATTTATCATTCCAAAAGGAACACGAGTAAATTCATACAGTCCATTATGTGTTACAAAAGCTGTCTTCCATTGATCAGATTGTTTTACAGGACAAGTCCAATAAGCACTTCGACAGTCCAAAATAGAAATCACATTAGACTTTCCAACTTTGTTTAAAACGTCTCTGACAATCGGCATAGGATATTTACAATCCACTGTGAATGAGTTAATGTATCTGTAGTCACAGGCAAGTCTCAAAGATCCGTCTTTCTTTTTAACAATAACCAAAGGGCTTGCCATTCTGCTCGATGATGGTTTGATAATGTTTGTTTTTAACATTTCTTTGATCTGACGTTCCACTTCTGCTCGATAAATCAAAGGAATTCGATATGCTGCAAATTCCTTTGTGCCTTGCTCTCTTGTTATACTGATTTAGGTATTGTAACTGCTTTTCTTGAGAGTAAGATTCTGCAAACAATAATGCTTTCTCCGTAGTTTCTTTGAGTTCTTTCAGATACTTTTCTGGTTTAACTCCAACATGAGGTGGTAAGTTTATTTCTCTAGTCCAACTCTCTTTTAATATTGCCAATGGTCCTCTCGGAATTTTCCCATAGACAAGCATATATGGTGATACTCCAGTAGTTGCATTCGGCACTTCTCGTAATGCCCACACTGTGAAAGGAATTATCTTGTGCCATTTCCTCGGGTTGTCTATTATCACATGATGGATCATCTTTTTAAATGTCTGATTCCATCTTTCTACTAATCCAGCAGCCTCTGGGTGTCCTGGTGTGTCGAATCGTGGACTACAGCCCATTAAATTGAGAAATTCTCTTGTCAAACTGGCTGTGAAGTTCGTTCCTTGGTCACTTGTAATCACGGACGGCACACCAACGTTCATGAACAGTTCCGTCAACGCTTCACACACAGCCTTCGCTGTCAGCGATTTCAATAAGAAGATTGTAGGCCATCTGGTGCACGAGTCCACAATGCATAAACAATACTTGTGACCTGCAGCAGATACTGGATCGATCGGGCCAACGAGGTCCATCGTCATTCTCTTGAAGGCGACCTCTTCTCTTGAGACCGGAGTGATAGGTACTCTATCCATCACCAGACTCCTTGCCTTTAGTTGACACTTCTCGCAAGACTTACAAAATTTCACAATGTCTCTTCTCATCTTTGGCCATACAAAAGATAATTTTATTCGTTCTCTTGTTTTCTCTTCTCCTAGATGTCCTCCAAACACTGATTCATGCGCCAATTCCATCACTTTAATTCGTCTCTCTTTTGGTAACACTAGTTGATATATCGTCTGGTCTAATATCTGATATTTCTTATGCAATAAACCGTTGATCACACAGAATTCAGATTCTTTCTCTTGTGCTAACTTCCACCACGGCTTCAACGATTCATCCTTTCTCTGTTGCTCTTCAAACTTCTTCGAATCGGCAATCTGCACCTTTTGTTCTTCGTCCATTTCTTCATCTCTATACAAGTCTCCTATCCCCACATCACATTCATTGTCTTCCTCAGTTTCATTTAATGTGCCATTCTCGCATGCAACCATCTCTTGCTCGTTTATCTCTGATGTTATACCATCTCGCGATAAGCTTCGTTGCTCATTACTTTCGTTTTCCTCATCACTGGAACTTTCAGTTTCACTCTTCTCATTAACATCTACCATTTCCTGTTTCCGACTCTGCGCTCTCGTCATTACATTTGCTCGTACACTCACATCTCCTTGTATCGTTTTGACCTTCATCTGTGGTACGGCTTTTAATTCGGCAATTATCTCTGGATGCAACAAGAATCTTTCTGTACTGCCCATCTTTGCAATACTAGCACACATCAAGGTGACATAAGGTGTAAGTGAACACTGGATTTTACGCGGAAATCCCTCTTCTTCCACGTCACTACCACACAATCTAACATCCACTTTCACTAACTTCGCAGGAATGGCATCCCCTGCCACACATTGCAAGTTCACTTTTCCAATTTGTTCCACCTTCATGCCTTCCAGTAATTCTTCACTAATCACCGGAATCTCTGCTCCCGAGTCGCTCAGTGCTTTGACTTTCACTGGCTCTTTACCGTCTGCTGCACGAATTTCGACCTCGACATATTGCAAGAACGATTTCTTCAATATTCGATTGTCATCTTTTCCTATGACTTCTCTCTGAATTCCAGCATCCAATAGAATTTCTTTTTGAATACCACATTTCATTACCGACTTTACTTCAGTCTCTTGGTTTTCTTGACTCGCGGTTTGATTATCTGTATCACTAACCACTTGAATCAAATTCACCCTTGTGTGTTCTTGATTTCTGCTAGAACTAGCTGCTGCCACTGGAACTGGACAAAATTAAACCAAATGTTTGTCTGAACCACAGTTGTGACAACGCTTCACAACCATAACACCTCGTTGTTCATTTCCTTCATTTCTCTTATACTGCGTAAACGATGTGTTGCCTTCCCTCTTGGCAAACGGCGCTGACGATTTGTTAAATCCCTGACGACCAAACGTCACTTCTCTGGTCTCATTGGGTACAGGGACACTAGCCTTGACTTCTTTACCAATAAACTGATTCCCTGTTCCTGGATTACTTTTCCATTTTCCACTCTGGCTTTGGTTTACGGAACGTTGAGAAGGATAACTGTTTATATTTGGGATCGCAAACCCAATTCGATTGTTTACATGAATGTCTGCTAAGTCTGCCACTGCACTAGCTTGGAGACAGTCAGTTCCTTCCTTCGACAATACAAACTGTAGTGGACCTGGCGGTAAACATTCTTTTAGCTTATCCGCTACCAGCAAATCAAAGAGCGTATCATACTCTCTGTTCACGTTTCGACTTCTCACGTAATAGTTTAGCAAGTTCTTCAGTCTTGCCGTAAACATCGTATAAGTCTCTTCTGTTGTCTTCTTAGCATCCACAAATCTGGCTCTGTATTCTCTCGAAGTCAACTTAAATTCTTTTAATAAGTGCTGCTTGACTCTATCATAATTGTCTAGATCATCGTATGACAATCTATTCAGAACGGTTCGAGCTTTCGGCGTCATCAATGGTAGTAATAATTTCACCCAAAACGGCTTTTCCACAGCAAAACTGCGAAATGCGTTCTCGACTGTTTCAAAATATAATGGCACCTCCATCATATCAGTTGGCATTTGAGGCAATACATGCTTCATTGCATCACCTATTTTCTTAATTTTTGACACCAAAGTTTCACTTTCTTGCTGCTTCCTTCTTTCTGCTTCCCGTTCTTCTCTCATTTGCGTTTCTTTCAATGTCAATTTTGATTTCTCCAGTTTCAGACGTTCTTGTCTTTCTGTCTCTGCCTTTTCCAAACTTTCTTTCTGAAATTTGAGTTCTTCTTGTCTTATCTGTTCTGCGCGTTCCAACTCTAACGTTCGCGCTTTTTCTTTTTCTTCTTCACGCATTCTCTTTGCTTCAATCTGTTGCTGACGTACCTCTTCATCACTTTTTCTAGCTTTTTCAAATTCAATCATCTGCTCCAATCTTCTTCTTTCAGCATCTTCCCTATCTCTTTTCAACTGTTCTAACTGAATCTCAAACTGATTCTTTTGCAATTCAAGTTCTGCCTTACGCACTTGTTCTGCTTTATCTTCTCTCTCTCTTTGCAAACGCAATTCCTCTTGCCTTGCAAGTTCCGCTTTCTCTTCTTTCTCTCTCTGCAAGCGCAATTCTTCTTGTCTTGCAAGTTCCGCTTTCTCTTCTTTCTCTCTCTGCAGACGTTCTGCTTTCTCTTCTTTCTCTCTCTGCAAGCGCAATTCGTCTTGTCTTACACGTTCTGCTTCTTGTCTCAACTCTTTCTCTTCTTGTCTTCGTCTATCTTCTCTTTCTTTCTCTTCTTGTCTCCGTTTCTCCTCTCTTTCTTTCTCTTCTTGTCTCCGTTTCTCCTCCCTATCTTTCTCTTCTTGTCTCCGTTTCTCCTCTCTATCTTCTTTCATCATCATCCACTGCATCAACATCTCCATAGACATAGGCGCAGGAGGTTTTTCAATAGCCTTTTCTACGGCACCGCCAACGGCACCTTCTTCTTCGACTTCTTCTTTAACCCACACTTCAGCGAGTTCATGTATCATGTCACCACGTGACATACCTTCTAATTGTTCTTCCTTAAAACCGGCTTTCAACAAACGCTGTTTTAGCCTTTCCGTAGACATCTTCTTAATATCTGCTTGTCTTTCAGCACTTAGTTTCTCCATCTTACTTGTTTACTTCGGTGATTTCTCTTTTCAAAGAAGTCACGGTTTTTCTTGTTGTGTGAATCGATAAACAAACGGGATTTCTTTTATATTTGTTCGTGGAAAACAACGAAATTTTTATACCGTTTCTCGTGTTCCACCGTCGTTGATATCGTAAACTCGTCACACAGCACACAACGCGTAAATTCTTCTAACACCGTTGTAAATTCTTCAATCACCTTCGTAGATTCTTCTATCGCCTTCGAAGAGGTGATAACGTGAATTTTTATCCACTGTGAGTTTATATCCACCGTGAGTATTTATTCCACCGTGAGTATTTATTCCACCGTGAGTATTTATCCCACCGCTGCCACCAATAATGTCAACCCAATCCTTCCGTTGACAATCCTTCTTGCTTTAAATCCTTGTTCTCTTCGTACTTAACGCCTATTTAACGTTCACCTTTTGAACACTAATTCTACGTATAAGTATAACCTGAACTAATCAGCAACACAGTTTAATATCTTTTCAGTTTAATAAGAAACAAACAGACAGAACTCAATTCGATTACAACTCGACTAGTCAGCCACACTACTACAGCGAACATACTCGAATTTAAACTTCTCTAGTCAGCATAATTCTTCGCGCCTCTTGACACACCTGTCTTCTGTGCGCATAAGCGAACTCTAATAATATACATATAGCGCGCCGCTGCCGATATCGGCCGGCCGCGCGTGTCACTAAGACTAAACGTTATACATCTATCATATATACATATACACGTGAAACTAAAGTAAACGCACTAAATATATACGCCAATATCTCGCACTGCAAAACTGTACACAAAACACAGTTCACAATATATAAAACGAATGTATATATTTCCAGTGTTTATATGTATCTATATGTATGATGCGCGCATGCATATATAAATAACCCAACGACGAGACGGTACGCATGTCTATATATGTTTGTATATATTATATGTACTATATATGTCTTCGTCTGAGCACGCAACACAACAGAAAACACCTACATAATTGCATATATATATATATAAATATATGTTTATGCGTATTTGTTATGTATATATATATGTGTATATATATATATATATATTTATATATATGGGTGGCGCTGTATAGGCCGGCGAAGTCGTCGCTTCCTTTGTGCGCCGCGGCGCTTGGTAAACAGACAACGCGGCCAGAGGTCATGTGGGTTCAAGGTCATGAAGCCGGAGATGACATCGTCTTCGCTGATGCACGGACCTACCATGGCTGATGTCATCGGCATCACTTGACGATCCCCTTCGCCATGGTTTCTTAGTACCCTCTCCAACGGAGGCCTCTGCCTCTCCCACCACCACCACCACCACCACCACCACCACCACCACCACCACCACCACCACCACCACCACCACCACCACCACCACCACCACCACCACCACCACCACCACCACCACCACCACCACCACCACCACCACCACCACCACCACCACCACCACCACCACCACCACCACCACCACCACCACCACCACCACCACCCCACCACCACCACCACCACCATACCCACGAGCACCCTTCATTTACCCTTCCCCTGGGAGAGAGGGGTGGTAGAAGAAGCCGCATGGAAGCCGTTCTGAGGAGAGATGCGATCGGCGGTTGTCTGCGCCGGGACTGAAACGACTTCCCCGTGACGGCTTCAGTTGGAGATGACGACGACGACGACGACGATGATGATGACGTCGTGTACGATTCGATCCCACGCCCTCGCGGCAACTCGTCCAATACGCAACGAGGCAGAGGCAGGAGTCGTGGAGAGAGAGAGAGAGAGAGAGAGAGAGAGAGAGAGAGAGAGAGAGAGAGAGAGAGAGAGAGAGAGAGAGAGAGAGAGAGAGAGAGAGAGAGAGAGAGCAGAACAGGGCAGGACAGGGCAGGACAGGACTGGACTGGACTGGACTGGATAGGACAGGGCAGGACAGGACAGGACGGGACGAGACGGGACGGGACGGGACAGGACAGGACAGGACAGGACGAGACGGGACGGGACGGGACAGGACAGGACAGGACAGGACAGGACGGACGGGACGGACGGGACGGAACAGGAATTTAGAGGAAAAGAGCTAATAAGCCCTTCACGAGAAGGGATGGGAAGGAAAGAGGAGAATGGGAGAGAAGGGAAAGCAAGAGAAATGAATGGAATGTTGGGGGACGGAAGGGAAGAGACTGGACGTGCGTAGAAGAGAAGGCTAACACAAGGAATAGAAAGGAATGACAGAGAATGGAAGGGAAGGGAACGGAAGAGAAGGAAATAGAATAACATGACAGCCGATGGTTGGACAGGAAAGGAGAGGAGAGGAGAGGAGAGGAAAGGAGCGCAGAGGAGAGGAGAGGAGAGGAGAGGAAAGGAGAGGAAAGGAGAGGAGAGGAGAGGAGAGGAGAGGAGAGGAAAGGAAAGGAGAGCAGAGGAGAGAAGAGAGCAGAACAGAGACGGACAAAGCAAGGTAGGGTAGAAGAGGAGGAGGACAGGTCATAGCAAATGGCGATAGAAAAGGTCGGAGCGAGCAATGCCTGCGTAGCAAAAGCCTCATTGAATGGCGGAGGCAATTCTCGTAACTTTGTTCTCTTGCGCAGGAACTGGGCGCTACATAAATGCTATGGACAAATGAATATCTAAATGAACGAACGAACGAATACACGAATGAATTAATGAATGAACAAATTAATGAACGAATGAATGAATAAATGAATGAATGAACGAACGAACGAATGATTGAATAAACTAGTTTATTTGACACGTCTGACGAAGGTGTATATGGAGGCATGGATCTGAGAGCTCTAATCATCATCATCATCATCAGGATCCATGGGCCGAAGGCCCGTAGGTGTCCAATGCATATTTAATCATTTTTTTCCAAAGTCCTCGGTCTTGTGCTAATATTCCTAAGTTGTGCAGATCTTGTTTGCACCAATCTTCAATGTCGTCTGTCCACTCTCTGTTGGGTCTGCCCCTCCGTCCATTTCCATCCATAATTCCCATCATCACAGTTTTTATTTTTCTCTTGTCGTCCATTCTACATATATGACCAAAGAGACTTAGTTTTCTCTTTATTACTGTTTGCATTAGATCTGTCTTTATATTCAGTCTTCTCCGAACTTCCAAATTTGTCACCTTCATTGTCCAATTTAGGTGTAGTATCCTCCTATAGACTATAGAAGAGATCAATCCTGATTCCTGCCTTAAAGAGTGATAGTCTGGATCCGGATGTCCCTACGAATTACAGACCGATAGCAAATGTCACCTTTCTCTCTAAAATCATCGAAAAAGTCGTCGCTATGCAGCTTGTCGCTTACTTAGAGAAGAATAATCTTCTGCCGTCAAGTCAATCGGGTTTCAGGAGATTCCATTCAACTGAGACACTCCTGCTTCGGCTTCTCTCAGAGATCTACGGAGCGATTGACAGGGCCCAACTCACACTACTAGCACTCTTTGACGTCAGTGCTGCATTCGACACTGTAGACCATGAGATCTTGCTAGAACGGTTGCGTGTTTCGTTTGGCCTTTCTGGAGACTTTTATGAATGGATAAACTCATTCCTTTATGAACGTTCCCTCTGTGTGATCCATGGCACCACTAGGTCTTCATGGGTCCCTGCACGGTACGGGTTGCCCCAAGGCTCCGTCCTAGGACCTATTTTATACATCATCTACACCTCTGGTCTTTCGACGCTTCTGGCTGCACATGCAGTTCTGAGTCAGCAATATGCTGATGATGTCCAAGCATACATGCATTGCCTCTCTACCAATGCCATTCCAACAGTCCGGGTTATGAGTGGGACTTTAGATGCCATGGAAGCGTGGATGTCGTCAAATCGACTACGCTTGAACCCGTCCAAAAGCAAATTTATTTGGCTAGGCACGCGACAGCAACTCGCTAAACTTGACCTCACTGCTCTTGCAATTGAATTCCCCAATTATACCTTCTCAACTCTTGTCCGTGATCTTGGTGTTTGGCTCGACCAGGAGCTTACTTTTGCTCCACAAATACACCGTCTTACTAGGGACTGCTACTACCAGCTGCGCCAGCTTCGCACTGTTACTCGTTCGCTAACGCCCAGTGCCACTGCTACACTGGTTCACTCCTTCGTCACAGCATGCCTTGATTACTGCTCATCTCTTTATTTTGGTCTTCCATCTAGTCGTATAGTGTGTTTACAGCGAGTTCTGCGCTCTGCAGCCCGTCTCATTGGGCATATTCCTAAACATGGCCAAGTCTCTAGATATATGCTGGAGGTCCTTCACTGGCTTCCTATGCGCTTACGCATAGAATATAGGATCGCTGCCTTAGTATGGCGATGTTGTCAGGGCCCTGCCCCTGCTTACCTGCGAGAGCTATGCTGCGCAGTTTCAAGTGTCCAAGGCCGACGTTCCCTCCGCTCAGCGGGAAAAGGGGTACTCTTAGTTCCATTTGCTCGTTCCACGACTATGCAAAGTCGAGCTTTTTCAGTGGTTGGCCCAGTAGTCTGGAATAGACTTCCCTTAGAGCTCCGCATGTGCCCTGGGGTCACCCCTGGCATATTTCTTGCAAAACTTAAAACTGTCTTATATGAACGTGCTGGTGTCGGGAGCGCCTCTGAGTAGTTCCCTTGAAGAGGCGCTATATAAATCTTCGAATGAATGAATGAATAGCAGTACATTTCAAATGCCAATATTTTATCCTGGTCCGTCTTTTTAATTGTCCATGATTCACAGGCATAGAGAGCTGTGCTAAACACACATGTTTTTAAGATATTTAAGCTCTAATAGATCGGTCTAATTAAGAAAACCTAATCTGTCGACCGAATTAGTCTACTGTTCCTCTAAAACCTCACTGAGATCGCTGTCCCCTTTGGATGCGATGCTGGCTGCATGGTTAGAGCGTCGTTGGCTGAATTCCAGAGTGCCTGCGAAAACTCAGCTGGCCAGTCTTCCGGAATTGGCAAATGATCTGATCGCAAGCTGTTAAGTTAGGAAGCGTATGATAGTGTTTGAGTGATTCAGCAAAGAGATGCTAAGAATCAGTGGACGAGGTCTCTGTCTGTGTGTTTGCCTGTGTTTGCCTGTGTATCTGTCAGACAGACAGATACACAGGCAAACACAGGCAAACTGTCTGTCTGTGTATCGTCTCTTTGTGAGTCTACAGAAACGCCTGAGCAATTGTGTTGCCTTGGAAATCGCTGTGGCTCCCATGATCCGTCGTAGGGAGGGCTTTCCTCTCCTGCTCTTGAAGCGACAGGATTCTTCAGGTGTTTTGTCTGCTTCTGATTATGTTCTGAAAATGTTATATCGCTAAGTAAGTAAGTATGAGGATTGCTGTGTTGGCGCCTGATGAGTCTGACTTCAAAAGGTGCTATATAAATCTGCTGTTACAATTACAAGGCGCCGATCTGCGCTTCGTGGGATCTGGGTCTGGGTTGTACCCGCCACCACCCTCCATACACTTCCTCTGAAGTTCTATCCGACACTTCTTCCCATCCTCAACTTCCCATAGTTGCCACGTCTCTCGAGCGAGCACCTGTCGTTTCCATGGCAACGCGGTGCCGCCTTTGAGCGCCCCGAGGGGAGTGGGGTTCGAAGGCGGGAAGAGGAACGGATGGGATGCGAGCGAGCGAAGGAGGGAGGGCTGGAAGGCGGCGGCGGTGGAGCAAAGGGAAGTCGTCTGTCCGCGGCATTTCCTTTTAACCTCCCTCCCTCCCTTCCTCCCTTTGTTTAGTTTCTCCGTTCAATCTTAACATCTTCATACATTTCGATCACTATCTATCTATCTATCTATCTATCTATCTATCTATCTGTCTGTCTGTCTGTCTGTCTGTCTGTCTGTCTGTCTGTCTGTCTGTCTGTCTGTCTGTCTGTCTGTCTGTCTATCTATCTATCTATCTATCTATCTATCTATCTATCTATCTATCTATCTATCTATCTATCTATCTATCTATCTATCTATCTATCTATCTGTCTGACAGACACCTGAATATATATATATACACATATATATGCATTTGTTTGTATTTTCATCTCTGTGTGTTTGCCTGTTTCTCTTCGTCTGTCTGCTTATGTGTCCTTTCCAAACGACGACGCAGCGAAAGGGAAGTGTTAACCTACCCACACGCCCCTCTCAGCCAACCCACTCTCTACTACGGCGAATGATCGCTGGGGCTATTGCGAAACCGAGGGCTTGTGAAAGGACAGACAGACAGACAGACAGACAGACAGACAGACAGACAGACAGACAGACAGACAGACAGACAGACAGACAGACAGACAGGCAGGCAGGCAGGCAGGCAGGCAGGCAGGCGGACAGGCAGGCAGGCGCCCTGGACAGACAGACACACACACACACACACACAGACACACACACAGACACACACAGACAGACACACACACAGACAGACAGACAGGCAGATTAGAAAGTTGAATTAAAACTCATATACCATGCAGTATCACAAATAGCCCTGCACGCACGCACGCACACGCACGCACATACATTAAACATATTACAGACCATATATGCATATATGTATATATATATATATGTATATATATATATATATTATATAAGGGTGTGTCTTTAATTTGAAGTTTCAAAATTGATATCAGCCAGGTTGTTTTTGTGTTCCGCGTTAAGGAACATTTTCATTTGCCAAAGTATATCTCCTTTCTTCGCCAAATCGTTCGTTACCTTTTAGGACGGATACATCATCCGCCCTAAAAGGTAGCGAACTGTATGATTGTTCTGACTCCCATTGTTGCGGGTCTCGATCAAGAAATGCGTCATCCAATCCGATGATCTGGAAAAGTTTGGTGGTAGAAGTAGCGATGAACTGGGGTAGTGCTTTTGTAGGTGGATAATGTATGGTATGTATGGATAATGTATAATGTATAATGTAACATTAAATGGGGCAATAGACTTGACAAATGCCCGAGGACAATGAAGATCATTTATTCGTACCCATCGCCGCCAAATGGCTGGCGTCAGGAACTGATGATGAATGTATGCATGGGAGGAAGCGGCTGGAAGCCTCTTTGGAGTGTCGTCGGATCCTGATTGTTGCACATGCTGAATACCATGCGCTGTTTTTCGTTGACGAATCATGAAAAAGACATTGACCAACCAAGGTCTCAGACAAATACCAAAGGTGTCGGGAAAATGCTGATAGGGCGACCTGTGAGACTTCCTGGGTAAGTATGGATTACCTTCAAGAATTGAAGTTCGTTCCTTGGGGCTTCATTTGGTGATGTACAGGTGAACCAGTTCTTCCAGTAGGTTGACACTTGACACTTGTTTATTTGGCAACCAAACTTTTACAGTTAAAGTAGAAACATGAATTATTATTATATTCCAAAGTTTGGCTACACAGGAGGCCCAAAAGGGGTCAAATGACCCCGCTACAAGGGCCACCTGGGTAGTAATAAAGTAAGTGGAAAGCAGTCAATCATCCATCATTCTTAACTCAGTACTTAATTAAAACAAGTAAGTATAATTATCGTTGTACAATGTTTTCACTGTTCATAACAAGAACTTAACTAACGCCAAGATAACATAACCTGTGATCAATCAAGTGAACATTTATAATAATTCCGTGGATTAAACTTTTAGAGAAAACTTCAGCTTATTCATGAGGAGTCACCTAAATACATACTTTCATGCAAAAATTATCCCACACTCATATATGCATACTTATACCCATTTGTACCCAAGCGATACAACCTACTTGCACACCTGAAAGCATTCATACCTTTTCATAGCCCTACATATATGCATGCGTGTCAACAACATACATACACTCTCACATACATACACACAACATGCATACAAACACTTAAACAAACATACATAGATACATACAGATTAGCACATGTCCACACACCAAACCATATTCATACATACTCAAATACCAAATTGATTACACAATCTGCAGAGGAGTAAATTAACCCTTCTGTAAAAAAAAACATTAATTCATAAAATGTGACGTTAGAGTGCATCCGTATGATGTATTATACAGTGCATTTAATATGCAATAAGATACAGGTTACCTAATGAAACCCTTAAGAGATTATCTAATACAGTTGAGAAGTAAAATACTTCATTGTAATTGAAAAATAGTTCACATCAATGCATCTGTAAATTAGGTAAACCAGCTATGCAAAATAAAAAAATAAAATAAACAATGCATCAATGGTGCATGTTACACCAATGTCTCAACAGAGCAGGTTTCACAGAGTGACTATGAATCAGATACTCTTTTGCACTATAGGAGAGATTATCAACTAGGCTACAGTGTAGCAGAATACACATGTAATAATAAGCGAAGGCAGTGTTAATCCGATAACTATAGCAGTCACCGGCATTTTAAGAAGCAAATCCCAACAACCAAATCAAATTGGATCAGAATTTTGAGCTATCAACCAGGAGTGAACTTTTCTTTTAAATGAGTGTAAATTGGAGACTAAGCAGATCTCTTTAGGTAGTGCATTCCAAGCTGAAGGACCTGTGATTCTAATCGAGTATCTACGGGACTTAGTGCGTGCAAAAATAGTTCTAATGAGGGATGGATTTCTGATGTTGTAGGAGTGAACACCAGCAGTGAAAGTAAAAAGGTTATTATATTTTTTGGGTAATGTTTTAAATATGTAACGGTGCATAAACTCATTGATCTGTTTTTTTTAATCTGGTCAAGTTTTAATACTCGATAGTGAGTGAATAAAGGGTCCGTATGAGCAGAATAAGAGGAGCCTGCTATGATGTGCATAATTCTTTTTTGAAGTGTTATTACTTTGTGCAGTCGATGAGCATAGTTAGAACCCCAAACCATTGTGCAGTACGCAAGATAAGGATAAATTAAAGTATAATATAAAGTCTGTCTAACTTTTATAGGTATTAAGTAAGAAACACGAGATATAACACCTATGTTTTTTGCTATTTTGGAGGCTATTTTCTCAAAAGTGATATTTGAAGTAAAATGATTCCACATCCTTTGAGAGCAGGATTGTCGAGTTGCCGCCGTCTCTGTGCACTGATGTTGTTTAATGGGAAACTGCTCTCTGAAAAGCCAAATCTTCATCGCTTGGATCACACGTGCCATCCAACGCGCTCGGTGTAATGCTCCTGCCATGGGTACCTGAACTTTATTCCTTTCGGTAGAATTCCTCCTAAGAAAATGACTGTTAGTTCTAATAGTTCTTCGTAGTCTTCTCTGCTGTGTTCATTACCCAGTTGCTGCAGTATATGAAGGTGATGACACTTTGTCTAAGTTCTTTGACATGCTGTGCTGCAGCCTGCGTCTTCATCCTCCTGTGCTGTGCGATACCTGATGGCCTGATTGATTTGCATCCTGCAGACGTCACGGAGATGACTGGAGTTCCAATTTTGGAGGCAATGCAGGAATCTGTCAGTGAAAACACCTTTTCCAGAACAATATTAGGAACATAATGTCGACAGGCAAGGTTCCAACAGTCCTTTCCGAATTCTGTTTCCAGCTTGATGCATACGCCGCCCTTGCACCTCTGTTACTCGCCTTTGTGTCGAAACATATGGCCACAATTCTGTCTTACAATCCCAACTTCTAATGTCGGCCAAACATGCATCTGCCGGGTTGGTAATCAGCCGTCCCGGGTTGGAGTTAGTGGATGGCCAATGGCTTGGTCACATCCTACCAGGTACCAATACTGCCATGGAAGGCGACCAACACATCATCGTCCAGTTCCTGTAAAATCTGGCATGATCTTTCCGTCCCAGTGGATAGTTAGAGGAACCTTCGGATCGAAAGATTCACGAATCTCTGCTGCTACAGCTGCACGGTTGTCATTCCTTTCTCGATGGATCACAGAAGGACTGATGATCAGCTCACCATATAGATTGGATGCAGTGAGAGCAGAGAGGACTTCCTGTTGCTGGTTTTGGTGCAATAACCAAAGTGATCTTCAGTACTGTCAATCAACCAAATTGCAATTTTTTCTCTATAGTCAATTTTTCCATCTTAATTAACTAGGCCTACTATAAGAAGAAGATCGAAAATACGAAGAACAGACAAAATTGGGGATGGGGTTGTTTAAAGCAGTGATATTCCTGAGTGCTATAGGCCACCGACTGTATGCCCCGCAGGTTTTGATGGAGGGGTCATTTGGAAGAACGTTGGTTAGAGGTAATTCCTAATCATTTGTGGTAACGAGTATGGTGACTCCATCGTGACATCACAGATTTTGAGCAAAGCGAGGACGATCACCAGGTTCCTAATTTCGTTTGCCTTTCGCAAGTCCAAATGCTCAGTTATCAAGATAAAATTTCGGATATGGAGTTTATACAGACAAAATTGGGGATGGGGTTGTTTAAAGCAGTGATATTCCTGAGTGCTATAGGCCACCGACTGTATGCCCCGCAGGTTTTGATGGAGGGGTCATTTGGAAGAACGTTGGTTAGAGGTAATTCCTAATCATTTGTGGTAACGAGTATGGTGACTCCATCGTGACATCACAGATTTTGAGCAAAGCGAGGACGATCACCAGGTTCCTAATTTCGTTTGCCTTTCGCAAGTCCAAATGCTCAGTTATCAAGATAAAATTTCGGATATGGAGTTTATATCTGAATGGCATGATAAATCGATCTGACCAGTGGCGGCGATCTTCTCTGAGAGGTGGGGGGGGGGGGGGAAAGTCGGCCGTGGTCTGGTTCATGACCTTTTTTTATGAATTCAGCTCTTCTTCTTACTTTCTGATAATTTTGGGGGACACTTCTGCTGAAAATTTTTATTTTTCCTCGTCTGATCAAAAAAGGCTGTGAAAACCCTCACACGCAATTACATTTGCTGCCATTTTTGGTCTTTCTTCAAAATTTGATGTATGGCGTGTCCCCTCACTCCTAAAGGTGGGGGGTCATGTCCCCCGCGACCACCCCCCCCCCCTAGATCGCCGCCCATGGATCTGACCGTAAAAAATCTTAGAGTTGAAAATATCATGCAGTACCTAAAAACAGAGACATGTGTGAGTGTATGTTTGGGTGTAGGTGTTTGGGTGTGTGTGCGTGGGTGCATGTGTGTGTGTGAGGGCATGCATGGTATACGGTGTATCGGTGTTGTAGTTCAGATCCCTGACCTCCTCCTGCTTCCGAAGTTGTTCGCTAGATGGTGCTTAACTTGCTCTGCTGAGTCTGTCCGTCTAGCTGTCCCTCTTTGTCCTTATCTGTCTCTCTTTCTTTGTCCCTACGTCTGGGTATACGAATTATTTAATGTGCGACCTCCTGCAGTAGCCGTTCAACTCTTGTTCGTACGCATATATACTTATATATATAAATATATATGCGTAAATGTCGTCTATAACATATATATATTATATATATAATATTGATATATATATATTATACTTCATCATATATTGAGTTTGTATATCTAACCATCATTGTAATATGATATATACATGTCCTGCAATGATGTATATACATGAATTGTATATATATATATATATATATACTTATATACATTACGAAAGAGTTAATATATATATATATAAATATCATGCAACATAATATCATATACATTTGTGCACACGACTATTCATATATATATATAATATATATATATCCATAGTCTACATTGTGTGTATATTACGTCTCTATATATATACATATAAGTGTGTATGGATATTATATTTAGTTAGACGGATGTCAGCGTTTAAGCGACTCTGAACGACGAACGACGAACGGACTGAGACAGTGACGAAGAAACGGACAAACAGACGGAAGGAGGGAGACATAGACAGAGGGATAGAGGGCCATTCAGACAGACGGACGAAGAGACGGACAGCGGGACGGACAGAGGAACGGACAGAGGGACAGACAGCCAGAGGGGACGGAGAAACGGACAGGGTACGGACAGCGGGACGGACAGAGGAACGGACAGAGGAACGGACAGAGGGACAAACAGAGGTACAGGAGGGGCAGAGGGACGGACACAGGGACAGAGGTACAGAGGGACGGAGGGACGGACAAAGGGACGGAAAGATGGACAGAGGGACGGACAGAAGGAACAGAGGGACTTACACCGAGAGACGGAGTGACGGACAGAGGGATGGCCAAATAGACAGAGGGGACGTAGGGACGTTCAGAGGGACGGACAAAGAGGCAGAGAGACGGAGGGACGGACAGAGGACGGACAGAGTGACGGAGAAACGTACAGAGGGTACAGAGGGACGGAGAAAGAAACAGAGGGACAGAGGGATGGACGGAGGTACAGAGGGACGGTATGGG
>OY744614.1:19264331-19319331 GCA_963556255.1 Allolobophora icterica | reverse complement strand
GGACGGACGAAAGGACAGAAGGACGGACGGAAGGACAGAAGGACGGACGGAAGGACAGAAGGACAGACGGAAGAACAGAAGGACGGACGGAAGGACGGACGGACGAAAGGACAGAAGGACGGACGGAAGGACAGAAGGACGGACGGAAGGACAGAAGGACGGACGGAAGAACAGAAGGACGGACGGAAGGACAGAAGGACGGACGGAAGGACAGAAGGACGCACGGAAGGACAGAAGGACGGACGGAAGGACAGAAGGACGGACGGAAGGACAGAAGGACGGACGGAAGGACGGACGGACGAAAGGACAGAAGGACGGACGGAAGAACAGAAGGACGGACGGAAGGACAGAAGGACGGACGGAAGGACAGAAGGACGGACGGAAGGACAGAAGGACAGACGGAAGGACAAAAGGACGGACGGAAGGACGGACGGACGGACGAAAGGACAGAAGGACGGACGGAAGGACAGAAGGACGGACGGAAGGACAGAAGGACGGACGGAAGGACAGAAGGACGGATGGACGGAAGGAAGGACGGAAGGAAGGACGGAAGGACGGACGGAAGGACAGAAGGACGGACGGAAGGACAGAAGGACGGACGGAAGGACGGAAGGAAGGACAGAAGGACGGAAGGAAGGACGGACGGACGAAAGGACGGATGGACTGACGGAAGGACAGACGAAAGGAAGGACGGATGGACTGACGGACGGATGGATGGATGGCTGTTTTGATGGATGAACAAAACTGTAAGAGATGTTAGATATACTTACACTGTGAACTGAGTTTTGTGTACAGTCTTGCAGTGCGAGATATTAGCGTATATATATAGTGCGCTTACTTTAGTTTCACGTGTATATGTATATATGATAGATGTATAACGTTTAGTCTTAGTGACACGCGCGGCCGGCCGATATCGGCAGCGGCGCGCTATATGTATATTATGAGAGTTCGTTTAAGCGCACAGAAGACAGGTGTGTCAAGAGGCGCGAAGAATTATGCTGACTAGAGAAGTTTGAATTCGAGTGTGTTCGCTGTAGTAGTGTGGCTGACTAGTTGAGTTGTAATCGAATTGAGTTCTGTCTGTTTGTTTCTTATTAAACTGAAAAGATATTAAACTGTGTTGCTGATTAATTCAGGTTATACTTATACGTAGAATTAGTGTTCAAAAGGTGAACGTTAAATAGGCGTTAAGTACGAAGAGAACAAGGATTTAATCAGAAGGATTGTCAACAGAAGGATTGGGTTGACATTATTGGTGGCAGCGTCGGTGTGGATAAAAACTCACGGTGGAACAGCGTCGGTGTGGATAAATACTCACGGTGGATAAAAACTTACGGTGGAACAGCGTCGGTGTGGAATAAATACTCACGGTGGAATAATTACTCACGGTGGAATAAATACTCACGGTGGATATAAACTCACGGTGGATTAAAATTCACGTTATCACCTCCTTCGGCGGATAAAAGAATCTACGACGGTGATTGAAGAATTTACAACGGTGTTAGAAGAATCTACGCGTTGTTACTGTGTGACGAATTTACGATATCATCGACGGTGGAACACGAGAAAACGGTATAAAAATTTCGTTGTTTTCCACGAACAAATATAAAAGAAATCCCGTTTGTTTATCGATTCACACAACAAGAAAAACCGTGACTTCTTTGAAAAGAGAAATCACCAAAGTAAACAAGTAAGATGGAGAAACTAAGTGCTGAAAGACAAGCAGATATTAAGAAGATGTCTACGGAAAGGCTAAAACAGCGTTTGTTGAAAGCCGGTTTTAAAGAAGAACAATTAGAAGGTATGTCACGTGGTGACATGATGCAGGAACTCGCCGATGTGTGGGTTAAGGAAGAAGTCGAAGAAGAAGGTGCAGTTGGCGGTGCCGTAGAAAAGGCTATTGAAAAACCTCCTGCGCCTATGTCTATGGAGATGTTGATGCAGTGGATGATGATGAAAGAAGATAGAGAAGATAAACGGAGACAAGAAGCAGAACGTGTAAGACAAGACGAATTGCGCTTGCAGAGAGAGAAAGAAGAGAAAGCAGAACGTCTGCAGAGAGAGAAAGAAGAGAAAGCAGAACGTCTGCAGAGAGAGAAAGAAGAGAAAGCAGAACGTTTGCAGAGAGAGAAAGAAGAGAAAGAATTGCGCTTGCAGCGAGAGAAAGAAGAGAAAGCAGAACGTCTGCAGAGAGAGAAAGAAGAGAAAGCAGAACGTTTGCAGAGAGAGAAAGAAGAGAAAGAATTGCGCTTGCAGCGAGAGAAAGAAGAGAAAGCGGAACTTGCAAGGCAAGAGGAATTGCGTCTGCAAAGAGAGAGAGAAGATAAAGCAGAACAAGTGCGTAAGGCAGAACTTGAATTGCAAAAGAATCAGTTTGAGATTCAGTTAGAACAGTTGAAAAGAGATAGGGAAGATGCTGAAAGAAGAAGATTGGAGCAGATGATTGAATTTGAAAAAGCTAGAAAAAGTGATGAAGAGGTTCGTCAGCAACAGATTGAAGCAAAGAGAATGCGTGAAGAAGAAAAAGAAAAAGCGCGAACGTTAGAGTTAGAACGTGCGGAACAGATCAGACAAGAAGAACTCAAATTTCAGAAAGAAAGTTTGGAAAAGGCAGAGGCAGAAAGACAGGAACGTCTGAAACTGGAGAAATCAAAATTGACATTGAAAGAAACGCAAATGAGAGAAGAACGGGAAGCAGAAAGAAGGAAGCAGCAAGAAAGTGAAACTTTGGTGTCAAAAATTAAGAAAATAGGTGATGCAATGAAGCATGTATTGCCTCAAATGCCAACTGATATGATGGAGGTGCCATTATATTTTGAAACAGTCGAGAACGCGTTTCGCAGTTTTGCTGTGGAAAAGCCGTTTTGGGTGAAATTATTACTACCATTGATGACGCCGAAAGCTCGAACCGTTCTGAATAGATTGTCATACGATGATCTAGACAATTATGATAGAGTCAAGCAGCACTTATTAAAAGAATTTAAATTGACCTCGAGAGAATACAGAGCCAGATTTGTGGATGCTAAGAAGACAACAGAAGAGACTTATACGATGTTTACGGCAAGACTGAAGAACTTGCTAAACTATTACGTGAGAAGTCGAAACGTGAACAGAGAGTATGATACGCTCTTTGATTTGCTGGTAGCAGATAAGCTAAAAGAATGTTTACCGCCAGGTCCACTACAGTTTGTATTGTCGAAGGAAGGAACTGACTGTCTTCAAGCTAGTGCAGTGGCAGACTTAGCAGACATTCATGTAAACAATCGAATTGGGTTTGCGATCCCAAATATAAACAGTTATCCTTCTCAACGTTCCGTAAACCAAAGCCAGAGTGGAAAGTGGAAAAGTAATCCAGGAACAGGGAATCAGTTCAAAGGTAAAGAAGTCAAGGCTAGTGTCCCTGTACCCAATGAGACCAGAGACGTGACGTTTGGTCGTCAGGGATTTAACAAATCGTCAGCGCCGTTTGCCAAGAGGGAAGGCAACACATCGTTTACGCAGTATAAGAGATATGAAGGAAATGAACAACGAGGCATGGTTGTGAAGCGTTGTCACAACTGTGGTTCAGACAAACATTTGGTTAAATTTTGTCCAGTTCCAGTGGCAGCAGCTAGTTCTAGCAGAAATCAAGAACACACAAGGGTGAATTTGATTCAAGTGGTTAGTGATACAGATAATCAAACCGCGAGTCAAGAAAACCAAGAGACTGAAGTAAAGTCGGTAATGAAATGTGGTATTCAAAAAGAAATTCTATTGGATGCTGAAATTCAGAGAGAAGTCATAGGAAAAGATGACAGTCGAATATTGAAGAAATCGTTCTTGCAATATGTCGAGGTTGAAATTCGTGGAGTAGACGGTAAAGAGCCAGTGAAAGTCAAAGCACTGAGCGACTCGGGAGCAGAGATTCCGGTGATTAGTGAAGAATTACTGGAAGGCATGAAGGTGGAACAAATTGGAAAAGTGAATTTGCAATGTGTGGCAGGAGATGCCATTCCTGCGAAGTTAGTGAAAGTCGATGTTAGACTGTGTGGTAGTGACGTGGAAGAAGAGGGATTTCCGCGTAAAATCCAGTATTCACTTACACCTTATGTCACTTTGATGTGTGCTAGTATTGCAAAGATGGGCAGTACAGAAAGATTCTTGTTGCATCCAGAGATAATTGCCGAATTAAAAGCCGTACCACAGATGAAAGTTAAAACGATACAAGGAGATGTGAGTGTACGAGCAAATGTAATGACGAGAGCGCAGAGTCGGAAACAGGAAATGGTAGATGTGGATGAGAAGAATGAAACTGAAAGTTCAAGTGATGAGGAAAACGAAAGTAATGAGCAACGAAGCTTATCGCGAGACGGTGTAACATCAGAGATAAACGAGCAAGAGATGGCTGCATGCGAGAATGGCACATTAAATGAAACTGAAGAAGACAATGAATGTGATGTGGGGATAGGAGACTTGTATAGAGATGAAGAGATGGACGAAGAACAAAAGGTGCAGATTGCCGATTCGAGGAAGTTCGAAGAGCAACAGAGAAAGGATGAATCGTTGAAGCCGTGGTGGAAGTTAGCACAAGAGAAAGAATCTGAATTCTGTGTGATCAACGGTTTATTGCATAAGAAATATCAGATATTAGACCAGACGATATATCAACTAGTGTTACCAAAAGAGAGACGAATTAAAGTGATGGAATTGGCGCATGAATCGGTATTTGGAGGACATCTAGGAGAAGAGAAAACAAGAGAACGAATAAAGTTGTCTTTTGTATGGCCAAAGATGAGAAGAGACATTGTGAAATTTTGTAAGTCTTGCGAGAAGTGTCAACTAAAGGCAAGGAGTTTGGTGATGGATAGAGTGCCCATCACTCCAGTCTCAAGAGAAGAGGTCGCCTTCAGGAGAATGACAATGGACCTAATAGACAACCCGAGGAAATGGCACAAGAAAATTCCTTTTCACGAAAAGCATTTGAAAAAACTCAAAGAAACTACGGAGAAAGCATTATTGTTTGCAGAATCTTACTCTCAAGAAAAGCAGTTACAATACCCAAATCAGTATAACAAGAGAGCAAGGCACAAAGGAATTTGCAGCATATCGAATTCCTTTGATTTATCGAGCAGAAGTGGAACGTCAGATCAAAGAAATGTGTTTTGTAATAGAATTTTACCTCATTCTTACCTGTAAGGTTTATCGGTCATGTGGTTGGGTCTGGTAAGATAAAGATGAATCCAGACAGAATTGAAAGTTTGACTAATTTGAAGATCCCAGAAACTAAGAAGCAAGTTAAGCAACTGCTTGGATTTTTTAATTATTACAGACAGTTTATTAAGGACTTTGCACAGATTGCGAAACCTTTATCTGATTTAACTAGTAAACGTGTTTCTGATAAGATTGATTGGACTGTTGAACATCAGCAAGCATTTGATTTACTTAAAGAGGCTGTGCGATCCAAAGTAGTGTTATATGTTTTTGAAGTGGGAAAACCATTCAATTTGTACTGCGATAGTAGTGACTTTGCAGTCGGTGCTGTTTTAACACAGATGGACGACAAGGGAATAGAACGCCCTGTGTCATTTATCAGTCAGAAATTAACTGATACCCAGAAGAGATGGGCTACTGTGGAAAAGGAAGCCTATGCTATTGTTTGGGCTCTAAACAAGTTAAAAGAAATTATAATTGGATCAAAAATTTTCATTTTTACTGATCACAATCCTCTTACATATTTGACTGAGTCAATGTCTAAGTCTGCTAAACTTGTGCGTTGGGCGTTAGCCTTACAAACTTTTGATGTTGAGGTGAAGTACAAGAAGGGCAGATTGAATATTATTGCTGATTGTTTGTCAAGGTTATAAGTAATCGTAAGACTGTTCATTATTTAGTTAGATATATATATATATGTTTCATGTATTTTGGTAATTTCGCAAATTTTGAAATTTAATTTGCTCAATTCCAGAAAAAGGAAGGAGGTAATGTGAACTGAGTTTTGTGTACAGTCTTGCAGTGCGAGATATTAGCGTACTACTTTAGTTTCACGTGTATATGTATATATGATAGATGTATAACGTTTAGTCTTAGTGACACGCGCGGCCGGCCGATATCGGCAGCGGCGCGCTATATGTATATTATGAGAGTTCGTTTAAGCGCACAGAAGACAGGTGTGTCAAGAGGCGCGAAGAATTATGCTGACTAGAGAAGTTTGAATTCGAGTGTGTTCGCTGTAGTAGTGTGGCTGACTAGTTGAGTTGTAATCGAATTGAGTTCTGTCTGTTTGTTTCTTATTAAACTGAAAAGATATTAAACTGTGTTGCTGATTAATTCAGGTTATACTTATACGTAGAATTAGTGTTCAAAAGGTGAACGTTAAATAGGCGTTAAGTACGAAGAGAACAAGGATTTAATCAGAAGGATTGTCAACAGAAGGATTGGGTTGACATACACACTGACTTGCTTACTTATTTCCGTGTACTGGGCCTCGCAGTTTGTGATTTGCACATAAATACAATCATGCATGTTTGCAAAATACTCTTCTGCCTACTTGCATACTTGCATACTTTCTGCATCACATCTTTGTCAGTAATCACTACGCGGGATCCCTAATGCACAACCATGTACTGGCTTCCTTTCTAGCAGGTGTTGTGGCTCAGCAGATGGGCCTGCTGCGAAGGACCGTATAGGCCTACCCTCAGCTGCGGAAGGCTACAGCCGCGAAGGCCTACAGCTAAGACGCGTGTCTCTTATCTGCGCTCAGCGCCCGCCATTTTATCGTTGGCCTGCAGTAACTTGCAGCACGAGCATTTTTATAGGCGTCGAACTCACGTTCTTTGGGCGAAGAGCATTCAGTCATTCAGTCATTCAGTCATTCAGTCATTCAGTCATTCAGTCATTCAGTCATTCAGTCATTCAGTCATTCAGTCGATCAGTCGATCGGTCGAAGGGAAAGTGCGTCGATAGGCGGCGCGCCATACTCTAAGGCCAAGCTGATGAAATATTCGTTTGTCATCGTTGGCGGTTCTACTGTTATCTCTTATCGACGGACATTTGGCACGTCTGTCTGTCTGTCTGTCTGCCATTCTGTCTGTCTGCCTTTCTGTCTGTCTGCCTTTCTGTCTGTCTGCCTTTTTGTCTGTCTGTCTGTCTGCCTTTCTGTCTGTGGGAGGTTGTGTGTGTGTGTGTGTGTGTGTGTGTGTGTGTGTGTGTGTGTGTGTGTGTGTGTGTGGGTGTCTGTGTGTGTGTGTGGGTGTCTGTCTGTCGGAGTCTGTTTTGTCTTCTGTCTCGCTGCCTGAGTGTCTGTGTTTGTTTGTGTTTGTCTGTGGCAAATGACAACCTTTCAGTCCTTCGGTCTGGCTTTGTGTCATGTTGTATGTCTATATGTATGTCTGTCTGTCTGACTAACTGTCTGTCTATCTATCTATCTATCTATCCATCTATCCATCCATCCATCCATCCATCCATCCATCCATCCATCCATCCATCCATCCATCCATCCATCCATCCATCCATCCATCCATCCATCCATCCATCCATCCATCCATCCATCCATCCATCCATCTATCTATCTATCTATCTATCTATCTATCTATCTATCTATCTATCTATCTATATATCTATCTATCTATTTATATATCTATCTATCATCTACACATTTATTCTTTCCTTCCTTCCTCACGTTCTGTCCTACTTCCTGTCTTCCTCTCGTTCATCCTCTTCGTTTCTCTCAGCCTTCTTCTCTCCTCCTCTCCCTCCTTGTGCGTTCATGCCCCAGACAACAGCCACAGCCAACTTCGCCAAACGGTGATCAAATCTCGTCGCTGACGTCATTGATGGTTATCTCCGACCGACCGCAAGATGCCGCCGACATCAAGAACAAGAAACAAGAACAAGCAACAGGAACAAGCAACAAGAACTGACAACAAGAGCAAGCAGCAAGAACAAGAACGAGCAGCAAGAACAAGAACGAGCAGCAAGAACAAGGTGCAAGAATGCAGAAACGGTCCTCAATATCACACTTTGACTACATAAATTTCGAACCGAGGCTGCCGTTGCTATGGCAACCGCTTCCGCGTCACGTTTCGGAAGAGGCGCAGAAAGCGATGCTTCGTCGAAGAGATATGACGAGGAAGATTTGGAGGGCGCTACATAAATAGTCTTATGTAAGATCTGGCTGCACTTAAGTCTAGTGGTTAGCGTGCAGGATGGTCAACCGAGAGCTCAGCAGTTCGAGATTTCTTTTGCGCTAGCGCCCCCTACCGAACTCAGCTATGAAATCATTGCATTGCACTACGTTGGCTGGGTTCTACGTGTATGCGAGAGTCCGTCGGTGCTGACCTCGTTATCACCAAAAGAATTATTTGCATTAATTTCGAGCAGTCAGATCTTCTGCTCTCAATTAACTTTAAGACAGCTCAGGCTGACGGATACGCAGCGCCTTCTGAGGCGCTCTAAAGGAGCTAAATGAAGCGACCGGATACTTGACTAACTATACATATACGTATATATACCTATACATATTACATACACATATACGTATACGTATAAAGATATATACATATACATATACGTATATATATATGCGTTGAACATGCGAATGGTCGCATATATACTGCAGCTGTTACGTAAACATCCCTGTTACGACTCTTGACATTACCATGTACCCTTCGTCTGCATATCTTCCTCCTCCTGCTCCTGCTCCTCCCATACTCCTCCCGCTTCTGCTCCTCTTCCTCTTTCTCAGCTCATCATCCTCTTCCTCACTCCCTTATCCTCTCATCCCTCCTCATTTCCCTATTTCACCTCCCTCTGTGGCATTATCTGCCTTAACCCTCAAATCCTCTCTTCTAATCATCCCCTCCTCTGCTTCTCTTCCTCTCCATATTACCCGCCTCTCCTTTTGCTGGTCTTTCTATTCCTCCACTTCCTCCTCTCCTCATTCCCCTCTTCCTCGACACCTCCTCCTTCTCATCCCTTCCTTTCTTCCTCATCCTCTTCTCTTCCTGTCCTTCCTCTTCCTCCATTCCTCCCATTCCCCCCTCCTCCTCCTCATTCTTCTTTCGCATTTTCCAGCGCCTTCCTATCGCTTGCCTATCGTGAGATAGTCGTTAATCTCGCCTCGCCGTGCTCAGTCGCGCCCAGGACTCCTCTTTTTAGTATACAGTCGCAAATCCACATTCGATCGACGCGTTTAAGGCGCAGTCGGCGCCGCGGCGGTTTTCCGTTCTTTACTCGCGTTGAGACGTCCGCGCCCAGACTCGCAGGCGGCGGGCCACGTACTGACGGACGGATGGACGGAGGGAGGGACGAGCCGTTGGACGAGTAGGCGCCACGGTCGGTTGCCTGTAGGCAGAGGGGCGAGCTCGCCTGGCGCGCAGTCGAATGCGCGGAGCTGTTCGTGTGCGGCGGTGGATGGTTGGCGATCGGCTGAGAGCGGACTTTCAAGAGAATACAGCGGTAAGTAGTCGATGGAGGATAGGAGGAGTAGGCACGGGGATGTCTCGTTGTTTCGTCTTTGAAATTGACGAAAGTTTTCAGGTGTAGACGTAGAAGGAAGATCGTCGGTCGGTTGTCAGAGTGTTATAGTCTCCGCTGATTTAACGACATCGTATTTAATTTCAGTTGTAATTAGTATACATCTTATGGCTGCGAGGGCCGTTGACATCGCCCACCATTCTTTATCGAGACTTTGACTGACAGTGCCGGACAGCGGGCAGTGACGGAGTTGGTTTTTGGAGAGGAAATATGGGTGCGACGGGACGGCGCGACAGACGTTGGGGTGATTGTAGTGCTATGATTATTCCTCGGCGGCAGGTGTAAGTCATGGGGTTGAGTTTCGAGAGTGGGACGCGTTTGGAGTGGGGTTGATTAGGGGTAAACCGCTTGCTATCATACCTCGCTCGACCTGTTACCCATGAAGTATTTTTCAGTGGTCTACTGGACTTGTTTGTGCTGATCGGGTGGTTTGCACTGCATGTATTTTGTGCCTGTCCCATACTTTGTACTGGGACCGTACCAAATTATCGTGGTACTTGTCATATTCTGGAAATTTGTACTCTTCGAATACTCTGTACTCGTTAGGTACTTTGTGTGATACTATGTACCAATCTAGTATTTCCCATCCGGTTATTTGTACTCATCAGGCACAGTGTCTTGGAGTTTACTGGAAGAGGTGCATCATAAATGAACAAAACTATTGCGCTACATAATTGAAGAAGCTATACCTTGTGAATAAATCGTTGAAAGTCTTCTTTCCTTTCCTGTTTAACGGGGTTCGAATAAATTTCCTCTTTTCAGATCGTCTTTCTAAATCACGGTTTGAGTTTTATTTGGGGTCTGCTTTCGGAATTCCGGCATTAAAGTAAGTTTTCAAAGACCCCACTCTCTCTGTCTCTGTATGTCTGTCTCTCTGTCTCAGTTTCGAATTAAGTTTGTATCTGTCTGTGCGCTTGTCTCTCGACTCCAGTCTCGGCGCCGAAAGAAGTCTCTTTGTCTCTGTCTCTATGTTTGTCTGTCTGTCTGCCTCTGTCTATCCTCTTGACCTCGGTCCCAGCGCCGAAATAAGTTTCCGCTTTGAGACGAGCCGCCACGTAGAGACATGCAGACACACAAAGGCGGACAGACAGACACATAAACAGAGACAGTGGGACAGACAGAGGCGGATGAACACAGACAGGCAAAAATTGACAGACATAGAACGACAAACACAAATACATGCAAAGGGAGAGACAGAGATAGAGATAAAAAGACAGCGAAACAACTAGACGAAAATAGAAACGGAAGGAAAGAGACGGAGAGAGATACGCTGATGGAAGGAAGCAGAAATAGAGAATTCAACACAGACAGACAGACAGACAGACAGACAGACAGACAGACAGACAGGCCTTTTCATTAAATTTCCACTTGGCGACTGAGGCCTGTGCTAGCTTCGTCTGCGGTCGGTTCGTTGGTCTGTCGGTGCGCGCGGGCGGACGTCGTTCGTGCTTGAGGCGACGTCACGCGGCCACGGATTTATGCACAGCAGAGGTCGCCACTGGCGGAGGGAGGGAGGGAGCGCCCAGCCCACAGATGTCGCTTGGCGCACAGAATCGCATCCACCCCTCCCTGCCCCACCCTGAGTCCGCCTGATGCCAAAGCGACCAGCGCGCTCTAGTATACCCCGCACGAAACTACCCTCCGTGAGCTGCTGCGGCGCTTAGACATTCCACCCACCCCACACCCTCCCCCCAACCCCAACCCACGTACGTCGTCGCCTAATCTAGGACGTTTCCTGTCGGTGCTGCGGGTGGGTGGGTGGGTGGTGGGGTAATGCGACGAACGGGGCGTGTCGACGCCTATCGGCTTTCCGGGCCGACCCGACCCCCGAGGGTGGGGTGAGGCTGGCAGGGTGGGGTGTCCCATCCAACCACCTGGCTCTGGGATGCAGTGCCGCGCGATTGTGTTCTACGCTGGGGCCGATAATGAGAGGGATTTTACCCTTTCCTGTGCCCTCGCTCACCCTCTCCGTTTTACCCAGCGCTGAGCGGGGCTTCTAACCCCACTCCGTCACCTAAACAAGTCACGATTTCCGGTTGGGTCGTCAGTCGCGCGGTGGATGATGGGAGTTCGGGGCGCAACTGCAATTGGTCACGTGGGTTTGAGCAGAATCCGCTTAAAGTATCCACAGACAGAAACAGACAGACAGACAGATAGACAGACAGACAGATAGACAGACAGACAGACAGACAGACAGACAGACAGACAGACAGACAGACAGACAGACAGACAGACAGACAGACAGACAGATGGTAATTTTGTAGGGAATTCGTGATTTTGATGGTTGTGATTTACTGGTCATCTGACGAGGACGAAACTTATTTCGCAAAATGCACGAAATAAGTCACCAAAGAAGCAGATAAGTAAAGTATCTCAGCGCCTTTTCTCATCTTCACAAAAGCAGAATCCGGGTATTTCAGAAGGCGAACGAACGTCAGACGAGTCACGTGACAATCAGACGCATCGACGCACGCACACACACACATGCACGCCTTCGGAATTTTTTTTCGCTTTTTAAAAACTTTTAAAGCGCTCACTAAAGGCCGCACAGCGATCCGCTTGTAAAAGGCGTTCTAATACCAGGGTGTGTGTGTGTGTTTGTGTGTGTGAGTGTGTGTGTGTGTGTGTGTGTGTTTGTGTGTGTGTGTGTGTGTGTGTGTGAGTGCGTGTGTGTGTGTGTGAGTGCGTGTGTGTGTGTGTTTGTGTGTGTGTGAGTGCGTGCGTGTGTGTGTGTGTGTGAGAGAGAGAGAGAGAGAGAGAGAGAGAGAGAGAGAGAGAGAGAGAGAGAGAGAGAGAGAGAGAGAGAGAGAGAGAGAGAGAGTGCGTGTGCGTATATGTACGGGTATGTGCACGTGTGTGTGTGCAATCGTGCGTATATCTGAATAACTGTAAGTGTGCGTGTACGTGTATGGGTGTGTGTTTGTGTGAGTCCGTGTTATTGTAAGTGGCTACAGGACTCTGTATCTGCAGAAGTCTCGTTCCGAAGGTAATAAATATATAGAATTTTACAATTATAGGCCTACCGTGAGTGCCACTCGTGTCTACTCATTCTATGAAGTCATGTGTGGATTGGCACGATCTGTAGCTATATCAATGATATTACGTAGGTAGATTTTCATAAACCGATCAGAATTTTGGATTTTCTTATACGGATTTTTCCTTTATGATATTCCTAAATACGGATCGTATTGTTGGACAATGCGGAAACAAGATGAAAGAATAATTCTTACAGCAGAAATCAGCTGGCTGTGGAAGATCGCAGGGATTTGAAGACTGCAGAAAATAAGAAACGATGACATAAGACAATCATTAGGCATCAAAACAACTCTGCTAGACAAAGTCGTTCAACGAAGACTCCGATGGTTTGGACATGTAGAGAGAATGCCAGTTGACCGAATCCCACACAGTGCACTACATGCAAGATTCGCAGGGAAAAGACACACAGCAGACAAAGACTACGCTAAATAGATATAACTGAGGACATAACATTACTTAGAGTGTTAGACTAACACTTCTTTACAACTTTACAATGTGGTTGCATAATGTAGGCCCTGCACATCATATCGCAATGACATGTTGCTTAAGCATTACATACATTATACATTATTTTTTTTATTCCGGATATTTCTATAGCGCCTCTCGAAGTCTACTACTACTCAGAGGCGCTCCCGACTACAGCATTTGATACTGTGCCGGAATTTTCACGTAATGTATTTTATATGTAATGTATTTTATATGTAATGTATATAATATGGTGTCCCTATGCAGGGGCGGATCCAGAAAGTCTATCAAGGGGGGCCAAAAAATTTTACATACAAAGCAAGAGAGGAATCTATTTACCAACTGACCACCAAACAAAATTTTTCCAATCTATCTTCCAAAAAGGTTGATGACCTTTTTTTTAGTCATTAACCTTTCTTATCCGGAACCCACGTCCTGTGTACATTTGACTCATCCACGCCTACGGGGGGGGGGGGCACGCCTGTGTAAACATCATCAAACGCCCAGAAAACGCCTATGTAAATAGAGAAAAATTTCAAATGGGGGGCCATGGCCGGATAAGCCCCCCTGGATCCGCCCTTGTCCCTATGTATATCTAATATAATCTCATGACTTCTCTGGCGCCATTTTTATAATGCACAAGGCACACCGGTCGTTGTAAATGTTCATACGTAATCATGACAAGAAGCTTTTTAATTAAAAATAAATAGATTCCCTACACATCCACCGTATATGATGCCAAAGACACACGATAGCTAGCATATACAATGCCTAAAATGTATTGAAATACTCTGCGCGCTCTTCCTCAAACTATGAAACTCGACATGAACGGCTTAAGTAAAGTTTCAGGTATTGGAGTGAAATCGTGTGTAGTTGAATTGACCTAATCTCATACTACACTCTGCTACAAGTCAACTGCGCACTTGATAACTTCAACTGCACTTTTGTGTCAGAAACAGACTAATTGAGGAGGCCCTCTTGACATGGTCCGGGAGACCTCCTTGCATGGAACGTATATTACCTGCGAATTATGGGGTGCCGAGTGTAGTTTGAGGGAATAGGTCTAGCTTCCTATCCGACACTTAGGTCATGCCCATTGGGGTGCGTTTTCCCCTCTTTGTTCGGCAGCTGCCCCGGGGTCTTTCTCCTTCCCCACAGCTACCTTACTCGGAGAGCACTACCCCGCCTCCCACCCCCGCTGTGAATGAGAAAAGCAGAGAGATCGTTAATGGCTGCTTGAAATAAGTCGACGCAGGAAATAGCTTGGTCAGGTTTGAAGGAGAAGCGTAGTCTTAAGGTAGGAAGAATGGAGCGAGGGACGACATTTATGGGAAGGAAGGAGGAGCACTGTCACATTATAAAGACGGGAAGGGAGGGTGGGGGGGCAGTAAACAAAAGGCGCTACAAGAAGTGTCTACATCGATGCGCATCTACTGCAAAGAACGAGGTCAGAGCAGCAGCAGCTTACACTAATTGGCGCAATTAGTCCTCACACTATCTTACATTTAATTACATTGTTCTACAGTTTATGATGATTACATAATCGTGCATTTAATTACATTGTACTGCAGTATATGATGATTACATTAGTTTACATTTAATTTACGTTGTGTTCGATTACATTTCGTTTTAACATCGCGTTTGCAATACAGTAATTACAAAACATTATTTAGAAATCACATTATTTTACATTCTGAATGACTGAAAATAAGTTGACTAGAGGAAATAAGTGAGTGAATGGTCTGTTGTTGTAGCGCTAGATATTACGTTGGGTTTTTCGCGATTCAAATAACAAAGACCGGAAGCGCATTTAAGAGAACAAAAGCGCGGCTCCGCTTAGTTATTAATTAGTCATTAATGACAACGTAAATACACATTATACACAGACAGACAGACACGACAGGCAGACAGACATATACATATACAGACAAAGTCAGATATATACAGACAGACAAAGACAGATAGACATAGTCAGACATATACAGACAGACAAAGACAGATAGACATAGTCAGACATATACAGACAGACATAGACAGATAGACATAGTCAGACATATATAGATATGCGCATTTTAAGTAGGTCGTGCGTGACGTAACACTAGCGTGTCATGGGGTGACATGGAATGTGCGTTGTTTGGCCTATTTTTATTCACGACACAAAAGATGATGACGATGACGACGATGATGATGAAGGGAACCAACATCATCACTCACACATGTCATGGCAGACACCGCTATATATATACACAATATTCATATTCACATATGTAATTATATATATATATATATATATGAATATAAGGCACTATATATATGTGTCTGCAGACATACAGAAATACAAGCATTTATGTAGCACCACTCGTAGTGTATTGACTTCGCCATTACAATTACACACTCATATAACGATACACATTATCTGTAGTTAGGTATTTATTATTATTTATTATTTGTGTATATTATTATAATTATTATTCGCCACTTTGATGCCACATATCGCCGGCGCGTGCGTATATGAATATTTGGTTTTAGGGATTTGCGTATTATATATATATATATATATATATATATATATATATATATTATAGGCATTTATTAATTATATACTCGGTGCTCAAGTCTGTTACATATATGTATGTTATTGTATATATATATATATATGTATGTGTGTGTTTATATATAGATTATAGTAGATACAGATGTGCACATATATGCATGTGACTATATAAATATATATAAGTATATCAATGCTACTGCATGTATATTACAGCAGATAATTGTATATATATATATTATATTGGATATATACATTGGAAGTTGCGTGTTCGTCCAGCGACGGTGATAATAATAGGACGTTGTCGTCCGTCAGAGGGAGGAAGGGAGGGAGGGCCAGGGTCGTGGTTGGTGGGGGGTCTGGGCGCGTATTAAAATGTCCTGCGCGTCGGCGACTGAGGAGGAAGAGGAGGAGGAGGAGGAGGATGATATTGGTCTCGCCGGCTGCAGACAAAGCTCCCGCGGGGCGAGTGTGCGTCGTGAGTCATAGCACGACAGACAGACAGACAGACAGACAGACAGACAGACAGACAGACAGACAGACAGACAGACAGACAGACAGACACACACACACACACACACACACACACACACACACACACACACACACACACACGCACAGACATACACACACAGACACACACGCACAGACATACACACACACAGGCAGACAGACACACAGGCAGACACACACACACATACAGACAGACACGCAGGCAGACACAGAGACAGGCAGACGCACAGACACACACATTCGAAACGATACAAACAGGCATACAGACACACAAATAGATTCACCGACACATAGACCGATATAGTGACGAATACAGCGACACACGGAGACACGGAGACATAGACTTAGAAAGATGGTTAGACATCAGAACAGACGGACTAAGACTAACTGCAGAGAGGAAGACAGCAATAGGGAGAAAGACATACAGATATACGGAGAGCCAGGGACAGAGAGAAAAAGAGTGACACGTGTAGTGAGGCAGACAGACAGGCAGACAGATGGAGAGAGGCAAGCCATGAGATATCAGAGCAGCTTGGGTGGGAGAAGGGTTAATCAGGGAGAGCGTCGACGGGGCGATAATAGGGCCACGAAATGTGCATCCGGGTAGACGAATTTCCGGTTCAGGCTCGAAGGAGCTACGGAGGAGGGGGTGGGAGGCAGGAGGAGGAGGAGGAGGAGAAGGAGGAGAAGGAGAAGTGGGAAGGCAGGAGAAGGAGGAAGAGGAAGAAACGAAGAGGAGTAGGAGGAAGGCAGGGAAAGGAAGAAGAGGAGTAGGAGGAAGGCATGAGGAGGAGGAAGAAAAGAAGCAAAGAGGAGTAGAGGAAGTGAGGAGGAGGAGGAGGAGGAGGAAGAGGAGGAGGAAGAGGAGGAGTAGGAAGAAGGCAGGAGGAAGAGGAAGAGGAGGAAGAAGCGAAGTAAGAGGGAGGCAGGAGGAACAGGAAGAAGAGGAGTAGGAGTAAGGCAGAAGTGGGAAATTTGTCATATAGTCGCGTACATGGTGCACTGGTGGATGGATGGATGGATGAATGGATGAATGGATGGATTGATTGATTGATTGATTGATTGATTGATTGATTGATTGATTGATGGATGGATGAATGGACAGAAGGGTAGATAGACAGATCGATTAGGTCTTGCAATAGGTGACAACGGTCTGTAGTCGAACGGAGAACCTGACGTCAGGTTAAAATCATCGACCATTAGGTCATTCATTCCATCGCTTATTTGACATCTTTCAACGCTGTTCAAGTCTCACTGGTCTTGTTACTGGAATCCTGGGTCATCTGCTGGCACCCTGCGTAGAACCCCATACTCTGCAGAATCTTGGTCTCGCTAGAATTTAACTGTTCGGAATCATGTCTGGCCAATGCTTTGCTTTTAAAGTGTGACCAAAAACGTTTTGTCAAAACTGTGACCACATATTCATTGTGTGTATTTTTTGTAGCGCAATTTAGACTTGTCGCAGAGGTTTCTGCTTTTTTCTCGTCCATTATCTAATAAAATTTTATGATTTCTGTAGCGCCGTTACTTGATGTTCGCTTTAAGTGATATCGTTGGGGAAGCCAGGAGTCGAGCAGCGGATGTAATTAGTAGCCGAATGGTTAGAGTGCTGGGCTTATGATGTGGATCGTATGGGATCGGATCCTTGAACTCATTGTTGTTCATTTCCATCGGTGGAGATGTTCTGCTGTATGTATTATGGTCGTGTGTGCACTTGTGAACCCATTTGGAAAGCGTGCAATATGATCAAATAGAGTTGCATTTGTATTTTATTGTCTGATTTTACTAAAATTCAACTTGACATCTGCTAGACACTGTCTACGTTTAGACATACTCGGCTTCTATTCAGTCTATCAGTTCTATCGATAAACCATTTTCGGCGCCATCCGTAGATAATAAAAGTACTTAGAAATGTCTTTGAACAGACTCGATACGCATGACAATGTGGAGTATTTTCTATTGACTAAGTTATTCTAGACACATTGGTCTTTGGCTATCACCGGACATCAAGTTTTAGAACGTCGTAGCCACAGTAGTTTTTGGCTACCACTAGACAACTTTAGAAAGTCGTAGCCACAGTAGTTTTTTTGGCTACCAGTAGACAACTTTAGAACGTCGTAGCCACAGTAGTTTTTGGCTACCACTAGACAACTTTAGAACGTCGTAGCCACAGTAGTTGTTCTCTTTTAACCACCACTTGCGGGACTTTCGGCGCGTTTGTCGGCCCTTGGCCAATCTTTTCGATTGGTCGTTTGAGGTCGCCACTGTACCGATCGCACAGAGGGGGGGGATGGCTTCGGCTATTGGAGCCGGCACCAGGTTGTGCGAACGCGGCCTGAGCGACGCTTTGGGCTTATGACGCAAGTGAGGCCGTCCGTTGGCCGGGAGGAAGTATGGGTTGGATGGATGGGTAGATGGGTGGAAGGGAAGGTGTGTGGCTGAGGTGAGCCCGGCAGTTGATGCGAGAGGCAAGGTTGGTTAGTCGCGCGGTCTTTTAGAAAGTCGGTCAGTTTGTAAGCCGACCAGTAAGTCAGTCAGACGTTCAGTCAGTGAGTTGGCAGGCAGGCAGTTAGGCAGTGTTACCACGGTCAGTCAGTCAGTCAGTCAGTCAGTCAGTCAGTCAGTCAGTCAGTCAGTCAGTCAGTCAGTCAGTCAGTCAGTCAATGCTTCGATTCTAAAACCATTCGGAATGTTTTTCCAGGTTTCTATAAACACGTGCCAAACGCAGATGAGCATGGAACCATCGTCCGTCGATGATAAGGACAAAACGGAACCGGAAGCAGCGATGGACGATAAGCGCGACATGGCACCAGCGTCGGATACGCCGATAAACGACGACGATGACGATAAAACGGAACCAGTGCCTGAACAGTTAACGAATACATTGAGCGGGGAACCAGATTCAAAATGCGAAGAGGATTACGCCAGAGAACCAGCGGACCTGTCTACAAAGAGTCAGAAAGAAGAACTTCCGGTGCAACGACCCTTCCGGCTGGATTCAGAGGACGTGGCTCGGTTCAGCAGGGATCCAGCGGAGTGGCTGAAAACCTTCCGGGTACCAGTGGATCAGCAGAGCAGAGAACCAGACGATAAGGGCCGTCTGAAACCGGTCGACTACTCTACCCTTAACAACAACAACATCGTGCAGCAGTTGCTAGGACAGCAGTTGCTAGGCAACCGCAACGCCCTCGAGGACAACGACGCGGCGTCGAAGAAGAAAAGAAGTCGAAGCAAGAAGCGACGCAGCGGAAGTGACGTCACCGACCCCACGAGTGTAGCGGTTCCGACTTCCGGAGGGGTCGTGACCCCGGGTGCAGCTGGGTTGGCCTCTTGGGTGGACAGCAACAGCCCCCCGGTGGTGCTTGATGTTGTCTGCGGGCAGAATCAGGCTAGCCTTAGTCTGGAGAAGCTGAGGAGTGGCAGTAAGACTGCCTGCGTCTTACTGAACGGAGCGTGGCTGACCCCTAACCAGTACCAGCACGTGAGCGGTCGAGGCACAGCCAGGGACTGGAAGAGATCCATCAAACACAATGGAACCAGTCTCAAAGCGCTGCTCGCCAGCAAGGTCCTCACCTTTGACCCCCCGTCGTGTCGCTGTAACCTCTGCCTCGCCATCAGTTCACACACAAAAGAGGTCAGATATGAAAGACATGTCTCTGCCTGTCTGTCTCTGTCTTTCCCTGTCTTTCCCTGTCTGTCTTTCTGTTTGTCTGTCTGTCTGTCTTTCTGTCTGTCTCAGTGTGTTTGTCTCTGTCTTTCTGTCTGTCTGTCTTTGTCTGTCACTCTGTTTCTTTCTCGGTATCTGTCCTATGTTTCTATCTCCGCCTATCATTGATTCGTTCAGAGCAATTATATAGCGCCTATCAAACACTTGATTTGTCTACTTCCTTTTTCAGAGCTTGTGGGAATTGCGAGATTTTGTCTGTCTGTGTGTCTGTCTGTGTGTCTGTCTGTGTGTCTTGTCTGTGTGTCTGTGTGTGTATCTGTCTGTGTGTCTGTGTGTGTGTCTGTCTGTGTGTCTGTCTGTGTGTCTGTCTGTGTGTCTGTGTGTGTGTCTGTCTGTGTGTGTGTCTGTGTGTGTGTCTGTGTGTGTCTATCTGTGTGTCTATCTGTGTGTCTGTCTGTGTCTGTGTGGCTTTGTGCCTGTTTGTCTGTCTGTGTGTCTGTCTCTGCAGTTATGTGTATGTCATTTCATCGTCGTTTTATCTTTTTCATCATCTGTACCATAATTATACCGTCGTTCTTATTGTTGTCGCTGCTGTCATTAGTTTTTGTCATCATCATCATCATCATCATCATCATCATCATCATCATCATCATCACCACCACCACCACCACCACCACCACCACCACCACCACCACCAACAGCATCAGTACCATCACCATTATCAGGATCATAATCATCGCTGAATTTAGACGCGCTCTAAGCGGTGCACACGCATACGTGTATAATTTCAGATCCTCTTTTGTTGCCCTTAATTAACGAGAATTACCCTCTTTTGTCGATAGGGGTATGCTGTCTACTACGCATGCGCAAACTGTGTTGGCCTGTTCGTTGGGTCGCCGCTTATGCACTTATTAACCCTTGTGCTCACGAATCGAGCTGCTCATTTGCATATTCGTCGACGCGCTTAGTTGGTCTCGGGATTGTTTGCAAGGAGCCAGAACTTGAAGCCCCTCCCTCTGGAACCAGTTCGCACCTCTTCTCCCAGTCTCCCTACATCACTCTCTCCGTCTCCTCTGTCTCAGCAACCAGATCGGAAACGCGCGCTATTCTGGGATTAATTTTTGCCTCGGAGCTATTCCCTGTGGCGCGCAATAAATTTATTAGCGGCGGAGAGCAGACGACGGCGAAGGAGAAGGCGCGAAAATCAGAGAGAGAGAGAGCGAAGAGAGGGGATTGGATGAGTTAGAGGAAGGACGGGTGTGTGGGTGTGTTTGTGTGGGTGGGTGGGTGAGTGAGTGGATATATAGAGTGTTTGCCAATGGCTTCTTGAGAGGTGACGACATCTTGGTGGATTTAATTGCAATTCCGGGTATGTGGCAGGGTGAAGTGGAATTAGGTAAGATAATGCAAAGCTATAGGGTAAGACAGGGTAGTGTCAAGGCCAAGTATAGACTTGTGGTTGGTGGGGGCGGTGGGAAAGTCCTATGACCCGCTGCGAAGTGAATTATGGGAAATGTACCTTCAGCGGGAGGTGATGATGATGATTATGATTACTGTTATTACGCATTTATTAAGCGCCGCTATCCAATGATCAACTATTAAGGAGGAAGGAGACGAATAGGAAAACGAAAGAGGATGAAGAACGAGAAAGAGGAGGATATGGAGAAGGAGGAGGAAGAAGAAGAAGAGAAGTCCCCTGAGCTAACCCAAGAGGCAGCCTTGGGTTAGAAGTGTTAGCCTGGGTATATGAGGTGGTCCACTCCCTCGTCGTCTGATCTCCCCACCGACAGTGTACTCTCATTATTGGCTGAGTTCGTTAGGGGGCGCAGATGGAACAGGAATCTCAAAACAAACTTCTGCCCTGACGGGGATTTGAACCCACGACCCGTCGACCGACAGTCCAGCACGCTAACCCCTAGGCTATCACGTACAGCTGAACCAGTGGGAAAAGAGGCGCCGGTAGAAGCGAAATGGGGAAGATGGGGTAAGGTATGGTCAGTGGGGCGATGGGTTAGACCCATGTCCCCATACAGATGACACCCTGATTGTTAACTGATGGCTGTGGTCAGGGCAGGGAAGGCAGGGTATCATAAGGTTCAACGTTTAGACGCCTTTGTATGCTCTAAGGTCATTTATATAGCGCCTATCTGTATCTCTGCACAAGACCCAGGGGAGGGGAGCATCCATTCATCAACACAATACAGGTTATTGTTATTGATGTTATCAGTATTGTAATCTAAGTATCTGTGTAACGATGGCGCTGCACATTGGCGTATGGCCAAAGCGAACGTCTGGGGGGTGTTCTTGTCTTGCCAGTGTGACAGACAGACGGACAGACAGACAGACAGACATACAGACAGACGGACAGACAGACGGACGGACAGACAGACAGTATTTATTTCGCAGTATGCAAGAGATACCGATATCCTCCCTCCCTCCCTCCCTCCCTTCCTCCAACGCCTTGTACATCCGCTCTCGCCAACACAATATCGTTTATATATGTATATATGCATATATACCTTACATACATGCATATATATATATATATAGATAGATATATATATATGTATATGCACATATGTGTATATATATCCTCTCTCTGTATATTCGTGTTATATGTATATGTGTACAGACATACTCATATATTATATAGTATATTTGTGTTCTATATATATATATATATATATATATATATATATATATATATATATATATATGTATATATATATATATACTTATATTTTACTTTAGATTTGACTATGTATATGTACAGCATACACGTTACATATGGATATGCTTGCAATATATGTATATATATAATGTGGCGGGTTGTTTGCGAGTGAGGAGGCATCGTGGGCGCGGACTGGTGCGTGGCGGGGTCCCTATGCGCCTGTCTGTGCGCCTGTGCTCCTCTGTGTCGCTGTGTCTGTTTGTCTGTCCGTTGGCGACTCAGTCCCTGTATGTGTGGCTGACGAGGGGCGTTTCTGTGTCGGCTGGAGGTCCCACATTCGATGCGCTTGATAGGGAACTCCTCCCCTCCTCCACTGCATCCTCATCCTCATCCTCATTCGCCGACGGCTCCGCTGAGCGCCCACTGATCCACCATCCCTTCCTCCCTCTGTCTCTGTCCCTCTGTCTGTCTGTATGTATGTATGTATGTATGTATGTATGTATGTATGTATGTATGTATGTATGTATGTATGTATGTATGTATGTATGTATGTATGTATGTATGTTTCTGTCTGTCTGTCTGTCTGTCTGTCTGTCTGTATGTCTGTCTGTCTCTTCGTTCTTTCCTTCACCAGTCCTTCTCTCCGTTCGTTTGTCTTATCGTCCGTCCGTCTTTGCTTCTTTCTTTCTGTCCGTCTCTCTGTATGTATGTGTCTTACTCCATCCGTCAGTTGTTTGCTTGCATCCGTCCATCCATCCGACAATCTTTCTCTTTCTCCGTCTCTCTGTCTTCCTCTCTCTGCGTCCCTCCCTCTGTCCGTCCATCCGTCCATCCCTGCGTCGATCTGCCTGTTCGTCCGTCTTGTTTTTCTTTTCTCTTCATCTCTCTCTGCCTGCCTGCCTGCCTGCCTGCCTGCCTGTGTTCCTGCGTCTGTGTGTGTCTCATTGCGTGTATGTGTCGTTGTCTGTCTGCGTGCCTTCGTCGTTTCTGTCCGTCTGCCGGGCAACTCGATTATCCGACCGATAATTTGACGGACCGTAGACGCCGAGGGTCGTTCGGTTCGCGGCGGACGCAGACCGGGCGATTGGATGGGGAGGGAGGGGTCCTTCGGCGGGAGCGGGTGCGGGAGGGTAAGGGGATTCGGATGGGGTGAGGTAGGGACAGCAGAGGCGCGGAGGGGGCTCGCTTGTCACGCATGCGCTGGCAAAACTACCGCTGTGCGCCTTGCCGAAGGAACGGAGTGAGACTATACTGACAGAGACAGGGAGACAGAGAGACAGAGACAGAGAAAGAGACAGGAAGAGAGGCAGGGAGAGAGATAGACAGAGGCAAGGAGAATGAGATACAGAGACGTGATGAAATTCTCCAATTAACCGAATATATATATATATATATATATATATTGGTATATCGTGGTTTACGATGCTCATGGTAGATTTGTGTTAAATTGTGCATGAAAACGGGATATGTTGGCCATAAGTTATCTTTACACACTTTACTGGTTTGATATTTAAATTTTTATTAATGTATACAAATATACGTGAATAAATGAATGTATATAACTATACACACCTCCAATTGTGAAGGTCTGGACGTTGAAGTCTTCTGCATAACTATGCATGCCAATTATTTAGCGTCTTTTTGGTCTGCTTCGTCTCATTGACTGGCTCTTGTGGATGTTCTTGTGGATGTTCTTGTGGATGTTCTTGCGGATGTTCTTGTGGATGTTTTTGTGGATGTTCTTGTGGATGTTCTTGTGGATGTTCTTGTGGATGTTCTTGTGGATGTTCTTGTGGATGTTTTTGTGGATGTTCTTGTGGATGTTCTTGTGGATGTTCTTGTGGATGTTCTTATGGATGTTCTTGTGGATGTTCTTGTGGATGTTCTTGTGGATGTTCTTGTGGATGTTCTTGCGGATGTTCTTGCGGATGTTCTTGCGGATGTTCTTGCGGATGTTCTTGTGGATGTTCTTGTGGATGTTCTTGTGGATGTTCTTGTGGATGTTCTTGTGGATGTTCTTGCGGATGTTCTTGCGGATGTTCTTGTGGATGTTCTTGTGGATGTTCTTGTGGATGTTCTTGTGGATGTTTTTGTGGATGTTCTTGTGGATGTTCTTGTGGATTTTCTTGTGGATGTTCTTGTGGATGTTCTTGTGGATGTTCTTGTGGATGTTCTTGTGGATGTTTTTGTGGATGTTCTTGTGGATGTTCTTGCGGATGTTCTTGCGGATGTTCTTGCGGATGTTCTTGCGGATGTTCTTGTGGATGTTCTTGTGGATGTTCTTGTGGATGTTCTTGTGGATGTTCTTGTGGATGTTCTTGCGGATGTTCTTGTGGATGTTCTTGTGGATGTTCTTGCGGATGTTCTTGTGGATGTTCTTGCGGATGTTGGGAGAAGAAAGCAAGACTCATTTGCATAATTCCGTCATAATTTCCTCTATTATCGTTCAGTGGTCAGCACGAGAGATGATCACCTGCTGGACATTTGAGACTGGAAAATAGACGAAAATGGGGCTGGAAATTTTGTCCCGCGGTGTATCAGTCGGTGGGTAGGGATGACTTTTTCTACGCAGCATCCTCCTTTGTCAGCGCCACGCTCAGCAACCAAGCGACTGAGGGATTTCATCTCGTCATAACTAATCGAATCAGTTGGGTAATGGATGGAATGACGATCAGGAAGAGGGCTTCAGAAAGACGCCTATAGAATGAGTACACCGACCGCACACTGTCGGTGAGAGGATCTGACGCCGGCCACACGCCCTCACTCGTATGCTGAGGCTAAGAAAAGTGAAGTCGCTAGCACATCATTGACCATGTCTGCGTTGCGGGGTTGACTCAAGCGACTGGTCTTCTCATCTTTCAAAGGACATCCATCGGTGTCTTCTCCTCACCTGACCAACCATTGCTCGATGTCTTCTCCTCACCTGACCAACCATTGCTCGATGTCTTCTCCTCACCTGACCAACCATTGCTCGATGTCTTCTCCTCACCTGACCAACCATTGCTCGATGTCTTCTCCTCACCTGACCAACCATTGCTCGATGTCTTCTCCTCACCTGACCAACCATTGCTCGATGTCTTCTCCTCACCTGACCAACCATTGCTCGATGTCTTCTCCTCACCTGACCAACCATTGCTCGATGTCTTCTCCTCACCTGACCAACCATTGCTCGATGTCTTCTCCTCACCTGACCAACCATTGCTCGATGTCTTCTCCTCACCTGACCAACCATTGCTCGATGTCTTCTCCTCACCTGACCAACCATTGCTCGATGTCTTCTCCTCACCTGACCAACCATTGCTCGATGTCTTCTCCTCACCTGACCAACCATTGCTCGATGTCTTCTCCTCACCTGACCAACCATTGCTCGATGTCTTCTCCTCACCTGACCAACCATTGCTCGATGTCTTCTCCTCACCTGACCAACCATTGCTCGATGTCTTCTCCTCACCTGACCAACCATTGCTCGATGTCTTATCCTCACCTGACCAACCATTGCTCGATGTCTTCTCCTCACCTGACCAACCATTGCTCGATGTCTTCTCCTCACCTGACCAACCATTGCTCGATGTCTTCTCCTCACCTGACCAACCATTGCTCGATGTCTTCTCCTCACCTGACCAACCATTGCTCGATGTCTTCTCCTCACCTGACCAACCATTGCTCGATGTCTTCTCCTCACCTGACCAACCATTGCTCGATGTCTTCTCCTCACCTGACCAACCATTGCCCGATGCTCGACGCCGTCTGACTGTGGCGCCACAGAAGCGCTACAGAATCGCGTGACCGTTGCTATGACAACCGTTTGAGTTACAACGTCTCTGAGGATGAAGGCGCTGTATAAATCTGTAGTTATAATTACAGTTACTAAGACCATTGCCATGGCAACCGATGAGTTACCCTGCACGAGGCTGTGTCTGTGTGTGTGGGCGGGGGGGTTGGCGATAGCGCCACGTGACCGGAAATAGATGCATTCGACAACCGGAAACTCGGCGGCTACTCCTAATACGATAGCGTCAGGCTGCGACGCGAGTGTCGCTTAGCGAAACTGGCCAATTATCGTTGCCTTTGTAGCCAGACGGTGTGTTGACAGATCTGTTCAACAGGGAAAATGGTTCCGTCTCGGTCTGGTTTTCGCACAATTTCGACATTTAAGATATTCTGTTGCGTTGGTGGTAACGTTAATATGAAAGAAAATTTTTAATAAATGGAAAACAATAAATCGAATCCGTTTGTACTCATGCTGTTCTAACAGGACAAAACACAACCACACATGTGCCATCGACAGGATAGTTCTATTTTATACACATTTATGCATTTATTAGGCGCCACTATATAATGACTAGGCATCAATCGATGTCGCTGAGCAAATGTGAGTGAAGGACTTGCCCCTCAAGGTCCCTACATAGTAACCGTCCTAGGGAAGGAGGCTCGAACCCGTACTCTCCGCGTTATAAGACAAGCGCTCTAACCAATCGGTTACAGTGTCTCAAATTGTCGTGTCTTGGCCAAGAACCGAACCTGAGCTCTGCTGTGTAGCGATTTTGTTGTCAGCGAGCTTTTGTGTAGAGCTGGTTCTCGCCACTGAGCTCATTTGGATGCTCTAGATATCTTCAGATAGCGATTACCTTATCGGAACCGTTTCTACTCGGTCTTTATTTGGCACCACTCCGGCGATGAGGTCGCTGCGACATCCAATGCACCCCACTCCTCCCTCGCTTTCCCGTTGCTCCCTTTCTGTCCCTGGGACCAAATGTGAAACGACCCCCACCCATCGCCAGCTGCACCACTGGGCGCTCTGAGGAAGCCGACCGTTTCGAAATAATAATTGACGCCACCTAGCGACGGGGCAGTGCTTCAGCGAGCGCAGCGCCATGGGGTTGGGGTGGTTTCGTTGGGGTGGGATGGGTGACGGGCGGGTTTGTGCCAAATGCCCCATTTCCTTTAGCGCGCCTTATCTGGAGGGGGAAGGGTAGGGAGAGAGGAAATTCACGTTCTTCGTTCTTTGTCTGTTAGTCACTGTGACGTTGTGTCTCTCGTTGTCTGTCTGCTTGTCTGTCTGTCTGTTTGTCGCTATGTGTCTGTCTGTTTGTCGCTATGTGTCTGTCTGTTTGTCGCTATGTGTCTGTCTGTTTGTCGCTATGTGTCTGTCTGTTTGTCGCTATGTGTCTGTCTGTTTGTCGCTATGTGTCTGTCTGTTTGTCGTTAGGTGTATCGGTGGTAGCATACCCCTTCTCACTATGACCCCTGGAAGTCCAGAAATGACCCGATTGACCCCGACTTTTAATGCCTTAGGGTTTATGATGACGATGATGATAATTGTTTACGATAATGATGTTGATTGATCATAATATTGTTGATGATGAAGAAGGTGATGATGATGAAGGCAATGATAATGATGATGATATTGATGACGATGAATACCATCTGTACTGTTACGCCGAAGCCGAACTGGAAGCACTTCTGTGCGTAGATTTATTTTAACAAGTTGTTGATGGTGATAATGATGATTATGATTCCGATGATTTATGGTGATGATGATGATGATGATGATGATGATGATGATGATGATGATGATGATGATGATGATGATGATGATGATGAAGAAGAAGAATCTAAGGCGGGCGCTTTTGTGATTTCTGCAGAATTCGGGGGCCATCGTGCGTCCGGAGACGAGGGCCGATCAGGAGAACCAGCCTCCGCGGGGGGTCGACAGCCCCTCGGCAATTGGCGGCGGTGGTGGCGCCAAGTCTCCCTCCCCCCTCAGCCGAACATCAAAGGAACCGACGCCGACAATTGTTTGCGGGAGCCATGACTCAGCCGAGACGGAGAACTACAATGAGGAGGAAGAGGACGAAGAGGAGGAGGAGGAGGTGGATAGACAGAAGGAGGAGGATGAGGAGGACGAAGAAGAAGAGGAGGACGAGGAAGAAGAGGATGAGGAGGAAGAGGAGGAAGAGGAGGATTGGGAGAAGAAACGGGCGTTGATGGACGCTTTGTCTTTGAAGGAGAGGCCGACGACGACATCGAGGCGCCTGTCCTCTGACCATGATGTGAAGCCCTGCCGGAAGCGGAAGGCCCTTGAGGGTGATGGAAGGGCCAAGAAGAAGAAGGTGAAAACCCCGGACAGACCGAAAGAGAAGCGGGGAAACGGTTTAGCGTTGGCCCATCTGGTAAAACCGAGTCACGGATCGGAGAAGGTCAGGAGGAATTCGGAGAACGATGCCGTCATCGGTTCTTCCTCGTCTTTGGACAGTGAATGGACGATGTTGAACACTTCCGGTCCGAGCGACCTCTGTCGTGCTCTGTTGGCTTCTACTGGCGCTACATCATCTCTTGGAACGGAGGCTTTCAAAGCTATGCAACAGAGAACGAACAGTGAATCAGTTGGACCGAGGTGAGTGACGCTGCTGGCCATACAGTGCCTTCCAACCATTGTTGCTCTATCCAGTTCGATTAGTAGGTTGGCCTATCCAGTGCAGTGTGTGGATAGGTCTATCTAGTATGGGTTTGATAGTACTGTTCAGCATTATGTATAGGTATCTCTATCCAGTACAGAATACTGGATAGGACTATCCCTGTGTGATGTATTTTATGTAGGCTACAGCATGTGTGCTTTTGACAGCAGACATATCTCTTAGCGTTCTGGCCACGCACGCTATGGCATTGTATTGTATTGTATTTCAAATCTTATAAAGCGCCTCTACCCAGTGTCCATTAATCAGAGTAGCTACCAGTGCGAAAGTCCTCGGGAATATGGCAAGTTTTAAGAGAACGAAAAGCTGTGGCAGGACCACCAGCCCACTGCTCCTACTCGACTCTAGTTTCTGCATTTTCGCCATTAATGCTCCCGAATTCGGGCAGAACATCCAAGAAATTCCTTGTCACAAAAAACACTGTATTTTTGGAATACCCTTTCCTTTTCCTCCAAAATTAATACATACTTCCACTCCGGTCCATGTTCTTTCATCTTTAAGAAAATATATTTTGACTAAATTAACTCGTTACGAAATAAACTTTTTTAAATTGAATTTCGGAATTTTACATTAAATTCTAAGCAGAAGCTCAACACAACAAATCATGACCTCATCACATTTGTTGTTGTTGCTTAAGCTGTTTTTGCAAAACGCCACTGTCAGTGTAAAAAAGGCTCAACAATGGCCCAACGAATTTTTACGAATTTTAAAATAGACCAAAAATTCGCAAATTTTTACGAATTTAAAACCGAAAGTCACGAATTCTCGAACTATGACCGAAACCCTATTTATCAGATTTATATGGCGCCATGACCCTTCTAGCTCTCTTTGATGTAAGTTAGACATTTGATTCTCCAGCGTCTCTCTCTTTCTTTCTTTTCGAATAGTTAGATTGGCTCTTTTCTTTTCTTACTGATCGCACTAACTGTGCTATTGTTGGCTCTTCCATGTCCCGCTGGGTTCCCGCCCTCTTTGGTGTTCCCCAAGGGGTCTGTCCTAGGCCCACTGCTCTATATCCTGTTCACTTCTATTATCAGCTCCCTGTTATGGTCATGTGGGCTCTTGCATCAGCTTTATGCTGAAGACGTACAAGCATATATCCACTGCCATGCAGCTGATGCAGATGCTTCTGTTGGACTTATTTGCCATGCTACTGACACCCTCTCTGGTAGGATGGCCTGAAACCGACTGCTTTTGAACCCGTCCAAAACTCAGTTTATGTGGCTGGGTGGTCGCAGGCAGCTGACGGGGGTTGGCCTGCACCTGTTGGCTGTGACCTTCCCCCATGTTACCTTCTCGCTTACTGTCCGGGATCTGGGTGTGACCCTTGATCGAGAGCTAAGCCTTAGTCTATCACAACACGTTAACTTGGTCACGCGGGGTTATTATCAGCCCCGGCAGTTGCGTGTTGTACTACGGTCCCTCTCTTATGATGCTACGGTCATCATTGTTCCTGCTTTTGTCACCAGTAATATCGACCACTGTTGTTCTGTTCTTGCTGGTCACTCGTTAGGCCTAATAGAACGTTTTGACCGGATCCTTCGCTCTGCTGTTAGGCTTATTGGTCGTATTCTGCCAATTGCTCTTTAGCCGTGGGTAGGCTGGGAGCGCCTCTGAGTAGGTCTCTTGAAGAGGCGCTAAATTTTCAGAATGAATGAATGAGTTGTCATAATATTTGGTATTTGTGTTTTGGTTGACCTAGTTGAAGTCTGACCTAGTTTTGCTTTCTGTTGACCTGATTGTGCTTCTTTTGACCTGGTTATATTTCCTGCTGACCTAGTTTCGTTTCCTTTTTCCCATAAATTTATTTTCTTTTATTTATTTATTACGTAATTGTGTCTGCTTTTGACCTAGTTGTGTTTCCGTTTGACATAGTTTGCAGAAGGAAGAAACTCTGACCCACATCATCCACGAACTGAGGAACTACAAGAAGAGCCTTGAGGAAAAGATCGTCGCCAGTCGGCGAACCAGTCACGTGACTCCTAAGGAAACCACTTCTGCTTCCGGTGTTCTCCAGAATAATCCCCACTTACAGTGGCCACCCACTGGCAAAGACGGACTCCCGCCGATGTTCCAGCGACGCGTTTCCGGTTGTTCGGATAAAGCGAAAAATCCCGATGCCGCCAGGACCTCAGCGAGTCAGGACGGATGTGGTCGAAAAGACTGGTCCGTCAAGGGTGCGACGAAACTGGACGGTTCTGATGAAAAGCAGTTGCCCGATCTAGTTCGATCGCACAACCCATCAACGATTACAACGACGACCTCTAGCCCTGCGGGGTTATCCGCCACAACCCCGAAGACGCCGTGTTCCATATATCCTTCGTTTACCCCGTCACCTCTGACCTCGACGCACTACAGCCCCATTGCACGGTATGTCATCGACCCCCTGACGGGCGCCAAATTCGAATGCGATGAGCACGGGGTGATTGACCTGTCGATTGGTAAGAAACACCCCACGTCTTCAAACCTCGCGCGCCCTATCTACTCCACCCTTATGGGCAAGATGGAGCTGGACTGTGACGCAGACAGTGATGGTGAAAGGGTGCTTGACCTGAGCGTGACCTCCAAGGTCAAGGTCGAGCATAGGACGACGCCAAAGGGAGGGAATGAGGAGCAGAGGGTTCAGAAGAGGAAGCGCTTGAGCGATGGACATTCACGGAGGGCCGTTCAGAAGCGTCCTTCGTGGACTCTGAGTCCGGGAAAGATCCTCAGCTGGACTGTGACGGACGTCGTCAAGTTCGTCGCTGATGTACCCGACTGTGGAATCTATGCAGAGGTAAGCACTCGTTGTCTCTGTTCCGCATCTGCTCCGAGTAGATTCCAGGCGACTTGGAGTGTACACGGAGCAGAAATCGGGCGAGTGTATTGACGCCATGCCGAGGATAGTTGGGGCAGCTGGAAATGTGAAAGTAACTCTGTCTGTTTGTCTGTCTGTCTGGAAATCTGTCTCTCCAATTTCATCCCTGATGTATCCGGGTGGCAGTCTCTGCTGTCGTCTCAACGAATTACTCATAATGTGTGTTCCGTGTCTGCTCCGAGCGACTCGGAGAATACTCGGGGCGGAAATCGGACCGAGTATTTGAATGTGTGCATCTAGGATGTCCACAACTGTCTGTCTGTCTGTCTATCGGAGTCTCGTCTCTCTGTCTGTCTGTCTATTGGAGTCTCTCTGTCTGTCTGTGTATCTGTCTGCCTGTCTGTGTATCTGTGTGTTAGTCTTGTCTGGCTGTGCGTCGTGTCTGTCAATCTATGCTTGTCTGTCTGTCGCTCTGACTGTCTCTCTGTGTCCCTGTATTTCTGTTCATCTAACCCTAACTTTAAATCAGGTCATCATTAATCAATGAGGTCATAAAGAATTAGGTCAGTTAATCATTCCTTCAATCAATCTCAAGCGATCAGACGGATTTCAACAGAGAAATCATTAACGAATGGATGTGTCATCGATTTGTTTTATTTGATTGACCTGTGGGACAATAAATCGATCAGTCAATCGTAAGTTATTGACCTATTATAGAAGGTGACTCATTGCTTTATAAAGAAATAGTCAATCTAGTCCTAAGAACTTCTATAGCGCCGCTCTAATATTGTTAATAATAATAATAATAATAATAATAATAATAATAATAATAATAATAATAATAATAATAGTAGTAATAATAATAATAATAATAATATTCTCCTCTTCCTATCCTCGTGATTTATTATGAGGCCTTTTGAGTGGCGCTCATGCCCTGCGCTTGGCCTTTTGAGCGGGGGACGTTCGTGAAACGTCTTTCTTGTTTCAACGCCTTGCGCTCACGATTCAACGTTTCAACGCGGTGGCCTTTATGGGTACCTTCAACAACTTAAACCTGGACGAATAGAGCCCATTCCGGACAAATCTACTCTGTAAATAATGTTGAAGTCCCTGAGGGATCCTGTAAACCTCGGGGCAAAAAAAAATAAATAAAAATAATAATAATAATAATAATAAAACTAATTATACGCAAGGCATCCGTCGATGGTCACGCTGAGCAAAATCGTTCTTTGCAAGCCAAATAATCGAGGGCAAGTCCGGTCGAAAGCCAAACATTAATCTAAGGTTAATTAATTAACTGAGTTAATTGTGTGATCAATCGTTTGTAACATGATAGCTGATTGGTTGAGCATTCGTCTTGTAACACGGAGCGCACGGGTTTGAACCCTCTTCCCTGAAACGGCGGTTACTGTGTGTAGGGAGGGTTTGAAATAATCCTTCAAGCACAATTGCTCAGCGCCATCGATTAATGCTTGTCATTAAATGGAGAAATAGTTCTAATCCAGTGATTAATGGAGTGATTGAACGATTGATTAGAATACCATTTAATCGACTGACGAATAATCGATTGATGCTTCCGTCAATCGAGTAATTATTCGAGTGACTAATCGAACGAGTAATCGATTCATTGGACAATTTAATGAATAGATGGATCCGTTAATCGATTGAATAATCGCTAGGAAGCCAGGCTCTTTAAGAAGGGATTTGCTTTTTTCGTTGCCTGACAATGGAGTCTTTTGTCTGCCGTTTGTTTCAGACTTTCAAGCAGTTTGGCGTCACCGGTCCTTCTCTCGTCTGTCTCTCCGTCGATCAGATGACGGCCATTTTGCGCATGCGCCTTAACGCCGCCCAGTCACTTCGATCGGCCATCGATCGCATCGTAGCAGCCGCCGCTGTCGCCTCTGCATGAGGAAGGCAGCGGAAGCAGGAGGAGGAGGAGGAAGAGGAGGAGGAGAAGGAGGAGGAGGAGGAGGAGGAGGAGGAGGAGGAGGAGGAGGAGGAGGAAGAAGTGGAGCAAGATGAGATGGGAAGAGGAGGGAGTGGAGGAGGGGGGAAAAGGAATTGCAGAAGTGGAGGAAGATGAGAAGAAGCAGAGGGGAGGAGGACTTGAAGGAGGCATACGAGAAGGGGAAGAGGAGAATTTGCAGAAGGAGGAGGAGGAGCGCTCATGCCCTGCGCTTGGCCTTTTGAGTGGCGCTTTAGAAGTTTGGAGATTACGATTACGGAGGAGGAAAATGAGGCGGGAAAGAAGAGAAATTGGAGGAGGAGGAGAAGGAACTGGAGGAATATGAGGCAGAAGAGGAGCTACAAGTGGAAGATGAGCAAGAGGAGGAGAAAAGGAGGAAGAGGTGGGAAATGAGAAGGAGAAGCTTTGGACGAGAAGAGATGGAGGATGAGGAACGAAGACGATGAGAATGAAGAATAGAGGAGGATGGGGAAGTTCAGTAGTAGTAGGAGGAGGATGGGTGGGTGGGTGGTGGAAGATGAGGAGGAAGAGGAAGAATAGCAAGTTGAGAAGGATGAGAAAGTTCAATGAGAAGAAAAAGAGGAGGAGGAAGAGGAGGAAGAGGAGGAGGAAGAGGAGGAGGTTGCCACTCCCTTCAGCCGTCGTCGACCGATTGAAGGACGAGGAGGAAGAGGAGGAGACAGGGAAGAAGAAGAGGATGCCCTGCCTCCCTCCATTGCTCCCTCCATTGCTGCCTCCCTTCGTCCATTCCTCGTCCTCCTTTCCCACTGGGCGCCACATAAAGCAGACGACGATCGGACGAACAGCAGCAAGCGACGAAGACGACGCATCAACGAATTACGACGAAGAAGACGAACCAACCATCATATGTATATATATATATATATATATATATATATATATATATATATATATATATATATATATATATAATATACGTATATTTATATATCAGATTTATACATGCATATGTGGCATGTATATATCAAATATATGTTATTGTACACATAGCATATATCTACATATGTATATATATAAACTGGATAAGATCTTAATCAGATCATGTATTATATATATATATATATATATATATATATATATATATATGTTTAGACTGATTGGGCTATTGTGACGACGCTAGCCAAATATATCATATAATACGATAACGATATCATCAACATCACCTATATATATATAGACATATATCATATGTATCATACATATGCATATATATATATATGTGTATATATATGTATAAAGGAGACTTGACAATTACAGAGGAGAGAGGAGGGAGGATGTCTTGAGACTTGCATGCATGTGCCTCAATTGGAACTTATTGATCACCAACCAATCGATTAGAAAACAGACCCTCTATCTAATATATATATATATACTGTATATATATATGTATATATATATATGTATGTATAGTTCTGGTTCGCTATATATATATACTTTTTTATATATATATATATATATATGTATATGGATGTTGGGATGCCCTCTGTCGTCGTCGTCGTTCGACTGATCTGCATCGATGGATTTTTCGTCTTCCGCCGTTAGATGGCTACCTCGTCCGGCGTTCGAAGCGACAGCAGCAGCAGCAGCAGCAGCACAGACGTGTGTGAAATAGACTGACCGAGCACGTCGCGGTACGAATCGAGCGCTAGATAAATGCGCTTCCGTTGGACTGTACGGTGGCGGATCAGGGAAGGGGATTAGCGGACGTACGCCCCCTACACATGGCATATACAGAACCCTGCGTTACTTCGCCCCCTCGAAACTTTAAGCCTTGGGTCCGCCACCGCCAAGCGTACTTGGATTATATTACGTCATCGCCTTATTTGTATAGAGCATTTTACACAAAGTTGTGTAAAAACTGGAAGGACAATTGCACAAAGACTATGCATATATATAATATATATGTGAAAAAGAAGTCGTAGTTAGAAGTAGTCTATGACTTTTGGCGGTTTCACAGTTTTTCTAGTTTACAAAGAAACTGTTTTTGCTTTTCTGATTGAATATATTTCTATATAATGTCGAAGACCTGTCTTATTGTTTTTCATTAGAGATTTGTTACATTGTTCTTATGGTATGATGGTGGATGTGGTATCCTAAGGTTTGATGTGGACGTTTAAATTGCTCTGGTAGGATGGTGTTTTATTGGTTTAGAAAGGTAGGTATGGATGTGGTATGGAATTTTATTGGTTTGTTATGTTGCTATGATGTGGGATGTATTGTCAATGTGGTATCGTGGGTATTATGTGATGTGGTATATGATGGAGTTTGATATGGTAGACTTTGTTGGTATTTGAAGCATGGTATGGTATTGTATTTGAGTGTTTATAAATCGCCACTCGCGATATGGACCATTCAGAGGCTCTCCCAGTGCAAGACCCCCCCCCCCAAGAAAGAAGTAGGATTTAAGATGAGAAAAGGAAGTTCAAGTGCTACCAGAGAGAATGGTGGTGCGAACAGCAGGAGGAAGTTGGTTCCAAAGCGAGGTACCTATGCAGGTAAATGATCTAGATTGAGCCATAATAGGTCTGACATGGGGAGCTAAGAGGTCAACACGGTCAGCAGATCGAAGAGGGCGCCACGTAGGGTCAGAATGGGAACTAAGAATCAGGTCACACAAGAAATTCGGAGCAAGACCCATTTGAGACTTAAGCACAAGAATAAGAACTTTGCATTGAATGCGGGGAAAGAGAGGGAGCCAGTGAAGTTGCCCAACCATGAAAGTGGAAATATGTGAGAACCGAGGGAGGCGGGCAATTAGTCTAGCAGCAGCATTGAGTACATACTGGAGAGGAGAAAGGCGGATCTTGGGAAGGCCTATAAGGAGGGAATTACAATAGTCAATTCGAGAGCCGACGAATGCATGGACAATTGAGGTGTAGTCCGGAGACGCCTTAAGTGGAAGTACCAGGAGCTAAGGAGCGGGTTAAAAGTGGAGATGTACTCAGCAAAAGTAAGGAGCTACCTAAGTGGTTGGTTCTGGCATGATGTCATTGGATTGAACATTTATATAGCGCTCCTTCTTGACCTCCATAGGGCTCTGTCGGCAATAACAGATTTAGAAAGGCCGTTTGAAAAGGTATCATTATATACGCATTTATTAAGCGTGGGGCGACAGGCCATGCATTTGTCCCCCCCCCCTCAAATTTTGAAGAAACACCAATAAAGGCGAACAAATGTAATTGCGCGTGATGGTTTTCACTGCCTTTTTGACCAGATGAGGTAAAAAAAAACTCTATTTTGAGCAGAAGTTCCCCGAAAATTCTTTCTGAGAAGAAGAAATTCGTAAAAAAGTCTTACAATTTTAGGGGAAAGAATTTGTAAAAAGGGAATAAATTTTGTAGACGAATTCCTAAAAGAAGGTAATTAATGACATTATTGTTGGGAGACCCGAAAAAAGTAGTAAAAAGAGGTGAATGACTATAAAAAGGTCATCAACTTTTTTGGAGATGAATTTGTAGAAAAGTCATTAAGTTTTTGTGGAGATGTATTCCTAAAAAAGGTCATCGACCAGACCATGGCCGACTTTCCCCCCCCCCCACCTCTCAGACAAGATCGCCGCCACTGGACTTTAGTGTGCTTTTTGAGTGGCGCTACTTAAATTTGCGACCACAGTTTACAATTACAGCCAATTTCTCGCTTAGCAATCTCTCTCTCTCTCTCTCTCTCTCTCTCTCAGATCCCGATATCGAACTCGAACCCAAAGACTGAGGTGAAAGTTGAACCCTTAATCATTCAGTCAAGAACCTGTCTGCTAGGGCGGAATGACGTTGACGTGCGTCATAAGCTACGAGATAGATGGCCATGACGGTGACTTTCGTGACATCTGTCACGAGGATGAAATTGGAGGAGAAAAAGTGATTAGATGCAGAGGGAGAAAGAGAAAGGGTAAATGATGGGTGGAACCCTGTTTCCATTACACCAATTCCAATTAGATGCAAAACGTCGTCATCGCCCTCTGTTGACCATCGCATTAGTTGCTATAGTTTTCGTCCGTTGAAGGTTAGTCCACAATCGTCTTCCCCTACTTTATTTGGCTCAACTATCCCTTCCTCTCTTCTTCTGCCCTCTGACCCCGCTCCATTTCCTTTCTCCCTCTTTCCCTCTCATTCCCTTCGTCCATCCTGTCCCTCTCACTCTTCCGATTCCCTCTCTCGTACCCTAATTTTGCCACTCTATCCCTCTCTTCCGTCGCTCTACACCTCTCTCATTCAATTCCTCCTCCCGTCCTTCTGTCCCTCTCTCCATTATTTCCTTCCACCATTCTTCTGTCACTTTAACTCAATCCACTCCTTTCTATGTCCCTCTCTAACTACATTTCTTCTCTGTCCCTGTCTAAATCACACCATTCCTCTCTCTGTCCCTCTCTAACTCTATTCCTTTCTCTGTCCCTCTCTAAGTCCATTCGTTTATCTGCCCCTCTGTAACTCAATTCCCTTCTCTGTTTCTCTGTAACTCAATTCCTTTCTCTGTCTCTCTCTAACCCACTGCATTCCTTTTTCTGTCCCTCTCTAACTCCATTCCTTTCTCTGTCCCTCTCTAACTCCATTCCTTTCTCTGTCCCTCTCTAAGTCCATTCCTTTCTCTGGTCCTCTCTAAGTCCATTCCTTTCTCTGTCCCTCTCTAACTCCATTCCTTTCTTTGTCCCTCTCTAACCCCATTCCTTTCTCTGTCCCTCTCTAAGTCCATTTCTTTCTCTGTTCCTCTCTAACTCCATTCCTTTCTCTGTTCCTCTCTAAGTCCATTCCTTTCACTGTTCCTCTCTAAGTCCATTCCTTTCTCTGTCCCTCTCTAACTCCATTCCTTTCTCTGTTCCTCTCTAAGTCCATTCCTTTCTCTGTCCGTCTCTAACTCCATTCCTTTCTCTGTCCCTCTCTAACTCCATTCCTTTCTCTGTTCCTCTCTAAGTCCATTCCTTTCTCTGTTCCTCTCTAACTCCATTCCTTTCTCTGTTCCTCTCTAAGTCCATTCCTTTCTCTGTTCCTCTCTAAGTCCATTCCTTTCTCTGTTCCTCTCTAAGTCCATTCCTTTCTCTGTTCCTCTCTAAGTCCATTCCTTTCTCTGTCCCTCTCTTACTCCATTCCTTTCTCTGTTCCTCTCTAAGTCCATTCCTTTCTCTGTCCCTCTCTAACTCCATTCCTTTCTCTGTTCCTCTCTAAGTCCATTCCTTTCTCTGTTCCTCTCTAAGTCCATTCCTTTCTCTGTCATTCTCTAACTCCATTCCTTTTTCTGTCCCTCTCTAAGTCCATTCGTTTATCTGCCCCTCTGTAACTCAATTCCCTTCTCTGTTTCTCTGTAACTCAATTCCCTTCTCTGTCTCTCTCTAACCCACTGCATTCCTTTTTCTGCCCCTCTCTAACTCCATTCCTTTCTCTGTCCCTCTCTAACTCCATTCCTTTCTCTGTCCCTCTCTAACTCCATTCCTTTCTCTGTCCCTCTCTAACTCCATTCCTTTCTCTGTTCCTCTCTAAGTCCATTCCTTTCTCTGTCCCTCTCTAACTCCATTCCTTTCTCTGTTCCTCTCTAAGTCCATTCCTTTCTCTGTTCCTCTCTAAGTCCATTCCTTTCTCTGTCATTCTCTAACTCCATTCCTTTTTCTGTCCCTCTCTAACTCCATTCCTTTCTCTGTCCCTCTCTAACTCCATTCCTTTCTCTGTCCCTCTCTAACTCCATTCCTTTCTCTGTCCCTCTCTAACTCCATTCCTTTCTCTGTCCCTCTCTAACTCCATTCCTTTCTCTGTTCCTCTCTAAGTCCATTCCTTTCTCTGTTCCTCTCTAACTCCATTCCTTTCTCTGTTCCTCTATAAGGGCATTCGTTTATCTGCCCCTCTCTAACTCAATTCCCTTCTCTGTTTCTCTCTAACTCAATTCCCTTCTCTGTCCCTCTCTAACCCACTGCATTCCCTTCTCTGTCCCTCTCTAACCCCATTCCTTTCTCTGTCCCTCTCTAAGTCCATTTCTTTCTCTGTTCCTCTCTAACTCCATTCCTTTATCTGTTCCTCTCTAAGTCCATTCCTTTCTCTGTTCCTCTCTAACTCCATTCCTTCCTCTGTTCCTCTCTAAGTCCATTCCTTTCTCTGTTCCTCTCTAAGTCCATTCGTTTATCTGCCCCTCTCTAACTCAATTCCCTTCTCTGTTTCTCTCTAACTCAATTCCCTTCTCTGTCCCTGTCTAACCCACTGCATTCCCTTCTCTGTCCCTCTCTAACTCCATTCCTTTCTCTGTTCCTCTCTAAGTCCATTCCTTTCTCTGTTCCTCTCTAACTCCATTCCTTTCTCTGTTCCTCTCTAAGTCCATTCCTTTCTCTGTTCCTCTCTAAGTCCATTCCTTTCTCTGTTCCTCTCTAAGTCCATTCCTTTCTCTGTTCCTCTCTAAGTCCATTCCTTTCTCTGTCCCTCTCTAACTCCATTCCTTTCTCTGTTCCTCTCTAAGTCCATTCCTTTCTCTGTCCCTCTCTAACTCCATTCCTTTCTCTGTTCCTCTCTAAGTCCATTCCTTTCTCTGTTCCTCTCTAAGTCCATTCCTTTCTCTGTCATTCTCTAACTCCATTCCTTTTTCTGTCCCTCTCTAAGTCCATTCGTTTATCTGCCCCTCTGTAACTCAATTCCCTTCTCTGTTTCTCTGTAACTCAATTCCCTTCTCTGTCTCTCTCTAACCCACTGCATTCCTTTTTCTGCCCCTCTCTAACTCCATTCCTTTCTCTGTCCCTCTCTAACTCCATTCCTTTCTCTGTCCCTCTCTAACTCCATTCCTTTCTCTGTCCCTCTCTAACTCCATTCCTTTCTCTGTTCCTCTCTAAGTCCATTCCTTTCTCTGTCCCTCTCTAACTCCATTCCTTTCTCTGTTCCTCTCTAAGTCCATTCCTTTCTCTGTTCCTCTCTAAGTCCATTCCTTTCTCTGTCATTCTCTAACTCCATTCCTTTTTCTGTCCCTCTCTAACTCCATTCCTTTCTCTGTCCCTCTCTAACTCCATTCCTTTCTCTGTCCCTCTCTAACTCCATTCCTTTCTCTGTCCCTCTCTAACTCCATTCCTTTCTCTGTCTCTCTCTAACTCCATTCCTTTCTCTGTTCCTCTCTAAGTCCATTCCTTTCTCTGTTCCTCTCTAACTCCATTCCTTTCTCTGTTCCTCTATAAGGGCATTCGTTTATCTGCCCCTCTCTAACTCAATTCCCTTCTCTGTTTCTCTCTAACTCAATTCCCTTCTCTGTCCCTCTCTAACCCACTGCATTCCCTTCTCTGTCCCTCTCTAACCCCATTCCTTTCTCTGTTCCTCTCTAAGTCCATTCCTTTCTCTGTTCCTCTCTAAGTCCATTCGTTTCTCTGCCCCTCTCTAACTCAATTCCCTTCTCTGTTTCTCTCTAACTCAATTCCCTTCTATGTCCCTGTCTAACCCACTGCATTCCCTTCTCTGTCTCTCTCTAACTCCATTCCTTTCTCTGTCCCTCTCTAACTCCATTCCTTTCTCTGTTCCTCTCTAAGTCCATTCCTTTCTCTGTTCCTCTCTAAGTCCATTCGTTTATCTGCCCCTCTCTAACTCAATTCCCTTCTCTGTTTCTCTCTAACTCAATTCCCTTCTCTGTCCCTCTCTAACCCACTGCATTCCCTTCTCTGTCCCTCTCTAACTCCATTACATTCTCTGTCCCTCTCTAACTACATTCCCTTTTTCTGTACCCCCCCCCGACGGACGACCCGACATATGATGACGCACCACTCCTCTGCGTCATCATATGTCACGTGGCCATCGCATGCCTACCCCTCCCACACACCGTCGTTGTGGTTAGTTGCTGTTTAACGACGCTGTGTCATGACAAAGATGATTAACGTCGCCCTCCTGCATTAACCAAGCTTAAGACTGGCACTGCTGATGATGTCGTATACTGGTATATCCCGTTGTCAGATTTTTTGTCACACTGTTTTATCATATTGTCAGATATCTGTCATACCGGTTAATCCTGTCAGATTCTAGATTCAGTTTTATCACATGGTCAGGTCTTTGTCATACACTTCTCCGAATTGTGTCTCACTGCGTCACCTGCCATGTAAGGCAGTTGTTTATCTCGCCAATTGGCAGTCGTTGTCTTTGACTCCAATCTGCGTCATTCAGTGAACACATACCTCGTCCGGTTTGCTACATTGCTTAGAGCGCACGCGCCCCACACGGTCCGTACACGGGGAACTTAAATGGCGTTTAAACACCCATTCAAACGGGCAGCGGTGGTGTAATCCGCCCTCTACCACATCCCTTGGCGTCATGTTTCCCTTTGCTGCCCTGTTTTGTTTGGCTAATTCCTTCGTTTCCAGCCGTCTCGACTACTGCAATTCGCTTCTTGCTTGTATTTCAAATGCTAACTTGATGAAGCTTCAGAGGGTCCAAAATACCTTGACCAGAGAGCTATCGACTCCAAATATGAGCATAATATTACCGATCCTAAAATAATTAATTGCCTTGGCTGTTCATCTGCCCTCTTCTCTTCTACAGCTTTCTCATTCGCGACTGAAAGCCGAACTCTACGCTCTCCTGTCCTGTATCTACCAGTGCGGCAGTGCCGTCTAAATGCAGGGGCACGGTGGGCAGTTGCCAGGGACCCACGATTCCAGGGACCCCCAAATTAAGAAGATCACAAAAATAATGTGTGCGCGACCCCCACGAGAAGCAGAAGTGAAATATCTTAGCTATGAGTACAGGAATGGAAAAAGGGTTTGAAATTGCACTCAGTGTTCGTGTGCATGATTGTGACCAACTGTACAGAGCACCGTTCATTTTCAAATTTGAAACTTACAAAGAATCATAAGCAGCACAATGGGCAGCAGCGTTGAACTGTGCATAGAAAATGACATCAGAAGACCACTGACTTCAAGCCAATTATAAATCAATTCTCTGCACAGAAATTTTGGAAACGTTGATTGGTACAGTGAAACGTTTGCGTTGATTAATAATAAATAATTCATACGATACCATCTCTAGGTCTTTACGGTGTACCAATTAATTATCATTTATATGTTGAAATATTTGTGTTTTTTCAAGACTTTGTTATATTGTTCAAAAGTTTGTGTAGATTAATCTTCGCTTTGCAGTATGTCTCTTTATGTTTAAACATTCATTTTGTTACAAAGTGAATATTGAAAGTACCAATAAATCTATAAGTTTAATTTTATTGGCCGTTTAAATTTTTATCCCCGTGGGTGGGCAGGGACCCCAGTGCATTGCATTGCCCAGGGCCTACAATGCTGTTAAAGCGGCACCGGTTTCTACTCCTGTACCACCCCACGACCACCACCACCCCCACCACGATTTTCACTGTAGCTCCAAGCTGCATCCTCGCTTTCTATCTGTAATAGGCCTATTCGTGTTACTGACAAGTTTACTGACAAACCGCAGTAAGTAACAATGAAACACATGACAGTACAATTATCTAGATCTTACAGAACAGTCGTCTTGGCAGTCTGTTAGGCGCCCGCTCATTTTACAGCTTCCCCTAAGGAGTGGAAGGCTGAGTCGACCGATAGGGAATAGGGAGCTCACGAGTATCGAACCGCGTCTTTCAAGATCTTATGTTTTTCGAGCATTCATCTATCCTTTCATTTGACCTCCCCGAATTTTGACCTGGCACCGAAAAGGACAAAACAAATTGGCAACTGAGGACTTGATTTTATATAGCGCCAGTGAATAACGCTGGTCTCTCTGACGCGGATTTTGTGTGTCGCCGAGAAATTTCGCAGATTTACATTACATTATATATAATTTTATAATGTAATGTATATAATGGGCCCTATATACACAACATATATAGTTACTAGTGTATTTGCCCGTCATAATTATGACGGCAGTGTTTATCGTTGGTTAAAATGCTCTGATCGCCGTCGTCAAGACGACAGTACTGACGTCACAAACGACTTCTGTTCCACAATATATTATGACGTCATATTATAGGCCTATATGTATCGTTGGTTATCGCCGTCGTCAAGACCCCCGTCGTCAAGACAACCCGGTTGGTTTATGTTTCACAATAGAACAGAAGCCGTTTGTGACGTAGCGTTTATCGACAGACGGACACTATATGGATATTGTATGTATAGATGTATATAATATATACAGAGAGGAGCGAATAACTTTCAAGACTGGATAGCGTATATATACGCAAGACTCTACATTATTTTCAGTCGTCAACCTTACTATCTTCAGTCTATGCTGACACCTAAGATTTCTGTCTATATATACTATAGACGAAGTCTTCTGATGTTCCCAATCTGACAATGACATGTACAGCTCTTGGCAGGCACGTCTTTCGATCGCTAGACCCTGTGGCTATCTTCCGGCAAATGTTCTATCTGCAACGTATGTTCTGGCTTTCACTGGAGCAACAATAACTGAGCACATCAGTTTCGACACACATGTTAGCTAGACCAGCGGTTCTTAAAGTGGTGGTCCGCGGACCGGCGCCGGTCCGCGGAGCTCTGATCACCGGTCCGTGAAACAATCCTTAAAAATTTATAATTTCTCAACTTATTCGCAAAAATCATGTATAGTAAACGGTTTAAATTGGCAACAGTAACAACAATATAGCTGTAATAAACAGTGACAATGTTATATGAAATTTAATTTTTAATATAACATGTCAAACATGTAAGCTGATGTTGAAAAGCATCGGTCCGCGAAGCGGCTGGAAAAGCAATCACCGGTCCGCAGCATCCAATAGTTTAAGAAACACTGAGCTAGACAGTCGATGTACGCCATCCGGGTCTTGACCGCTCACGGACTAACAAGTCCATCATTACACGACGTTGTCTATGCCACAACGGTGGCGAGGATGCTGCATGCAGATTGCGGACCCTGCTTGGTGGGAATTTGTTGGTCAGGAAGGATGCGAAAGACTCCAGGCTGTACTGAGGAAACTGGTCAGAGTGCGATGCCTTCCTGACTCCCAGCAAGGCTTCGAGTGGCATTGACTCACGATTGTTCGCCAGCGTCATCGCTGACCCAGCTCATGTTCTGCACGACCTCCCAATAAAAGCGACCAGACACACTTTGCGACCCCACGCACATAACCGATGCATCCCACCTGCATATGATCTAGTCCGTAAAAGAAATATTATTAGGACGATTTATACACGATAAACTTTCATGTACACCTGAAAGCAGTTAGCAGTTGGTTCAATAAAGGATATACTTACTTACTTACTTACTTACTTACTTACTTACTTACTTACTTACTTACTTACTTACTTACTTCAGATCTTCGCTAAGAACTCATCTTTTCCTCGATTCATTTCTTTCCTCCGTCTGTGGTTTCCGTGTCTTCTCGGACTTGGTTTACTTGGCTTTCCATGGAATTTGACTTACCTGATGCTTTTTCTTGGAAGCAACCATCGGGCATTATTACAATTGCGCTACAGAAGTTCTGTATTATTTTTATTTTTATTATTTTATTATTGCTATTATTATTATCATTATCATCATCATCATCATCATCATCATCATCATCATCATCATCATCATCATCATCATCATCATCATCATCATCATCATCATCATCATCATCATCATCATCATCATCATCATCATCATCATCATCATCATCATCATCATCATCACCATCACCATCATCATCATCATCATCATCATCATCATCATCATCATCATCATCATCATCATCATCATCATCATCATCATCATCATCATCATCATCATCATCATCATCATCATCATCATCATCATCATCATCATCATCATCATCATCATCACCATCATCATCATCATCATCATCATCATCATCATCATCATCATCATCATCATCATCATCATCATCATCATCATCATCATCATCATCATCACCACCACCATCATCATCATCATCATCATCACCATCATCATCATCATCACCATCATCATCATCATCATCATCATCATCATCATCACCATCATCATCATCATCATCATCATCATCATCATCATCATCATCATCATCATCATCATCATCATCATCATCATCATCATCATCATCATCATCATCATCATCACCATCATCATCATCATCATCATCATCATCACCATCATCATCATCATCATCATCATTGCCACCACCACCACCACTTCCACTACTACTACCATCATCATCATACTGTGTAAAATTTTCGTCATAATATTTTGTCCTGTTGACAGACGCCAAATTTCGACCTATTGTCAAACTGTTGCATCCAGTTATCAAAAATTTGTCACAATATTTAATCATATTAGATATTTTGTCATAATATTTCATCATATTAGATATTTTGTCATAATATTTAATCATATTAGATATTTTGTCATAATATTTCATCATATTAGATATTTTGTCATAATATTTCATCATATTGTCAAAATATTTCATCATTTTAGATAAATATAATTTGTTATAATATTTCGTCATAATAAATATTTTGTTGCAATATTTCATCTCATTGCCTATAATCTGTCATACTATTTCAACGCATTGTCACATCTTTGTGGAACCGTTTCTACAATTGACTGACGCCATATAAATCCTCAACCGTTGTCTGATGCAGACTCCAAGATTTGACTGAGTGCGGCCGTGCGGTTCTCTGTCTGTCTGTCTGTCTGTCTATCTTTCAGTCTGTCTGTCTGTCTCTGTCTCAGTCTGTCTATCTGTCTCTGTCTCAACTGTCTGTCTGTCTCTCTTTCTGTATCTTCTGATTTTCTGCTTGCCAGCTTCATTCTGCGTGCCTTATCTCTCTGTGTGTCCCTCTGTCCCCTTATCTCCCTGTCTCTTCCTGTGTATACGTCCATGTGTCTCTCTGTTTGGCTGTACCTGCCTGTCTGTCTGTTTATATATTTGTCTGTGTGTCCCTGTGTCTTTCTCTTCGACGTCGTTTTCTTATAAGTAGGTTCTGTCTGTCTATCTGTCAGTCTGCCTGTCTGCTTTTATGAGCTCCTCAATGTCTCCCTTTCTCCCTTTCTCCCTTCATCCTTTCCTCCCTCCCTAGCGCCGCCTGGTGTCAGAGGCGGCGATTGATTGATGGTGGCGCCATCTATGGAAATGCGAACACAGCCGCGACATCTGTGGAAGGACGGCCAGACGAACGCGATGACGTCATCCAGGCTGTCGTCAAAAAATTTAGACGATTCACCCACCTCCCCACCTCTATTTCACTCACCTTCCCATCTCCTATCTTATCCACCTATCGACTTCTATTCCACCCACCTACCAACTCATATTTATCCCACCTCCCCATTCGTATCTTACCCACCTCCCCATTCCTATCTTACCCACCTCCCCACTTATATTTAGCCCACCTTTCCACTCCTATTTTACCCACCTCCCCACTCATGTTTAACCCACCTCCCCACTCTTATTTCACCCACCTTACCATTCCTATTTCACCCCCTCTCCACCCAATTTCACCCACCTCCTACCTTTTGAACCAGCACAAAGCGTTCTGTGCGTCCCCCATCCACACCCGCTGCTCAGTCAACCTTAGGCCAGAGGTCACCGAGGTCACAGAGCAGAGGGAAGTGTTGGTCAGCAGGGTTTAGGTCAATAAGGTCGCGCACAAAAGATCGCGACTCAAAAGGTCGCGCACAAAAGGTCGCGACACAAAAGATCGCAGCGTCATAAGATCGCAGGGTAATAAGATCGCAACACAAAAGATCGCAGGGTAATCAAACTAAAGTCAGCATGCAAATAATTGGATCGCAAGTTTCTAGTTTACATGTTAATATGCCACATTTTCATCGCTCATCCAGTTTCTAGTTATTAAGCGTTAATACGAAACATTTTCATTTCCCTTCCAGCTTCTAGTTCTAAGCGTTAATACGAAACATTTTCATCGCCCTTCCAGCTTCTAGTTCAAAGCGTTAATATGACACATTTTCATCGCCCATCCAGCCTCTAGTTTTTAAGCGTTAATACGACATATTTTCATCGCTCATCCAGTTTCTAGTTTTTAAGCGTTAATACGACATATTTTCATCGCTTATCCAGTTTCTAGTTTTTAGGCGTTAATACGACATATCTTCAACGCTCATCCAGTTTCTAGTTTTTAAGCGTTAATACGACATATTTTCATCGCCCTTCCAGCTTCTAGTTCTAAGCGTTAATATGACACATTTTCATCGCTCTTCCAGGCTCTAGTTTTTAAGCGTTAATACAACATATTTTCATCGCTCATCCAGATTCTTGTTCTAAGCGTTAATGCGACATATTTTCATCGCCCTTTCAGCTTCTAGTTCTAAGCGTTAATACGACATATTTTCATCGCCCTTCCAACTTCTAGTTCTAAGCGTTAAATATGACACATTTTCATCGCTCATCCAGCTTCTAGTTTTTAAGCGTTAATACGACATATTTTCATCGCCCTTCCAGCTTCTAGTTTAATTTACATTTTAATCATTGATCCCGCTTCCAGTTTAATTTACATTTTTATCGTTCATCCCGCTTCCAGTCTAATTTACATTTCAATCGTTCATCCCGCTTCTAGTTTAATTAACATTTTAATTGTTCGCCCGCTTCCAGTTTAATTAACTTTTTAATCGTTCATCCCGCCTTAGTTTAATTAACATTCTAATCGTCATCCCGACCCTAGTTTAATTAACTTTTTAATTGTTCATCCCGCTGCTAGTTTAAATAACATTTTAATCATTTATCCCGCTCCTAGTTTAATTAACTTTTTAATCGTTGATACCGCTTCCTGTTTAATTAACTTTTTAGTCGTTGATCCCGCTTCCAGTTTAATTAACTTTTTAAGGGTTCATCCCGCTCCTAGTTAAACTAACTGTTTAATCGTTCATCCCGCTTCTAGTTTAACTAACATTTTAATCGTTCATCTCGCCTCTAGTTTAATTTAACTGAGAGCGGGACGAACGATTAAAAAGTTAATTAAAGTAGGAGCGGGATGACGATTAAAATGTAAATTAAACTAGAATCGGGATGACGATTGAAATGTAAATTAAACTAGAAACGGGATGACGATTAAAATGTAAATTAAACTGCGAGCGGGATGACGATTAAAATGTTAATTAAACTCGGAGCGGGATGAATGATTAAAATGCTAATTAAACTAGGATCGGGATGACGATTAAAATGTTAATTAAACTAGAAGCGGGGTGAATGATTAAAATGCTAATGAAACTAGCAGCGGGATGAACGATAGAAATGTAAATTAGACTGGAAGCGGGTTGAACGATAAAAATGTAAATTAAACTGGAAGCGGGATCAACGATTAAAATATAAATTAAACTGGAAGCGGGATGAACGATAAAAATGTAAATTAAACTAGAACCGGAAGGGCGATGAAAATATGTCGTATTAGCATTAAAAGTAGAAGCTGGAAGGGCGATGAAAATGTTTCGTATTAACGCTTAGAACTAGAAGCTGGAAGGGCGATGAAAATGTGTCATATTAACGCTTAGAACTAGAAGCTGGAGGGGCGATGAAAATGTTTCGTATTAACGCTTAGCACTAGAATCTGGAAGATGGATGAAAATTTTGGTAATAGCGGTTAGAACTAGAACCTGGAAGGGCGATGAAAATATGTCGTATTAACGCTTAGAACTAGAAGCTGGAAGAGCGATGAACTTAAAGCTGGAAGAGCGATGAAAATGAGCTGAAACAAGAAGCTGGAAGAGCGATAAAAATTATATGAAACCAATGAAAATATCGCTCAACCTAGAAGCTGGAATATCGTTATCCTTTCGCCTGTGAACCTTTTGTCGGTGAACCTTTTGTCCGTGAACCATTTGTCGTGAACCTTTTGTCGTGAACCTTTTGTCAGTGAACCATTTGTCGGTGAACCATTTGTCGTGAACCTTTTGTCGTGGAACCGGTCAAACAGACAGACAGACAGACACACACACACAGACAGAAAGCTGGCTTTATTTATATAGATGTAGTTTAGTTTAATTGGTAATACTGCAAACGGCGGTCCCAAATTATAAAATGAAATAAATCGGTATGTAGTAATGGGTTCACATAGGAATTTAATATAAAGACAAGAAATGTATGTGTGTATATATGTATGTATGTATGTATGTATGTATGTATGTATGTATGTATGTATGCACATACATATATACACACACACATACATGCATACACACATACATGCAGACATACATACATGCAGACAGGCATATATACATGCACACATACAAACACGTACATACATGCATCCATACATATATACAAACACATACATACATGCATGCATACATATATACAAACACATGCATACATACAAACATACTTGCATATATACTGGCATGCATGCATACATACATGCATACATATATACACATGTACATACATACATACACACATATAGACATATATGCACATGTACATACATACATACACACATACACACATACATACATACATATATACATATGTACATACATACATACATACATACATACATACATACATACATACATACATACATACATGTATACACATGTACATACATACATATATACATATATACACATGTACATACATACATACACACATACATACATATATACACATGTACATACATACATACATACATATATATACACATGTACATACATACATATATACACATGTACATACATACATACGTACATATGTGAATACATACCGATTTTATAATTTGGGACCGCCGTTTGCAGTATTACCGTTTAATTACCCTGCGATCTTTTGTGTTGCGATCTTATTACCCTGCGATCTTATGACGCTGCGATCTTTTGTGTCGCGACCTTTTGTGCGCGACCTTTTGTGCGCGACCTTATGTGCGCGACCTTATTGATGTATACCGGTCAGCAGCGTCCATAACAACCTACGCTGACCCAAGTATTCACTAAAGGATGTAGGCCGCACGAAACTAACTGCGAGCACTTGTTAACCCCAACACACAAACACACACACACACGAGCGCACGCACGCACACAGATTATATATAGGCCTATATATATATACCTAATATACCTATGTGTGGGAGTGGAGGGGGTTTACATGACGTTATGTGATGATGTTACGATGACACATATGTGTATATATATATATTAATATATATACATATGTATATATATATATGTATATGTATATATGCACATAATATGTCCAATAGGGTGTCCAAAAAACAGACATTTTCAAAACTTTACATATCTCGACGGCCAACCTTTAGAAAGTTTTTATAGGACTAGCTATTCTTTTATGTTGTATGAAGTTGCAGCTAATAGATAAACATTTATGAGTCACCCCAAGCGATTCTGAGTTAAGCTTTTAATCGAAGATAATTAACGTAACCGTTGAGGGAAATTTTACCCCAAGTGACAGAGAAGTGATTTTCGTGTCTATGGTTTCAGGGTCGAACAGGTTAAAGAAGCCATTTGAAACTTTGTAGGACATTCGGACGACCTTAATTTTCAAGGTCGTTTGACCTCTATTGTCAAATATTAATGCCTCGCTATTTGTGAACGATCAAGACAAGGCTTTCCAAGATAAGTTCGTTGGGGTCGTGGAAATCCAACAGTTATATTGAACCTCGTATGACGATCGCATGACTTTGTAGTTCAAGGTCACTTAACCTGTTTTGGTTCACAAGTCTACAAGTACTAGAACGCTGTTCTTCTTGTCTATTTTATGAATTACGGGGACGCGCAGTAAAACAACCGGTGGAATCATTATTGTTTGATCATGTTGTGCCAATTCTTCTCTAAAAACATAATTTGACACCAATGTCATCCTTCTCAGAACAATACAGTAAGAGATCCAATGCAATGTCAACTATGACGTGAAAGTTTAACGTAACGTCACTCGGCATCACGCAAGAATAGCCTTATGAAACAGAAACTATGTTGTAGGCAAAATGTTTCCAGGAAAAATGGCCAAAGGAATTTTGAATGTCTCTTCCCTTTCGAAAGTTACTCACTGGAAACGGCTCTGTGGCCTTCACCTCCCTTGCCAATCAATCAATCAATCAATCAATCAATCAAAAAGCTTTATTGCAACCGAAGACAAGGTAACGTACATGATAATTGGTTACATAACAGTTGTCAACAGATCGCAAAAGGAGCGCCCAAAGGGACCGTGGTCCCGCTAAAAGGGTCTCCTATACAGTTGGAGTAACAACTTAAAATATAACTGACTCGTTCGCACCATCCCTAGGCCGTTCGATGTGATTAGACCGTTTAAAGTTCGAGTGACCATGCATTGGGATGGGGCTATAAGAAAAATAAACGGGTAGGGTAAACAATCTTAACTAATCTTAACTAATTATTAACTAGATCCCTAACTCTCTCGGAGTCATACCGGCAGACCAAGTGGGGGCCCTCCCGCTGCGCGCGCACCCAGCCGCAGAAGGGGAAAGGGAGGTCATGAAAAGCGATTCTTTTATTTTTTTTACATCGAGTGAGGGTTAGCTTTCGAGCAGAAATTCCCTGAGCTTCCTTCTAAATAAGTAGTAGGGTGTGGCTATTCGGATTTCTTGGGGAATAGTATTCCACGTACTAGGTCCAGATGATTTGATACCAAATTCTCGAAGATTTGTTCGCGCCCTATCGGGACGGTAGGAGTCCGCGCTCCTTGTACTGTGTGAGTGGATCTGCGATCCTAAAGTAAAGTAATCAGTGAAGAGGGGGGGAAGTAATTTATGTTCGTACTGGTAGAAGAATTGTGCTGTTTGAAATATTCGAATTTGCTCTATCTTTAATAAGTTGAACTCTTTAAAGATTGGGCTAGTATGAGCTTTTCTGCTCGCCCCAGCAATTATTCGAACTGCCCTCTTTTGGAGAGTAACTAATTTATACAGTCTGGAGTCATAATTAGAGGCCCAGATCAGGTTACAATATGTGAGGTAGGGATAAACGAGAGTATAATATAATTGCAGTCTAATGGCAGGGGGGAGCAAGTGTGAAATTCTATTTAGAACCCCTATATTCTTTGCCATTTTCTGGGAGATGTAGTTGATATGACTCTTCCATGTTAGATGTTGGTCTATTTGAATTCCTAAAAATTTGGTAGTTTCTACTTGAGCAATTGTTTCTTCCTCTATTTTCAATTTTAGGTCTATGGGTTTAACTTTTCTGTGAGATTTGAATATTATAAAGTTAGTTTTATCCAGGTTTAGTGTGAGCCTGTTTGCCAAAAACCATTTATTAACCTCCAGTAGCTCAGCATTGATGGTGTCCATTAAAGCCTGCCAAGATTTATGGGAATAGAAGATATTAGAATCGTCTGCAAATAGTATAAAATGTAGGGTGGAGGACACATTAGCTAAATCATTTATGTAGAGGAGAAATAAGAGTGGTCCAAGATTAGAGCCCTGGGGAACTCCGTAGTTAATACATCTTATCTCGGACAGGGCTCCGTTACAAAGGACTCTTTGGGTACGGTTGTTAAAATAACTAATGAACCATTTTAATTGGGTTCCTCTTATCCCATAATAATGTAATTTTTTAAGTAGGATTGCATGGTCGACCGTATCGAAGGCTTTTGCCAGGTCTAAGAATATTCCTACGGAATATTCATTTTTATCTATGGCCTTCGATATTTTATCTTCCATTTCGAGAAGAGCCATGTATGTTGAAGCCATATGAAGCTTATACGAACACTGAAACGTTTTTGAGGGGACTTCTAAATCCTGTTCAATCTAGCAGGTTTTATCAATTTAGCTAAACGAAAAACTTCGTAAAGGTTGTTCATTGATATAATTTATCACAAGTTTGATTTTGTTTTGGACACCCTAAATTGTCCATATAGGTATTGTGCATAATTACATATTATATATATATACACACACACACACACACACACACACACACACGCACGCACGCACGCACGCACGCACGCGCACACACACACACACACTCACACACAACACACACACACACACACACACACACACACACACACACACACACACACACACACACACACACACACACACACACACACACACACACACACACACACACACACACACACACACACACACACACACACACACACACACTCACTCACACACAAACACACACACACACACACACACACACACACACACACACACACACACACACACACACACACACACACACTCACACACAAACACACACACACACACACACACACACACACACACACACACACACACACACACACACACACACACACACACACACACGTATGTCTACACGTATTTACCTAAATGTATCTAGATCTGTAGATTTATTATAGGCATGACATTTTGCATTATTGTTGCTGTTAAGTCGAGCTGAGATTTTAAACTTTTGGGAATTCATTGCTAGTACAGTGGTGTACTTACTTATTTACTTCAGACGACGACAACTGCGATTGCAATAAATATATGGCAATGACGATGTAATTGATGATGTGACGATGACGAGATGAAAATTATGACGACGATGGTTATGACGACGATTATGACAATGTTGATTATGATGATGATGATTATGACGATGATGATTATGACGACGATAATAATGACGATGATAATTATGAGGATGATAATTAAGACGACGATAATTATGACGATGATGAGTATGACGATAATGATTATGACGATAATGACTGTGACGATGATGATTATGACGACGGCCACGATGATAATTATGACGACGAGGATTATGACCATAGTGATGATGACGACGATAATTATGACGATGATGATTATGACGACGATAATTATTACGATGATAATTACGACGATATGATTATGATGATGACTATAACGACGGCGACGATGATGACAAAGACGATTATGATGATCATGACAACGACGAATACGAAGAGAACGACAACGATGATGAGGAATACGACTTCGACGATGATGAAGACGATGCGGGCGTTGGCAGTTGGTTCGGCTGAGATTCCCGCCTTTTCCGCTGTTGTCGTCTGCAACAAAGACTACTCGACGCTCTAATTACCCGTTAACGTCACAGCCATTGACCTATTTCCGGTCGCCCTAATCGAGACGACGACGGCGCCCTCTCCCTCTCTCCTTCCAACCGTCTGTCCGTCCGTCCGTCTGTCTGTCTGTCTCCCGTTGACTGTCTCTCCGTCAGTCTTTCCCTCCATCCATCCGTCGGCGCCTGCCTCCCTCTGGCGTTTATCTGCGGCGCGTGACACATGACCCTGAGTAATGGCCGCCATTATTCAAGTCACGTGACGCCTTCGCCGCTGGAGGGCGCTGGCACAGGCCGCCAGAGGGAGGGAGGGAGGGAGGGAGGGAGGGAGTGAGGGACGGCATCTCTGACTCGCAACATTCTCAGGCTCCTCCGGTCCCCCAACCCAGAGATGGTGACGCTGCTCCCCGGCCGTTGATGATAT
>OY744614.1:19244578-19264131 GCA_963556255.1 Allolobophora icterica | reverse complement strand
GAAGGAACTGGAGGAATATGAGGAGCTACAAGTGGAAGAACAGGAACAGGAGGAGGAAAGGAGGACGAGGTGGGAAATGAGAAGGAGAAGCTTTGGATGAGAAGAGATGGAGGTTGAGGAATGAAGACGATGAGAATAAAGAATAGAAGAGGATGGGGAAATTCAGTAGGAGAACGAGGAGGAGGAGGATGGGTGGGTGGGTGGTGGAAGGTGAGAAGGAAGTGGAAGAGTAGCAAGTTGAGAAGGATGAGAGAGTTCAATGAGAAGAAAGAGAGGAGGAGGAAGAGGAGGAAGAGGAAGAGGATGCCACTCCCTTCAGTCGTCGTCGACCGATTGAAGGAGGAGGAGGAAGAGGAGGAGACAGGGAAGAAGAGGATGCCCTCCCTCCCTCCACTGCTGCCTCCCTTCGTCCATTCCTCGTCCTCCTTTCCCACTCTGGGCGCCACATAAAGCAGACGACGATCGGACGAAGAGCAGCAAGCGACGAAGACGACGCATCAACGAATTACGACGAAGAAGACGAACCAACCATCATATATATATATATATATATATATATATATATATATATATATATATATATATATATATATATATATATATATATTATACGTATATTTATATATCAGGTTCATACATGTATATGTGGCATGTATATATCAAATATATGTTATTGTACACATAGCATATATCTACATATATATATATATAAACTGGATAAGATCTTAATCAGATCATGTATTATATATATATACATATATATACACACATATATATATGTTTAGACTGATTGGGCTATTGTGACGACGCTAGCCAAATATATCATATAATACGATAACGATATCATCAACATCACCTATATATATATACATATATCATATGTATCATACATATGCATGTATATATATACATGTATATGATATTATGTATATATGTATATGTATAAAGGAGACTTGACAATTACAGAGGAGCGAGGAGGGAGGAGGTCTTGAGACTTTCATGCATGTGCCTCAATTGGAACTTATTGATCACCAGCCAATCGATTAGAAAACAGACCCTCTATATATAATATATATATAGAGAGAGATATATATAGTTCTAGTTCGCTATATATATACTTTTATATATATATATATACTTTTATATATATATATATATACTTTTATATATATATATATGGATGTTGGGATGCCCTCTGTCGTCGTCGTCGTTCGACTGATCTGCATCGATGGATTTTTCGTCTTCCGCCGTTAGATGGCTACCTCGTCCGGCGTTCGAAGCGACAGCAGCAGCACAGACGTGTGTGAAATAGACTGACCGAGCACGTCGCGGTACGAATCGAGCGCTAGATAAATGCGCTTCCGTTGGACTGTGCGGTGGCGGATCAGGGAAGGGGATTAGTGGACGTACGCCCCCTACACATGGCATATATATACAGAACCCTGCGTTACTTCGCCCCCTCGAAACTTCAAGGCTGGCTCCGCCACCGGATGTTAGCGTACTTGGATTATATTACGTCATCGCCTTATTTGTATAGAGCATTTTACACAAGGTAGTGTAAAAACTGGAAGGACAATTGCACAAAGACTATGCATATATATAATATATATGTGAAAAAGAAGTCGTAGTTAGAAGTAGTCTATGACTTTTGGCGGTTTCACAGTTTTTCTAGTTTACAAAGAAACTGTTTTTGCTTTTCTGATTGAATATATTTCTATATAATGTCGAAGACCTGTCTTATTGGTTTTCCTTAGAGATTTGTTACATTGTTCTTATGGTATGATGGTGGATGTGGTATCCTATGGTTTGATGAGGACGTTTTAATTGCTCTGGTAGGATTATGTTTTATTGGTTTAGAAAGGTAGGTATGGATATGGTATGGAATTTTATTGGTTTGTTATGTTGCTATGATGTGGGATATATTGTCAATGTGGTATCGTGGGTATTATGTAATGTGGTATATGATGGAGTTTGATATGGTAGACTTTGTTGGTATTTTAAAGCATGGTATGGTATTGTATTAGAGTATTTTAAATCGCCTCTCGCGGTATGTACCATTCAGAGGCTCTCCCAGTGCGAGAGGACCCAAGAAAGAAGAAGGATTTAAGATGAGAAAAGGAAGTTCAAGTGCTACTAGAGAGAATGGTGGTGTGAACAGCAGGAGGAAGTTGGTTCCAAAGCGAGGTACCTATGCAGGTAAATGATCTAGATTGAGCCATAATAGGTCTGACATGGGGAGCTAAGAGGTCAACAGTCAACACGGTCAGTAGATCGAAGAGGGCGCCACGTAGGGTCAGAATGGGAACGAAGAATCAGGTCACATAAGAAATTCGGAGCAAGACCCATTTGAGTCTTAAGCACAAGAATAAGAACTTTGCATTGAATGCGGGCAGAGAGAGGGAGCCAGTGAAGTTGCCCAACCATGAAAGTGGAAATATGTGAGAACCGAGGGAGGCGGGCAATTAGTCTAGCAGCAGCATTGAGTACGTACTGGAGAGGAGAAAGGCGGATCTTGGGAAGGCCTATAAGGAGGGAATTACAATAGTCAATTCGAGAGCCGACGATTGCATGGACAATTGAGGTGAAGGTCGAGGATGAGACAGATCGCCGTGTAGTCTGGAGACGCCTTAAGTGGAAGTACCAGGAGCTGAGGAGTGGGTAGGAGTGGAGATGTTCTCAGCAAAAGTAAAAGAGCTACCTAAGTGGTTGGTTTTGGCATGATGTCATTGGATTGAACATTTATATAGCGCTCCTTCTTGACCTCGACAGGGCTGTGTCGGCAGCGGACATATTTAGAAAGGCCATCTGAAAAGGTATTATTATATACGCATTTATTAAGCGCCACTATCTAATGACCAACATCAATCGATGGCCCTGAGCAATATGGAGTGAAGGGCTTGCTCAAGGTCTCTACACAGTGACCGTCTCTGAGGAGGAGGAGGATCGAACCCGAATCCTCCACGTTTCAAGTAGAACACTCTCACCAATCGGCAAGTATCTCCCACAAAGTATGCATGGGCAGGGGCGTAACTTTGGTCTAAAAAGTGGGGGTACCAATTTCTTACATACACGAAGCAAGGCTGAGACTGCGATCTCTGAGAAGGCACAATAATAAAATATTCATTGGCATTGTTCAAAAAGTGGGGGGGGGGGTACGGTACCCCCCAGTTCAAAAAGTGGGGGTACGGGTACCCCTCGTACCTCCCACAAATTACGCCTATGTGCATGGGACACGGTAAGCTATGTATGTATGTATGTATGTATGTATGTATGTATGTATGTATGTATGTATGTATGTATGTATGTATGTATGAAGACAATTGACCCGGCGCGAAACAATTGTGCCGTTACTATCATTACAGTTGGCCAAAATAGGGAATACTAGCCGAACAAATGGACAACCAGTTGACCACACAACCAGTTGACCACACAACCAGTTGATCACACAACCAGTTGACCACACAACCAGTTGATCACACAACCAGTTGACCACACAACCAGTTGATCACACAGTTGGTTGACCACACAATCGGTTGACCCTTCTTCTATAGTCTTCTGTGCATTGGTTTTGCATAGTGATAAAATTTCTTAATGACTCCATGTATATATAATTATAGGCCAGTGCAGAGAGTATTGGTGGCTTTAGTATGCTTTTGGAATGGCGCTACTTAAATTTGCAACCACAGTTACAATTACAGCCAATTTCTCGCTTAGCAATCTCTGTCTCAGATCCCGATGTCGAACTCGAAACCAAAGAGTGAGGTGAAAGTTGAACCCTTAATCATTCAGTCATGAACCTGTCTGCTAGAGCGGAATGACGTTGACGTGCGTCATAAGCTACGAGATAGATGGCCATGACGGTGACATTCGTGACATCTGTCACGAGGACGAAATTGGAGGAGGAAAAGTGATTAGATGCAGAGGGAGAAAGAGAAAGGGTAAATGATGGGTGGAACCCTGTTTCCATAACACCCATTCCAATTAGATGCAAAACGTCGTCATCGCTTTCTGTTGACCATCGCATTAGTTCCTATAGTTTTCGGCCGTTGAAGGTCCACAATCGTCTTCCCCTACTTTATTTGGCTCAACTATCCCTTCCTCTCTTCTTCCGCCCTCTGACCCCGCTCCATTTCCTTTCTCCCTCTGTCTCTCTCATTCCCTTCGTCCATCCTGTCCCTCTCACTCTTCTTATTCCCTCTCTTGTACCCTAATTTTGCAACGCTCTATCCCTCTCTTCCGTCGCTCTATACCTCTCTCATTCAATTCCTCCTCCCGTTCTTCTGTCCCTCTCTTCATTCTTTCCTTCCACCATTCCTCTGTCACTTTAACTCACTCCACTCCTTTCTATGTCCCTCTCTAACTCCATCCCTTCTCTGTCCCTGTCTAAATCACACCATTCCTCTCTCTGTCCCTCTCTAACGCCATTTATTTCTCTGTCCCTCTCTAACATACTTCATTCCTTTCTCTGTCCCTCTCTAACTCCATTCCCTTCTCTGTCCCTCTCTAACTCCATTCCCTTCTCTGTCTCTCTCTAACTCCATTACCTTTTCTGTCCCTCTCTAACTCCATTCCCTTCTCTGTCCCTCTCTAACTCCATTACCTTTTCTGTCCCTCTCTAACTCCATTCCCTTCTCTGTCCCTCTCTAACTCCATTCCCTTCTTCTGTACCCCCCTCCCCGACGGACGACCCGATTTCCCAGGAGACTGCGACGCACCACTCCTCTGCGTCATCATATGTCACGTGGCCATCGCATGCCCACCCATCCCACACACCGTCGTTGTGGTTAGTTGCTGTTTAACGACGCTGTGTCATGACAAAGATGATTAACGTCGCCCTCCTGCATTAACCAGGCTTGGGACTGGCACTTCTGATGATGTCGTATACTGGTATATCCCGTTGTCAGATTTTTTGTCACACTGTTTTATCATATTGTCAGATATTGTCATATCGGTTAATCCTGTCAGATTCTAGATTCAGTTTTATCACATGGTCAGGTCTTTGTAATACACTTCTCCGAATTGTGTCTCACTGCGTCACCTGCCATGTAAGGCAGTTGTTTATCTCGCCATTTGACCGTCGTTGTCTTTGACTCCAATCTGCGTCATTCAGTGAACACATACCTCGTCCGGTTTGCTACATTGCCTACACGGTCCGTACACGGGGAATTTGAAAGGCGTTGACACCCATTCAAACGGGCAGCGGTAGTGTAATCCGCCCACTACCACATCCCTTGGCGTCATGTTCCCTTTGTTTGGCTAATTCCTTCGTTTCCAGCCGTCTCGACTACTGCAATTCGCTTCTTGCTTGTATTTCAAATGCTAACTTGATGAAGCTTCAGAGGGTCCAAAATACCAAATATGAGCATAATATTACCGATCCTAAAATAATTAATGGCCCTGGCTGTTCATCTGCCCTCTTCTCTTCTACAGCTTTCCCATTCGCGACTGAAAGCCGAACTCTGTACGCTCTCCTGTCCTGTTTCTACCAGTGCGGCAGTGCCGTCTAAATGCATGGGCACGGTGGGCAGTTGCCAGGGACCCACGATTCCAGGGACCCCCAAATTAAAAAGATCACAAAAATAATGTGTGCGCGACCTCCACGAGAGGCAGAAGTGAAATTTCTTAGCTATGAGTGCAGGAATGGCAAAAGGGTTTGAAATTGTACTCAGAGTGTTCGTGTGCATGATTGTGACCAACTGTACAGAGGACCGTTCATTTTCAAATTTGAAACTTACAAAGAATCATAAGCAGCACAATGGGGCAGCAGCGTTGAACTGACTTTAACTCATGTGAATAGAAAATGACATCCTGAAGACCAAAGACTTCAAGCCAATTATAAATCAATTCTCTGCACAGAAATTTTGCAAACGTTGACTGGTACAGTGAAACGTTTGCGTTGATTAATACTAAATAATTCATATACGATACCATCTCTAGGTCTGTACAGTGTACTAATTAATTATCATTTATATGTTGAAATATTTGTGTTTTTTCAAGGCTTTTGCTGTATTGTTCAAAAGTTTGTGTAGATTAATCTTCGCTTTGCAGCATGTCTCTTTATGTTTAAACATTCATTTTGCTACAAAGTGAATATTGAAAGTACCAATAAATCTATAAGTTTAATTTTATTGACCGTTTAAATTTTTATCCCCGTGGGTGGGCAGGGACCCCAGCGCATTGCATTGCTGTTAAGGCGGCACCGGTTTCTACTTCTGTACCACCCCACGACCACCACCACCCCCACCACAACGATTTTCACTGTAGCTCCAAGCTGCATCCTCGCTTTCTATCTGTAATAGGCCTATTCGTGTTACTGACAAGTTTACTGACAAACCACAGTAAGTAACAATGAAACACATGACGGTACAATTATCTAGATCTTATAGAACAGTCGTCTTGGTAGTCTGTTAGGCGCCCGCTCATTTTACAGCTTCCCCTAAGGAGTGGAAGGCTGAGTCGACCGATAGGGAATAGGGAGCTCACGAGTATCGAACCGCGTCTTTCAAGATCTTATGTTTTTCGAGCATTCATCTATCCTTTCATTTGACCTCCCCGAATTTTGACCTGGCACCGAAGAGGACAAAACAAACTGGTTAGTGCGGACTTGATTTTATATAGCGCCAGTGAATAACGCTGGTCTCTCTGACGCGGATTTTGTGTGTCGCCGAGAAATTTCGCAGATTTACATTACATTATATATAATTTTATAATGTAATGTATATAATATATACAGAGAGGAGCGAATAACTTTCAAGACTGGATAGCGTATACGCAAGACTCTACATTATTTTCAGTCGTCAACCTTACTATCTTCAGTCTATGCTGACACCTAAGATTTCTGTCTGTATATATACTATAGACGAAGTCTTCTGATGTTCCCAATCTGACAATGACATGTACAGCTGTTGGCAGGCACGTCTTTTGATCGCTAGACCCTGTGGCTATCTTCCGGCAAACGTTCTATCTGCAACGTATGTTCTGGCTTTCACTGGGAGCAACAATAACTGAGCACATCAGTTTCGACACACATGTTAGCTAGACAGTCGATGTACGCCATCCGGGTCTTGACCGCCCACGGACTAACAAGTCCATCATTACACGACGTTGTCTATGCCACAACGGTGGCGAGGATGCTGCATGCGGATTGCGGACCCTGCTTGGTGGGAATTTGTTGGTCAGGAAGGATGCGAAAGACTCCAGGCTGTACTGAGGAAACTGGTCAGAGTGCGATGCCTTCCTGACTCCCAGCAAGGCTTCGAGTGGCATTGACTCACGATTGTTCGCCAGCGTCATCGCTGACCCAGCTCATGTTCTGCACGACCTCCCATAAAAGCGACTGGACACACTTTGCGACCCCGCGCACATAACCGACTCATCCCTCCTGCATATGATCTAGTCCGTAAAATTAATATTATTAGGACGATTTATACACGATAAACTTTCATGTACACCTGAAAGCGGTTAGCAGTTGGTTCAATAAAGGATATACTTACTTACTTACTTACTTACTTACTTACTTACTTACTTACTTACTTACTTACTTACTTACTTACTTACTTACTTACTTACTTACTTACTTACTTACTTACTTACTTACTTACTTACTTACTTACTTACTTACTTACTTACTTACTTACTTACTTACTTACTTACTTACTTCAGATCTTCGCTAAGAACTCATCTTTTCCTCGATTCATTTCTTTCCTCCGTCTGTGGTTTCCGTGTCTTCCTTCTCGGACTTGGTTTACTTGGCTTTCCATGGAATTTGACTTACATGATGATTTTTTTGGAAGCAACCATCGGACATTATTACAATTGCGCTACAGAAGTTCTGTATCATTTTTATTTTTATTATTTTATTATTGTTATTATCATCATCATCATCATCATCATCATCATTATCATCATCATCATCATCATCATCATCATCATCATCATCATCATCATCATCATCATCATCATCATCATCATCATCACCGTCACCATCAGCAGCATCAGCATCAGCGTCAGCATCATCATCATCATCATCATCATCATCATCATCATCATCATCATCATCATCATCATCATCATCATCATCATCATCATCATCATCATCATCATCATCATCACCGTCACCATCAGCAGCATCAGCATCAGCGTCAGCATCATCATCATCATCATCATCATCATCATCATCATCATCATCATCATCATCATCATCATCATCATCATCATCATCATCATCATCATCATCATCATCATCATCATCATCATCATCATCATCATCATCATCATCATCATCATCATCATCATCATCATCACCGTCACCATCAGCAGCATCAGCATCAGCGTCAGCATCATCATCATCATCATCATCATCATCATCATCATCATCATCATCATCATCATCATCATCATCATCATCATCATCATCATCATCACCACCACCACCACCACCACCACCACCATCATCATCATCATCATCATTGCCACCACCACCACCACTTCCACTACTACTACCATCATCATCATACTGTGTAAAATTTTCGTCATAATATTTTGTCCTGTTGACAGACTGTTTCATCCAGTTATCAAAAATTTGTCACAATATTTAATCATATTAGATATTTTGTCATAATATTTCATCATATTAGATATTTTGTCATAACATTTCATCATATATATTTTGTCATGATATTTAATCATATTATTGTCATAATATTTCATCATATAAGATGATTTGTTATAATATTTCGTCATAATAAATGTTTTCTCGCAATATTTCATCTCATTGTCAATAATCTGTCATACTATTTCAACGCATTGTCACATCTTTGTGGAACCGTTTCTACAATTGACTGACGCCATATAAATCCTCAACCGTTGTCTGATGCAGACTCCAAGATTTGACTGAGTGCGGCCGGTTCTCTGTCTGCCTGTCTCCTTCTGTCTGTCTGTCTGTCTCTGTCTCCTTCTGTCTCTACTGTCTGTCTGTCTCTCTTTCTGTATCATCTGATTTTCTGCTTGCCAGCTTCACTCTGTCTGCGTGCCTTATCCCTCTGTGTGTCCTTCTGTTCCCTTATCTCCCTGTCTCTTCCTATGTATACGTCCATGTGTCTCTCTGTTTGGCTGTCTCTGCCTGTCTGTCTGTTCATATATTTGTCTGTGTGTCTCTGTGTCTTTCTCTTCGACGTCGTTTTCTTATAAGTAGGTTCTGTCTGTCTATCTGTCAGTCTGTCTGTCAGTCTGCCTGTCTGCTTTTATGAGCTCCTCAATGTCTCCCTTTCTCCCTCTCTCCCTTCATCCTTTCCTCCCTCCCTAGCGCCACCTGGTGTCAGAGGCGGCGATTGATTGATGGTGGCGCCATCTATGGAAATGCGAACACAGCCGCGACATCTGTGGAAGGACGGCCAGACGAACGCGATGACGTCATCCAGGCTGTCGTCAAAAAATTTAGACGATTCACCCACCTCCCCACCTCTATTTCACTCACCTTCCCATCTCCTATCTTATCCACCTATCGACTTCTATTCCACCCACCTACCAACTCATATTTATCCCACCTCCCCATTCGTATCTTACCCACCTCCCCATTCCTATCTTACCCACCTCCCCACTTATATTTAGCCCACCTTTCCACTCCTATTTTACCCACCTCCCCACTCATGTTTAACCCACCTCCCCACTCTTATTTCACCCACCTTACCATTCCTATTTCACCCTCTCTCCACCCAATTTCACCCACCTCCTACCTTTTGAACCAGCACAAAGCGTTCTGTGCGTCCCCCATCCACACCCGCTGATAAGTCAACCTTAGGCCAGAGGTCACCGAGGTCACAGAGCAGAGGGAAGTGTTGGTCAGCAGCGTCCATAACAACTTACGCTGACCCAAGTATTCACTAAAGGATGTAGGCCGCACGAAACTAACTGCGAGCACTTGTTAACCCCAACACACACACACACACACACACACACACACACACACACACACACACACACACACACACACACACACACACACACACACACACACACACACACACACACACACACACACACACACACACACACACACACACACACACACACACACACACACACACACACACACACACACACACACACACACACACACACACACAGATTATATATATATATATATATATATATATATATGTACCTAATATACCTATGTGTGGGGGTGGAGGGGTTTACATGACGTTATGTGATGATGTTACGATGACACATATGTGTATATATATATATATTAATATATATACATATGTATGTATATGTATATATACACATAATATGTCCAATAGGGTGTCCAAAAACAGACATTTTCGAAAGTTTACATATCTCGACGGACAACCTTTAGAAAGTTTTTATAGGACTAGCTATTCTTTTATGTTGTATGAAGTTGCAGCTAATAGATAAACATTTATGAGTCACCCCAAGCGATTCTGAGTTAAGCTTTTAATCGAAGATAATTAACGTAACCGTTGAGGGAAATTTTACCAATGTGATAGAGAAGTCATTTTCGTGTCTATGGTTTCAGGGTCGAACAGGTCAAAGAAGCCATTTGAAACTTTGTAGGACATTCGGACGACCTTAATTTTCAAGGTCGTTTGACCTCTATTGTCAAATAGTAATGCCTCGCTATTTGTGAACGATCAAGACAAGGATTTCCAAGATAAGTTCGTTGGGGTCGTGGAAATCCAACAGTTATATTGAACCTCGTATGATGATCGCATGACTTTGTAGTTCAAGGTCACTTAACCTGTTTTGGTTCACAAGTCTACAAGTACTAGAACGCTGTTCTTCTTGTCTATTTTATGAATTACGGGGACGCGCAGTAAAAAAAAACGGTGGAATCAATATTGTTTGATCATGTTGTGCCAATTCTTCCCTAAAAACATAATTTGACACCAATGTCATCCTTCTCAGAACAATACAGTAAGAGATCCAATGCAATGTCAACTATTACGTGAAAGTTTAACGTCACGTCACTCGGCATCACGCAAGAATAGCCTTATGAAACAGAAACTATGTTCTAGGCAAAATGTTTCCAGGAAAAATGGCCAAAGGAATTTTGAATGTCTCTTCCCTTTCGAAAGTTACTCACTGGAAACGGCTCTGTGGCCTTCACCTCCCTTGTCCTATGAAGCTTATACGAACACTGAAACGTTTTTGAGGGGACTTCTAAATCCTGTTCAATCTTGCAGGTTTTATCAATTTAGCTATTAAACGAAAAACTTCGTAAAGGTTGTTCATTGATATAATTTATTACAAGTTTGATTTTGTTTGGGACACCCTAAATTGTCCATATAGGTATTGTGCATAATTACATATTATATATATATATATATATATGCACACACACACACACACACGCACGCACGCACGCACGCACGCACACGCACGCACACGCACGCACACACACACACACACACACACACACACACACACACACACACACACACACACACGTATGTCTACACGTATTTACCTAAATGTATCTAGATCTGTAGATTTATTATAGGCATGACATTGTGCATAATTGTTGCTGTTAAGTCGAGCTGAGATTTTAAACTTTTGGGAATTCATTGCTTATACAGTGGTGTACTTACTTATTTACTTCAGACGACGACAACTGCGATTGCAATAATTATATGGCAATGACGATGTAATTGATGATGTGACGATGACGAGATGATGATTATGACGACGATGGTTATGACGACGATAATAATGACGATGATAATTATGAGGATGATAATTATGACGACGATAATTATGACGATGATGAGTATGACGATAATGATTATGACGATAATGACTGTGACGATGATAATTATGACGACGAGGATTATGACCATAGTGATTATGACGACGATAATTATGACGATGGTAATTACGACGATATGATTATGACGATGATGACTATAACGACGGCGACGATGATGACAAAGACGATTATGATGATCATGACAACGACGAATACGAAGAGAACGACAACGATGATGAGGAATACGACTTCGACGATGATGAAGACGATGCGGGCGTTGGCAGTTGGTTCGGCTGAGATTCCCGCCTTTTCCGCTGTTGTCGTCTGCAACAAAGACTACTCGACGCTCTAATTACCCGTTAACGTCACAGCCATTGACCTATTTCCGGTCGCCCTAATCGAGACGACGACGGCGCCCTCTCCCTCTCTCCTTTCAACCGTCCGTCTGTCTGTCTGTCTGTCTCCCGTTGACTGTCTCTCCGTCAGTCTTTCCCTCCATCCATCCGTCGGCGCCTGCCTCCCTCTGGCGTTTATCTGCGGCGCGTGACACATGACCCTGAGTAATGGCCGCCATTATTCAAGTCACGTGACGCCTTCGCCGCTGGAGGGCGCTGGCACAGGCCGCTAGAGGGAGGGAGGGAGGGAGGGAGGGAGGGAGCGAGGGACGGCATCTCTGACTCGCAACATTCTCAGGCTCCGCTTCCCCCAACCCAGAGATGGTGACGCTGCTCCCCGGCCGTTGATGATATTGCAATCGTTTTCGGAAGGGCGTTTTTGTCCCATGTGGAATGTATCGGGGTCACATCTACCCACCCGCACCCCACTGCCACCACACTGCCACTCCGTTTCCGGTCTTCTATCTGAGCGAAGGAAGCATTGGATGGATGGAAGGTCTGATCAGATTAGATCAATTGAGATGAGATGAGGTCAAACTGGATGAGATCTGAACAGAAGAGAACAGAGATCAGATCAGGTGAGAGCAGATGAGAGCAGGGGAGAGCAGAGGAGAGCAGAGGAGAGCAGAGGAGAGCAGAGGAGAGCAGAGGAGATCAGGTGAGAGCAGATGAGAGCAGATGAGAGCAGAGGAGAGCAGAGGAGAGCAGAGGAGAGCAGAGGAGAGCAGAGGAGAGCAGATGAGAGAAAGAAAAGAGCGGAGAAGAGAAGATTACTCAACGCAACAAAACCACGATATATACGCTGCTCAACGAACGGACTAGGAAACACGGTTTGCACGAGACTCACTAATACTGCCACCTGGCGATTATCCTGCGAGTAGCCATCTATTGATTACATTATGACTACACACTCCAGCATTACTGGACTCACAGCGAATGCATTTAAGCTAACAGAAGTTAACAGAACTCCTTCAAGTTTCAACTAATATTAAGAAATGTACACAATTTTTCTTTTTGATGTCAGCGGTGTTTTTATGCCATTAAAATGTCCTTGAAATGCGAGAATTCATCCATGCCTTAGTTTCAAAGGAAATCTTCTGAATTAACAGCGGATACAAACATTCCCAGCTGTTTTACCCAACTAGGGGAGCGAAACTGATGAAACCCAAAGAACTCAGAAACTCTTGGTGAGACTTCTCGCTCGTCCTGAAACCTAAAGAAAGACTACAAAGACATCGACCACGGAATCAACAACAAAGGGAAGATGTCAAAGATCATTTTGCTTTCACGAGACTCTATCATTGTTGTGCGAACTGTTTTTCTTCCGTACGTTGAGCGGATTTTCTTACATTCGTGTACTCTCTACTAATTCGTTATCAAGTAATATTCGATCATGTGTTCATTGTTCATCTGGTTCTTTTCATCATATTGTTTTTGTTTCGTTATGATCTGCTTCTACGATCTGATTTTATATGAGCTACTTCTATGATTTGATTATAAATGGTCTGCTTCTATGATTTGATTATAAATGGTCTGCTTCTATGATTTGATTATAAATGGTCTGCGTCTGTGGTTTGATTCTAAATGGTCTGCGTCTGTGGTTTGATTCTAAATGGTCTGCTTCTGTGGTTTGATTCTAAATGGTCTGCTTTTATGGTTTGATTTTATACGGTCTGCTTCTGTGGTTTGATTCTATATGCTCAACCTCTGTGGTCTGCTTCCACATGTTCTGATTCTACATGATTTGCTTCTACGGTTTCATTCTACAAGGTCTGCTTCTATGGTTTGATTCTAAATTATTTGCTTCCATGATTTGATTCTAAATGGTCTGTTTCTGTGGTTTGATTCTAAATGCTCTGCTTCGATGGTCTGATTTGATATGATCTGCTTCTGTGGTTTGATGCTATGTGGTTTACATCTATGGTCTGCTTCCATATGTTCTGATTCTATATGGTTTGCTTCTATGGCTTAATTCTAAATGGTTTGCCTCTAAGGATTGATTCTATACACTTTGCTTCTATGGCCTGATTCTATATGATCTGCCTCAATGCTTTAATTCTAATTGATCTTCTTCTATGGTTTGTTTCCAAAGGGTCTGCTTCTATGGTTTGATTCTAAATTATCTTCTATGGTTTCATCCAAATGATCTGCCTCTATTCTTTGATTCTGAATGGTCTGCTTCTATGGTTTGATTCTATATGGTCAGCCTCTGTTTCATTCTAAATGGTCTGTTTCTATCATTTGACTCTAAATGGTCTGCTTCTTTGGTTTGATTCTAAGTGGTCTGCTTTATGGTTTGATTCTCAATCAGTTGACTCTAAATGGTCTGCTTCTTTGGTTTGTTTCCAAATCAAATGGTCTGCCTCTATGTGGTTTGATTTTAAAAGGTCTGCTTCTATGGTTTGATTCTAAATGGCCAGCCTCAAAGGTTTGATTCTAAATGGTCTACTTCTATGGTTTGATGTTAAATGGTATGCATCTATGATTTGATTCTAAATGGCTGCTTCTACAGTTTTGATTCTATATGGTCTGCTTCTAAGGTTTGATTCTATATGATTTGCTTCTATGGTTTTATTCTAATTGATCTTCTTTTATGGTTTGATTCTAAATGGTCTTCTTCTATGGTTTGATTCTGGGTGGTGTTCCGTTCCAGTTAATTTCGACATAAATGATTGCTTGCATGGGAAGGGATTGCTTAGATTGTCTTCGGCCAGTACCATCTTACCCTTGTCACCCAAGACTTCATATCCCTACGTCCCATTCCATGTATCATCCTGTTTCTGTCTATTTATCCGTGTATCTATAGCTACGTCCGCCAGTTCTTCCTTCTTTAATTACTTCCTTCCTTCTTCTCTGTCTGTCCTCCCATCCTTCCATCCTTCCATCCTTCCATCCATCCATCCATCCATCCATCCATCCATCCATCCATCCATCCATCCATCCATCCATCCATCCATCCATCCTTCCTTCCTTCCTTCCTTCCTTCCTTCCTTCCTTCCTTCCTTCCTTCCTTCCTTCCTTCCTTCCTTCCTTCCTTCCTTCCTTCCTTCCTTCCTTCCTTCTGACCGTTCGTTCAAATAATTAGGTTGCATTGGATCTGAATGAATTTCGACGTCTTGAGGCGTCATCGATGGATTCCTTTTCCTTGCGCTCCAGGCCCCAAATAGTGCTGCAGCCAAACTGCAAATCCTGGATCCCCCTCACCAGTCAGTGACCCTCTCACTAATCGCTTATCCATGGGCGGATCCAGGCAGCCACGATCTCCCAATCTAAGTTAAGATCAGATCAGAACGGGGTAGAAATTATAAGTCAGGTCCAATCAATTCAGATCAGATCAGATCAGATCATGCCACTTTTAAACTCAGAGGGGGTTGGAAGAGGTTTCTCTAGATCCGCCCTTGGGTTAGTCTGTGTTATAGGCAGTAACCGAATCTTGCCCTAAAACCGATTAGTTCTCATTACTACAGTAATCGGAATTGGCATTTAATTCAATAACCGATTCAAATTTCGAAAAATCTTCATTTTAAAGTACATTTTCTTGAAATTTGCTTATAATTATAAATTAATCTAACCCTCCGGATAATTTCAAGGAATATTCTGAAACAACTTCAAATCACGTAAGGAAATGCCACAAATTTTTAATATATATATATATATAATATATATATATATAATGTATATATATATATATATATATATAATGTATATACAATGTCACAAGCTGAACAAATATTTCCGATTAATCAGATCCGGAATCGGCAAGAAAACGTGCTAACAAATCGGAATCGGTAATCGGAGAGAAAATGCTAATCGGATACTCCCTAATGTGTTAGTCTCTTTCTCTCAAACTTCCACATTTCTCTCAATCACAAATTGTTCCTGATCGAAACAGGATGAGGAATATGCGAAACCATTGTAACCAGAAATGTACAATATATATCGACTGACAGTATTTTTTCTGTTATCATCAAGAATAAGAAACAAGAACAACATATCGGAATGTCAAGAAAACCAAAGAAAGCAAGACAAACTTGCAGTCATCCAAACAACTGACCAGCCGACCAGTTAAATCTGACTGACCAGTTTCAAGCATTGAATCCCAAACGCAATGGTTAGGGTAATGAACCTAACCACTACAACAAGACTCTGTGCATCACCTCTTTTCTTAATCTTTTAACTTTCTAATTGTCTAAATTATCTATTTTTAATTTTCATTATTATTTATTTTCTACTATAAGTAGACATTTCACTTCAGAATTATTATCTGCATTTATCTGTACACTTATTTAATTTCAATGTTTATTTTCCATATTAGTTACGTACTCATTATTTTATTTCCTTATTAGTAAATTGCAAATATACACATAACCAACTATCTTCCTCCACCTAAACATTGGGTATGAATTTCCCTTTCTGTCCAGTCCGCAGGGGATCCATATATATATATATATATATATATATATATATATATATATATATGTATATATATACTAGTGTATTTGCACGTCATAATTATGACGTCATATTATAGGTCTATAATTATGTATTGTTGATTATCACCGTCGCCAAGATCGCCGTCGTCAAGACGACAGGTTTATGTTTCACAATAGAACAGAACCCGTTTGTGACGTAGCGTCCACCCGACAGACGGACACTATATGGAAACTATATGTATATATATATATGTATATATATATATATATATATATATATATATATATATATATATATTAGGGCTGTACCGAATATTCGCTTCGTATTCGCTTCGGGGCCGAATAGTTGGCCAAACAGCTATTCGGTATTCGGCCGAATAGTAGCGGTCGGACCGTATACGAATAGTGGTCACGTGACATCTGTTTCTGCATAAGCGGCTGCTATAACGAGTGGACTGAAGTAACTCTCTCATTAACATAATATGCTGTGGTGCAGCCAGGCGTTGCCCACTGCCTGGACCGCGGTATTGCAGTGTCAGTAGTCTCATTCTTTGTGTACAGTGACTGTTTAAATTTAGTTTATGTATTAAATTTACTGAACTGAAACTTTTGCTTACATTTGAAATTTTGAATGTTGTCGGTAGACCTATTTTGTACACTATTCGTATTCGTATTCGGCCGAATAGTTGGTCCAATTATTCGTATTCGGCCGAACAGTGATAATCACCTATTCGGTACAGCCCTAATATATATATATATATATATATATATATATATATATATTCATCATCATCATCATACAGAGACATAATTATACTCATTATACACTGTGATGGAAAAAACGAACCATTTCAATTATTGTTAACTGTCTAAATATTAGAAAATCTTAATGGAACAATAAGCTGTTCTAATAGTGGCTATAAGAGGGACTAATTTAGAATTAAAATACACAATCTATTGTTAGGTCTTATAAACGTCACGATGACGTTACTTGTGAAACATTACTCCGGCAAGATGGCGATCAAGTATTAAATATTCTTCCAGTTTGAATGACTTGCATAGAAATTTCCAGTAGTTGTTGCAGTAATTCCAAATAATCGTTTTCCGCTCACAGTGTGTGGTTTTGCAGATTCAGAAAAAAATACATTAACAAATTGACAATGAAAAACTTTAAAATAGAAATATTCAAAATATACAGTTTCGAGAATGCAGCTAGCTGAAGAACTAGTCAACTACAGGCTATCTACGAATTGCTATATATTAATCGTAACATTATTAATAATTTTGATCCTTATAGACAAGAGTTTAGAAAATACAGGAGAAATGTTCACATGACGAAACATTAACGGTTTTCATGAAACAGCGTCGCGTCTACATATAGCAGCAACGTCATAATCAAGGGTAAACACAGCATCGACGTCATGATCGAATCTAGGCCTCAGTATAGCAGCAATGGCGTATTCGAGTCTAAATATAGCAGAAAAACCAGAAGTATCGAGTCCAAATATAGCAGCAACGTCATAATTGAGTCTAAATACAGCAGGCAACGCCATAGTCAAGTCTAATATAGCAGCAACGTCACAATTGAGTCCAAATATAGCAGGCAATTGCGTAATGGAGTCTGAATAAAGCAGCAACGCCATAATGGAGACTAAATATAGCAGCAACGTCACAGTCAAGTCTAAAGATAGCAGCAACGTCATAATTGAGTCTAAATATGGTAGCAATGGCGTAATGGAGTTTAAATAAAGCAGCAACGCCATAATCGAAACTAAATACAGCAGCAACGTCCATAGTCAAGTCAAAATATAGCTGCAACGTCATAATTGAGTCTAAATATAGTAGCAATTGCGTAATGTAATCGAAATAGAGCAGTAACGTCGTAATTGAGTCTAAATATAGCAGCAACGTCATAAGCAGAATTAAAGTTCGCTTGAGCAAGTATAGACAACGACAATATCATAACTTCATTTTCCGTTATAATCGAAACATAGAAAAACTTTATTTTTGATATATATCTTAACATATACAATACTATGTACAAATATAAATGTATGTCGTATCGAAATAAACACATGGGTATATTTGTACCTTTATAAATATGAACATATAAAATATGTATACATATATTATATAATAAATATAAGTTTGAAGAGATAATTTATATAAATATATATGTTAATATAATTATATAGGTCTATATGCATGACGTAAATGTATATTATATATAATATATATAACGTAAATGTAAGTACATCAGATATTCCTCAGTCTTGAATTACGATTTGTGACCGACCATCATTTTTGCAAACTCTACAAAGACAGCAGAACAGAAACTGAAGCTGTATAAACATTTGTAATTGTAACTGTAATCGAGAATTTATATAGCGCCACTCAAAAATCAGAGGCGCTCCCGACCCGGTCAGTGTCTTCACTGACAAAGAGAAATGTTTTCAGGCGCTTGACTGTGGAACTGGACAGGAGAGAGAGAGAGAGAGAGAGAGAGAGAGAGAGAGAGAGAGAGAGAGAGAGAGAGAGAGAGAGAGAGAGAGAGAGAGAGAGAGAGAGAGAGGAGAGAGAGAGAGAGAGAGAGAGAGAGAGAGAGAGAGAGAGAGAGAGAGGAGAGAGAGAGAGAGGAGGAGGAGGAGGTCAAACCTAAGCGCCTGAGGCAAGCAGTTCCAGCTGGAAGGGCCCACAACCGCAAAACTACGAGACTGGACGGTAGCGGTGTTACTAGAACAACAATTTCCAACGCTCCAGCCTAATGTCTAAAGTTTTGGTCTATTTACAATTTATGCCTTATTCACGAGGTGTCGCGACATACCGTCTCAGTAGGGAAATCAATCAATCAATCAATCAATCAATCAATTCAATCAATCAATCATCAATCAATCAATTTCAATCAATCAATCAATCAATCAATCAATCAATCAATCAATCAATCAATCAATCAAT
>OY744614.1:19072078-19242078 GCA_963556255.1 Allolobophora icterica | reverse complement strand
GGCCCAGCTAACCTCTTCCCAACGTTCCCTCTAATTTTTTTCTTGCGTGCGCGGAACTGGCGGGTGTTTGAGCAGCCTCATTTCCACGTGAGCAACACATGGGGCCTATTCAGAAACATTTGTGGTTGTAATTCTAAGTTGTAATTACTTAGGCCTACACGTTTGTAATAATGTCTTTTTTTTTATTAAAGACATGTATGGCTTATAAATTACGTATAGGGCCTAGTTTTCATACTTTATCGCAGTGAAAATATTATGCTACGATTACGAATGCGATAAATAAAATAAACTATAGGCCTACATGACCATATTTTAAACACTCTGAACCTTGATAAGACTTTATCCTCATCAAAGACATCATCATGTCCAAGTGGTCAGTTTCCAGACGGTTCCGAGATTTATTCTTGATGGCTAAAACCGCGTTCACAGTCTGCACTTGAAGCCTGGAACGTTGCACACACATCCAGTAGACGAGCCAACATGATAAATTGTTCATCGTTGAGTGCAAAATGGACTACGTCGTCGATTGTCTTCATTAAACCGGGCTTTTTCAGAAATTACGAATCTGAGATCACGAGACATTCATAGACATGGCCAGCAATACGTTATCGATCAAAACTATTACCTCATTGATGTCAGCAATCTTCCGCTTTGAAAACTCTTTTCTTTTTTCTCGATCTTCAGCGCTTCCAGTTAGTAGTCTGTGCAGGCTTCTGGACTTTTGGCATTTTAGTTTAGACACCGAATCCAAATGAATTTTCTGAGTAAGGTGGCGCTTCAAGTAATCCATTTTCCAATCGTCCCAGCGTTTCCCGTTGCTGAAATCGCCAACAGCACGAGCTTGTTGACACAACTGACAAACGACATCATCAGTTCTCTCACGATAAATAAAGACATCGTCCAATTTTCTTCGTCTGTGTTCTGCTGACGTTGGAAGTTCTGTCTCTACCAGCTCACTAAGCCATTCGGTTTTAAACTTAGAATTACACTTTTTCTTGAAAAACTGTCTAATCTAATATGGTCTGGTTCGTTTTACGTTTCGACATCGGTTACAAATTTTAGTCACAGAGAAATATTATGCTGTATGAAACCGGTAGCAACTTTCAAAGTGGAATCCTATAGGGATAATCTGATGGACACACAGACCTAATTATAGTAATTAAGGCATCATCGGTGATTCGGTTGGAAGCTAGCTAGCCGGCAAAGCCGCAGAGCGGCTAGGCAGCTCTCTAGCATTAGGTTTATCAGCAAGATCTTTCCAGTCAGTGGAGAAACCTTGGACAACCAGCATCCCTCTCAAATCTCAGTAGACTATCAGCAAGATCTTTCCACTCAGTGGAGAAAACCTCGGGCTATCAGCATCCCTCTCCATAGGCTGACCCACTAAGCTAGTCTGCTGCTTATGAGTCAACGCAGGACGTCCCAGTTAATGAGAGATTGACACAGACAGACACTGAATGTGGAGGTGTGATCACCGATCCATTAATAGAAATCCGTGGTTGTGACCAACGGTAGTGGCTGGTATGCTCCTCTACGGGCGCACACAGATCTTGGCCTTCCGTTGACGCAAAGATAAGTAAGTAGGTTAATAATTCAGTGGCCTACCTTAAGTTAAACAAAACTTTAGCTCATATATATTTGCTATCAAAACTTGTGCGCGGAATTTTGAAACTGCTGCGCGGCATTTTCCAATGAGCTGCGCGGCCGCGCAGCTGCGCAGCTTAGAGGGAACGTTGCAGGCTCTTCCACTGCCAAGCGGTTCTATTTATGGCCCGGGTATTCCCCAACGTCATTAATAATGCGCACAACGACGTTGTTTACTTTCGCACAAAATTTAATTACGATCGATTCGAACTATATTCATCGTTTTACAGCAAAATTGTATGTTCAAAGACTCTGCTTTACTAAGGGCAGTGACGGCTACATTTCTTTCGTTTTCTTTAACCCGCCAACGCCGGGTTCACCCTCTTCGACTGAGAAGCAGTCAGTCCACGGGAGACTGCGAAGCAGTCGTAGCCACAGGGCGACTGCGAAGCAGTCAGTCCACGGCAGAGGTCGCAAGACGCGACAAGGCGTATACAAGACTGCGAAGCAGTCTCCGCTGTACGCAAGAAGGCGTCTGCAACACTGCGAAGCAGTCTCCCCACAGGTCGCCAGACGCCACAAGGGCCTCCAAGACTGCGAAGCAGTCGCCGCCAGAGGGCGACTGCGAAGCAGTAAGTCCACGGCAGAGGTCGCTATACGCCAGAAGGCGTATACAAGACTGCGAGGCAGTCTCCACTGTACGCCAGAAGGCGTACACAAGACTGCGAAGCAGTCCCCCCCCACAGGTCGCCTAAATTTCTTCCTTATTCGCTACACGGATTTAAACTTATACCTAAATTTGTTGCTTATTCGCTACAGGGATTGAAACTTATAACTCCGGGCAACGCCGGGTAAACCAGCTAGTAAAAAGAATAAAGTCAAAGGAAAAATACACGTATATACATACAATTTATGTGACGTACCAACCACCGGGCTTTAAGCGTAGAATTTAATTATACAAATTTTCTTTTAGATAATGCAGGAGTTAAACAATAGTTCGCTTTAGTTTCTTTCAAACAGTTTAACGATTTATTTAGTCATACGGTCAACCACGAGACTCTCCTGGATGGTTTCAGCCTCAGTTTGGAGCCAGTATTCAGGCGCTCGAGTGGCATCGGAGCTATTTCACTGGGCGCTCCTACTGCGTCGTATAACGAGCTCTGGGGTGTCGGATGTCACTGACTTTGACTGTGGACTGCTTCAGGGTTCGTCGATTGGGCCACTTAAGTGGATCATGTCATAGGCGTAGCTAGAGGGGAGCAGGGGGAGCGGCCGCTCCCCCTGAGACCATTTTCCAAAGTGTGGGGCATTTTTCACAATTTACTTATTCCAATCGTTCGAAATTTATTCATCTCAATCGTTCGAACAACATTAGAATTGTCCTTAAACGGTATAACTCTTTCAATCCTTTCATAATTACACAGTTAACTTATGTAGTATATAATGTAGTTACTAATTATATTTGTATAATGTAATATACATTACAATAAATTTGGTTACAAGGTAAGTAATTTTAGTTTAATTTCATTCGATAGTCTGAACACTGAGTTATCCAAAGTGCCGAATTCAGTTTAGTTTAGTTTCTGTTTCACAGAAAAAGTTTACAACCGGAAGTTTATTTACTTTGTCTTAGCACCGTCTCTGCAGTCTCATTCATCTGCTTTTTAAAACAAAATAAAGCATTAAACTGTTGGTCCTGACAGCTTTCGTTGTCTTAAAACTTGCCTTTATTCCAGAGGATTTTCGCACTCTGATTGGTGGGTACTGGGTAGAGACGGTTTATAAGTTTTGAAATACAATAAAAAAAACAAATTGAAAATCAAATACTGTGATCTGTAAACTGAATTCTGGCAGTTTGCCTTGTATTTCAATATTAAAAGAAGAACAATGTAACAATTGTAATCGCACAGAATCTGTCGCGTTGACTATAAAAAAACTGCGATATCAGATGGATGGGCATCTAGGAAATCAACAGTAGGTGCACTCTAGAATTTAGCAGCATTCAGGGGCGTCTACACCACAGAAACCTTGGAGCAAATGCTCCATCCAAGAAATAGGGGAGAGATCTGTCAGTGTGTGCGCCACCATTTTAGGGGGAAGGAACGGGTAGGGGGAAGAAGAGGGGGAAAGGGACATTGCTCCAATGACTTAGGGAGGATAGACGCCACTGCCAGCATTAGTAGTTGCCCTGCAAAGAATCGTAGATGGTGAGATTAGAAACTACACTAGGTATGCTAAACAGCTGCTTGAGGCAAAGGGTATTCTTGTAACACTTGATACGTTCGAATTCTTAGTTCTTCTAATATTTTGGAAAAAGTACTAAAGAAGGCTTTCAGTTTATCCACATATTTACAGAGAAGAAGCATTGATTTGGTAACATCTTCTCATTTGATTCAACTATTTGAAAACGATATGAAAAACATGCGAACTGAATTTGAGGTTGAGTTTGAACGGATTGAGAATGAAGAAACTGTGCTGGCTAAAAAATGTGACATTTCTGTTGACTATATAGAGTTCGGAAAAGAAAGAGATTCCATGAGGAAATATCAGTGGATGATGATATATCTGATTCCAAGAAAAAAAAATTATGGTTGAAATTACCTACATAGTGTCATGTGCTAAAAAGATTTGAGCATTTTAAAAATATGACTTCAAAATTTTGTTGTTTAGATCCAAAGCATTTTAGCATTGCGAATGCTGATAATGTGACCAAATTAGTATCTTTGGCAGACATGTACTCGGAAGTCATCGAAAGTCGAAGCGAAATTGTGCAAGAGCTTCTTTCATTTGAGGACTTGTAGCCTACAAGGAATTAGTCAGTGTTATTAATAAGGAAAATTCCAGTGTCGAAGAAGTGACCATCAATAATGTACAAAAATTCATGATCGCCAGTGGCATGTATTCCATTTCTCCTATAGTCTTTCTATATTATACAGCATTTTTCAGACCTTGCCAGTTATAAACTACGCTGGTGCGAAACAATCTTTCAGCCGACTGAAACTCATAAAATCGTACGTACATTCTACAATCATGGGTTTAACCTTGATTAAGATCGAAAGACAATTCGCTAGTATACATGTATGACATTGTATGTATGTATGTATGTATGTATGTATGTATGTATGTATGTATGTATGTATGTATGTATGTATGTATGTATGTATGTATGTATGTATGTATGTATGTATGTATGTATGTATGTATGAGTAATAGTATGGTATACTATTACTCATTTACTATAGATATTACTTTTGCCATCATAATGAATGTAATTAATTGCAATTGTTTCTTTAGGTAATTTGGGCCTTTTTATGTTTTCGCTCCCCTTGGTGCTAAAACCTGGCTACGCCAATGGATCATGTATGCTGTTGAGCTGCTGGAAATCGTTCATCGCCATGGAACATCAATCCACGGGTTCGCCGACGATACTCAGTTGGGCAGACACATGTCGGTCGAAGACATAGATGCTGGGAAGCGAGCAATGCTCGATTGCATTGCTGACATCTTACTCTAGTTAGGTGCCCATCTACCGTGAATCGAACACAGAGAAATTTGAAATCATCTGGCTGGGCGGCTGGCTATTGGCTAAGCTCAGCAGGGCCGACAAGGGGCTCGACGCTGTCGGCGTCGGTGACGGCTCGTAACCTTTTGGTCAGCATAGATGACCGACTGACCTTTGATGCGCATGCTCGGGACTGTCATCTTCGCCTCATTCGGCGAGCTCTGCGGCAGCTGGTACACGCCTTTAAAACATCGCGCCTGGACTATATACCCCGTGATCGATCGAGTCGCACTGCTACGATCGACTTGGCTCGGCCGACGATCGACTCGATCGACTTTGTCGACTAGTCGACCTCTCGTCGACTCGATCGACTTGGCAAATAAACGATCGACTTGGTCGACTTTGTCGACTTGGGCTGTATCTCTTGGCCAGGGGCTCGGGAGCCATGCATGGCGCCAAAGGTGCCAATGCTCGCACAAGTTTTGGCTCTGTAGCGCCGAGGCAGAAGCATGCTCACACAACTTTTAGCTGGCGCTTTGTATTTGATGCTTGCTAAAGTAGTTATTGACTTATTGTGCTATAGACGCGTTTCATTTCATGAATATGTAGGCCTAGTATAATCAACTTTGCCACTTATTGTAAAAATTACCAAATATTCTTGTTGGTTAATGGTTATATCGGATCTAATGTATAATTCTATCCATCTTAGGTCTGTACTTGGCTGAAGTTAACTGACACAACTTTTAAACACTTTCCGGGCCACTGCTCAAGCTTGGCCAGAGTCGAAGCATTCAGTCCCGTCCTAACATACAGACATTCGAACGTTTTGAGATCGTCGTTACTGACTACAAAGCTGAAATTTCATGAAACTAGTGCATTTTTAACGCATATCTTAATCTTTCCATTTTCACCGTAAAACTGAAAAAAGTATCTGCAGCTTCCACTATACGAAATCACCAAAAGGCTCATTATTTGGACTGAACTTCAAATCAAGTTAATACGGTAGTTGTGCGTTTACAAAGCATTACGTCACCGCATCATGTGAGTCATCTTGTGAAGTAGCCGCAAAAAATAGTAAGAAAATATTCATAGTCGAGTCAAGTCGAGGAAACAACGATCGACTCGACTTGTCAAAACATATGATCGACTCGACTTGCAAGTCGATCGAGTCGAAGAGTTTTCGATCGACTCGACTTGGCCGAGTTTCGATCGACTTGATCGACTGACTCGATCGATCACGGGGTATACTGGACTATTGTATGGCGCTGTTTGCGAACTGCAGTGAAGGGTGAGTCGGCGGCTGCAGCGTGTCCAGAACAGCGCTGCTCGTCTGATTTTATCGGAATTGATTTCGACTCATACCGCGCCACTGTTCAGGGAACTGCAGTTGATAAACGCATAGTATATAAACTGTGTGTCTTGATGTTTGACGTGGTACATAATACTGCACCTGGCTACTTGAATGAACTGTGCACCCGTTGCAGTGACAGCGCTTGCGTTCAGCCAACCGCGGCGAATTTGTTGTCGGGAGGACAACAACGCGCTTGGCGGACTCTTCGTTTTTCGTGGCCAAACCGAGCACATGGAACTTATTGCCGGTTGTTATCCGATCCTTAGACTCCCACCCCACCCTACCTTTTGCAATCACCTTAAGACGTACTTGTTTCGTGTGGCCTTTCCTTAATATTCTATTGTGTAAGGCGCTGCTGACCACAGCACAGGTTGGGTGGCGCCATAGCAAGTACTGTGTGATGATGATGATGATGACGATGATGATGATGATAACGGTGATGATGATGATGATGATGATGATGATTACTGATTTAATCTAACATTTTTAAGCCGTAATTTTTGACACCCTCCACCAGCTGTCCAACAAATTAAATGCTAGATCAGAGACGCCGACTTTCGCTTTAGGCAGTCAGCCTAATAGGCCCTAAGTGTATGGCTCCCTTACTAAATAGGTTGACGTTGTATCCGACGCCAGAGGGATATGAAGCGTCGTCGAGGTCTATCGGACCTTGGCAATTGAACAGCCCGATTGTCATTGGCGAGTGCCATGAAACACCATCTGCTACATGGGCGAGTGCCACGAGACCATGACTCCCTCTGCTGATTTATACACTACTACTACTACTACTACTACTACTACTACTACTACTACTACTACTACTACTACTACTACTACTACTACTACTACTACTACTACAACTACTACTACTACTACTACTACTACTACTACTACTACTACTACTACTACTACTACTACTACTACTACTACTACTACTACTACTACTACTACTACTACTACTGCTACTACTGCTGCTACTGCTACTGCCGCCGCCGCCGCCACCACCACCACCACCACCACCACTACTACTACAACTTCCACTACTACTGACACTACTACAATAACAATAACTACTATAGTACTACTCCAATAATTACTGTCGTCTCTATCAGTCTCGTCGTCTTTATATAGCGCCACTGTATGATGATAAAGCGGCTTAGCAGAGCCAAGTAATGTTTCGTCAAGAGCCATCATGGTATATACAGCGGTCTTAGGGAGCGATCGAACCCGGACGGTGTTGCATAGTCGGGCGAACGCTCAACCATTCGGACACTGTAAATGCTTCATCATTAATGCAACATAATACAATACGATACAATACACTACATGACTACAACTGCATTTGATATTGCTGTCCTTCCAAAGTTCAGATAGAACAGTGAGTAATCTAGACGTCTTTGGGGGGAATGTCCCCCCAGGATTTATGTTCCCCCCCCAGAGTATACCCCGCGATCGATCGAGTCAGTCGATCAAGTCGATCGAAACTCGGCCAAGTCGAGTCGGTCGAAAAATCGTCGACTCGATCGACTTGCAAGTCGAGTCGATCATAAGTTTTGACAAGTCGAGTCGATCGTTCTTTCCTCGACTTGACTCGACTATGAAATATTTTCTTACTATTTTTGCTGCTACTTCACAAAATGACTCACATGATGTGATGACGTAATGCTTTGTAAACGCACAACTTAACCTGATTTGAAATTCAGTGCAAACTATGAGCCTCTTGGTGATTTTGTATAGTGGAAGCTGAAGATACGTTTTTTCACAGTTTTACCAAAGATCTTAGAGTTGTAGACTGACTCTAAGATCTTTGGTTTTACGGTGAATTTGGAAAGATTAAGATGCGTTAAAATGCGCTAGTTTCAGGAAATTTCAGCTTTGTAGTCAGCTTGATGTAAAAATAGTTATTTTACATCATGGTAGTCAGTAACGACGATCTCAAAACTTTCGAATGTCTGTATGTTAGGATAGGACTGAATGCTTCGACTTTGGCCAAGAGCAGTGGCTCGGAAAGTGTTTAATAGTTGCGTGAGCTAACCTTAGGCAAAGTACAGACCTTAGATGGATAGAATTATACATTATATCCGATATAACCAATAAGAATATTTTGTCATTTTTTACAATCAGTGGAAAAGTTTATTATGCTATGCCTACATATTCATGAAATGAAACGCGTCTATAGCACAATATGTCAATAACTACTTTAGCAAGCATCAAATACAAAGCGCCAGCCAATAGTTGTGTGAGCATGCTTGTGCCTCGGCGCTACAGAGCCAAAACTTGTGTGAGAATTGGCACCTTTGGCGCCATGGCTCCAGGGCCCCTGGCCCAGAGGCACCTACCCGAATCGCCGAATCCCGAATCGCCGAAAGCCCTTAAACTGCAAAATCCGCCGATTCGCCGAAAGCAGTTTTCTACCGAGCGGCCGATTTGCCGAAAACCCCTGCCGACTCGAATCGCCGAATCCCGAATCGCCGAAAGCCAAATCCGCCGAATCGCCGAAACAGTTTTCTACCAAGCGTCCGATTCGCCGAAAACCACTGCCGACTCGAATCGCCGAATCCCGAATCGCCGAAAGCCCTTAAACTGCAAAATCGGCCGAATCGCCGAAAGCAGTTTTCTACCAAGCGGGCGATTTGCCGAAAACCACTGCCGACTCGAATCGCCGAATCCCGAATCGCCGAAAGTGATCAGAGTTCGATATCCCGAAAGCTAGTTCACAGAATCTGGCTGGCGGAAAGTAAAGATGTTGCGTCCATGCCTACACTGACCCTTATATAATAATAATAATAATAATAATAATAATAATAATAATAATAATCTTTATTAATTCAAACTGACAAGTACGCAGTAAGATTACATCATATATATATAGTATATAGGCTACTGACCTATACATATATATGTAGCATACGTCACTCACCAACAAAGAATTAGAATTTACTTTAATAAGATTTATTGTGATTATACGCAACGCAACCGCAGCCATTGACACGGTTCCCATGACGTCTATTAAGAGATCAGTGTGTATCTATAACCTAGGGCATTGTATGTATATGTACAGCCAGTGTATATCTAGATATACACTGGACAATGACCTAGGTTATAGATACTGTACACACAGGCCCGCCGAAGAGCATTTTCGGCGATACGGCCATTCTTCACAAAATAGTTTCGGCGAATCGGCGGCAATACGATTTCGGCGATTCGGGATTCGGCGATTCGCTACGAAGAGCATTTTCGGCGATACGGCCATTCTTCACAAAATAGTTTCGGCGAATCGGCGGCAATACGATTTCGGCGATTCGGGATTCGGCGATTCGCTACGAAGAGCATTTTCGGCGATACGGCCATTCTTCACAAAACAGTTTCGGCGATTCAGCGGCAATACCATTTCGGCGATTCGGGATTCGGCGATTCGCTACGGCACCGGCCCAGAGATACAGTCCAAGTCGACAAAGTCGACCAAGTCGATCGTTTACTTGCCAAGTCGATCGAGTCGACGAGAGATCGACTAGTCGACAAAGTCGATCGAGTCGATCGTCGGCCGAGCCAAGTCGATCGTAGCAGCTCGACTCGATCGATCATGGGGTATACCCCAGAGGCCAGCAATATCACAATGTACAGACCTTTAGGGGAGGAAAATCCCCCCACGATACATGTGGATACATGGTTTCCCCCCGCAGAGAGATTAATTCCTATAAAAAGGTCAGCAACCTTTTTGAGAGAGTAATTGCTGTAGAAAACGTTAAAAAATCGGACGGACTAAAAAAAAGGTCACCAACTTTTTGGGAAGATGAAATTAGGAAAAGTCATCAACTTTTTCAAGATGGAAGAAAAAATCTTTTGTAAATTCTTTGCTCCCCCAGAAACCTTGTTTCCCCTCCCAGAATAGGGGGACTAGATTAAACACTGAGCGATGGCGCTGAGCAATTGTGAGTGAAGGACTTGCACAGTAACCGTCTCAGAGGAGGAGGAGGTTCGAATCCGTGACTCTCCGCATTACAGGTCGATGACTCTGACCAATCGGCTGCAGCCGTGCTCCACTAACAGGTCTACAACTGTCGACATACAGAAGAAGGCAAAACTCAGTCGCTACATACACAGACGGCGGGCGCTCTGCACCGCTAACGAGCGCAAAATCGAAGACCATATAATTATATAGGAGAGAATGATTGACACTGACTACAGATGACCTTGGATACCGCGAATGCGCTCCTATATAGACCATACACGTCCAAACACGACCTAGAACCCGCCCAATCCTGATCCAAACTCCCTTTCAACCACCTGGCTATTTTTAACGACCAGACGTCATCGTGACGTCAATCGTTGCCGCCGATAATGCGTTACGTCGGACATCTGACGAATGAATAGAGAAAAGGCCTTGAGCGACCAATCTGCGAACTGTGGGAGCGACAATTGGGGTGCAGCAGTCGAGGGGTGGGAGAAGACGTGTCCCGAAATCAGGTCTGCTGCGGACCTTATGAATTAAACTGACTTGGACGACGGATTTTCCAGACGAAAGTGGATACAATAGAAACAATTACTACACCAGAACATTGACTCTACGCAGAGTTGGCCATTATTACACGATCATGCGTATATATGTGTAGGAACTAGGAAGCAGTCTTAACGGACAGAAAGGTGCACAGACAGACAAACAAACAGACAGACAGACAGACAGACAGACAGACAGACAGACAGACAGACAGACAGACAGACAGACAGACAGACAGACAGACAGACAGACAGACAGACAGACAGACAGACAGACAGACAGACAGACAGACAGACAGACAGACAGACAGACAGACAGACAGACAGACGGTTGTTTTCTGACCGTCTTGGTCGTGTTCCCTGATCATATCCCGTAGTTCTTCATCGGTTGGGTTGAGACCGAGTCTCCTCATAACTGTCCCCAGTTCCTCTTTGCTGATCGCATTGTTTCCATCCTCATCAAACAGATCGAACGCCGCTCGAAACTCTACGAATTGAAGACGACAACAGGTAAACGCCTACACCGCTTGCTTTTCATTTTCCATAGCAGGTCATCCGGAGATATGAAAACCTGGTGCCATATAAAGTGTGTTGTAGCGAACGGTAGCCCGGGTATCGATATTGTCGGTTGTCGTAGTCATGGCTGTCAGAGTCGATATAGCTGTCGAAGTCGTAGTCATAGTAATAGTCGTAGTCGAATCAGAGAGGGACAGAAGTTAACCAACGATGCGGCTCAGGCGGAAATGTGACTTTCGTGTAGGAAATCTCATGGTGTTGAAACGTGTCCGCGTTTTCTTCTCAGAAGCCTTCTTATAGATGACGGAAGCCGAACGCCACCAACGGTCCACATAAGGGCAGTGGCGTACCGAACGGGGGGCAGAGGGGGCGAGTCGCCCCGGGCGGCACTTTTGTAGGGGCGAAAAAATAGGGTTGAAGAAAAATAAAAAGTGAATTTTGGATTAAAAAAAATGAAAAAGTAAGATAGAAAGAAAGAAAGAAAAACAAGGAAAGATAGAAACCGTCACTTTTAGTCAAGTCGGCTTGGGTTCTGTTGATCGTTATAAGGGGGTCACTCTCGGAGGTCTACGTTAAACACTAAACAGAATTGCAGAAGGGGAAGGGAAATCGCATTTATATAGTAAACTCTTAACATAGCAACAGACTACATACAGAATTGTCTACCTTAGAGCAAATTCTTGTTATGCCGCCCTTCATAGGCCTAATCATAAAATATATAGGACCTACTCCTATATATGTATAGGTATCTAAACGAATTAATGACTAGGAATAAAATTTAATCACAAATTATCAATATCACAACCACAGCCTTTCACCACTTAGTTTAGTACTCTTTTTAAAATTAATTTTAAAATTGGTCTGGCTTTGACAGAAATTGACTGCATGATTTTGTCACTTGAACTGACCATTTAGAAAAAATAGCATATCGAAAATTAAGTGGCCACGGGCGGCATCTTGGACCCTCGCCCCGGGCGGCATTTCAGCTCCGTACGCCACTGCATAAGGGGCACTTGTTTAGACACCCTGCATGGTTGGAGACAGAGACCAGTCAGGTCCTGAGTGACCGAAAAGAAGGTGTGTCACGACATAGTCTTCATACATACGTATACGTACATGCATACACCTACATACTCACGCACACACACACCTACACACACACCTACACACACACACACACACACACACACACACACACACACACACACACACACACACACACACACACACACACACACACACACACACACACACACACACACACACACACACACACACACACACACACACACACATATATATATCCTGGTTTGACCAACGACGGATCTACGGATCTGAAGGGATCTGATCTCAGTGATCTGGATTCGACCGTGACGCTGCGCCAATAAATTTTGTTACGCAATCGATTATGATTATTTACATTTAAATTAGAAGAATTTTCCAACTCTACTCTCTCCTTTAAGAACCAGTGGCTTCCGCCCAACAGGACAGTACCCGACCAAAGACCAACCCTCCACCCAGGACAGTACCCGACCAAAGACCAACCCTCCACCCAGGACAGTATCCAACCAAAGACCAACCCTCCACCCAGGACAGTACCCAACCAAAGACCAACTCTCCACCCAGGACAGTACCCAACCAAAGACCAACCCTCCACCCAGGACAGTACCCGACCAAAGACCAACCCTCCACCCAGGACAGTACCCAACCAAAGACCAACTCTCCACCCAGGACAGTACCCAACCAAAGACCAACTCTCCACCCAGGACAGTACCCAACCAAAGACCAACCCTCCACCCAGGACAGTACCCAACCAAAGACCAACTCTCCACCCAGGACAGTACCCAACCAAAGACCAACCCTCCACCCAGGACAGTACCCGACCAAAGACCAACCCTCCACCCAGGACAGTACCCAACCAAAGACCAACTCTCCACCCAGGACAGTACCCAACCAAAGACCAACTCTCCACCCAGGACAGTACCCAACCAAAGACCAACCCTCCACCCAGGACAGTACCCAACCAAAGACCAACCCTCCACCCAGGACAGTACCCAACCAAAGACCAACTCTCCACCCAGGACAGTACCCAACAAAAGACCAACCCTCCACCCAGGACAGTACCCGACCAAAGACCAACCCTGCAGCCTAGCAGACATCAATTCAGATCAAACTGGTTTAGAAGGGTCCGAACCCAGGCCCTCAATTGGCCAAATTCAATCACTGTAACTTACTAGTGCAATTTTAACTTCAAATTTCATTAGTTAAAATCCTAATGTTTCACCGTTTAGCGCTTATTTTAACCAAATCTAATTAAGTTTTAATTAAAGGAAACGACTCCTGTGAAATATATTTATTTCAATGGCCAAAGTTTAATCCGATTTCAGTTACAGCTACCACCTACCTTCAATTTGTTCGCTTGTGAACTTCTTATTCTACGAAAACACAGAAAAAAAACAAAATTTATTTCATAAGAAATGTTACATTGCATGGCTTCCAAATTGTATCTTTCATAATATTATTTAAATTGTTTGGTTTTAAGGGAAAATATTTTCAATTTACTCAGAGATAATTGTCGACTGGCCTGCTCGCTGTCATTGGTCGACACATCATAATAATACTTGTATCACAGACATCATTACTGTATTTTTTATGTTAAACAACGAGCATCAGTGACACTGTAAAAAGTTCTGCTTTGACAACTTTGTATTTATAGTGTCTTTCGGACACTATATATTTCTCGTTTTCATTGTATTGTAAACACTTTCGAATTGTAGTCAACTGTCTTTGATGTCGTATATGATCATACGCAGGGCTGTAGTCGAGCGTATACGCGGGTATACAGCGTATACTTACCTCTACAGAAATTTGAGAGCGTATACTCATGGCTGTAGACGAGGGTATACGCGGGTATACAGCGTATACTTACCTCTGGGAACGAAAATTTTTCAAAAAAGAGAGGTTTTTAAAGGTTTTTAGGGCGAATGACTAAAAAAAAAAAAAAAAAGGTCATCAACTTTTTCAGAGACAAAATCGTAAAAAGTCTGAAAATTTTCTGAGAATTGGTGAAAAGTCTGAAATTTTTCCTAAAAAAGGTCTTCAAATTTTTTTTTACGCCGCTGGTCACCGGTAGCGTATACTCACCTCAAATTTTACCACTACAGCCCTGATCATACGTTAAACCTTGGAATAACAGAATCACTTCACATTGTATTTTCTATTATAAGTTACTGAGCTCAAATTATTTAAGTAAACAGCTAATCATTCTAATCTAAGAATTTGTGTAGCGCCAATACATGATGCTCGAGGCATCAGTCGATTGTCACTAGTAGGCCTATTGAAAATCGCTGAGCAAGTCAAATTCCAGGGTCAGTCGGGTCGAAAGCCAAGAAGAGAGTGACAGTCGGAGAAGACACGGAAACAGTCTACAGAGGATAGATGAGTTTCTAGTTGAGATCTGAAGACTTTGCAGAACGAAATTCTAAGTTCAACAGCAAAATGTGACATTTACAAATCTTGCCATTTGCTTCAAACCCAGGACGTGTGAAAGGATGTTATAGAAATGGTATGAATGAATGAATGAATGAGTGAATGAACGAATTGCGAACGATAGAATAAATGAACGAACGGACGAATTGCGAACCAACTGTTCAACGAGTGGATGAATGAGTGGCTAACAAAGGAATTAAAGAACGAATGACCCGTTGTCGCACTCAAGGATCACTATATACATGTATACGGGCGAACAATTCGTGGACAAAGTACAGTTGAATAGTTCCGGACGCCATATATGCATGTATGTATCTATGTATATGCATATATATATTTATTTATTATGACAATCCGACAAATAAACAATTATGTAAACAAGCTGTTTTCCGATGTCTTGGGCTGTCCAGGGTATGTTTTGCATGGGATGTTACGGCCAAGAAAGAAACTGTAGGCCCTATATGCCCTTCGGCCAAGAACACATTAGTAGGCCCCTTATTTCCGAAATGTTTAGTAGGCCTGGGTCTGTGGACCCACTGGAACCGTGATTAATCCAGGCCTCATCTTCGACTGGACTCTCGACTCGAACTGCGGACCCAAACAACTCAGAAAACATTTTCCGTTTATCTGGTAACACACTATACCTTTTACACAGTGGCGGTTTGAGCGGGGGGGTGTAGGGGCTCTAGCTCCACTAGCTGGAAAGTTAGCCTCCTCGTTTTCTTAGCCCTCCATAAAAAATTTAGCCCCCCAGTTTAACGTTTAATTAGCCATACATTGCCTACTATGTTTGTTGGTAACAAAGCCTGGTTACAGCTTATGTGTACTATAATAGCGTATACTGTATATGTTTAGACAATCATGTTGCGGCAACTTTGCGCTATATAAGTGTTTGGATGCGCACTTACAAACAAACATAATATACATACATTTTACATACATGCATTCACACACATACATGAATGCAGAAATGACATTACAATACCTAGAGGGGACACACATTATTGCATTACATATATATACAAACATATGTACGTGTACATACATACACACCCATACTCACATATACATACACACACCTTGCGACGAGGCTTGTATTTACGTACCATTTCTGATTCTAGTTTTACGATGCCAGTGAAGTCGTAGGTCAGGTTCCTTTGATCGAGGCAGCAGCAGCAGCAGGAGAGGCGGAGATCCTCCTTCTCAAAGACTTCAAAGGATCAGCAGCCGAGAGACAGAGAGATGGTCTCAAGCTCCACGACGAAATCAAGAACGCGGAACAGGAGGCGATGGGGGAAGTGGCAGTTCCTGCACAGCGCTGGCGGTGGCCTCTAGCGACGGATCTAGCGAGGAGTGTGACACAGGGTCCTGGATGCGTCGTCTATCCTCTTCCTCCTCCTCCCTGTCGTCCTGGTCGCGTCCAGGGGATGGATGGATGGCGTGGGGTGGGGCGGCCGGGTGGAGGTTGTCGACCGTGGGATCTGATCCTCCTACTTGCCCGGAGAATGATGGCGTTCCCTCTTGGCTGCTACGGAGGCTGAGGCTTCTGTCGCTGGAGCCGGATGCTAAAGGGAGAGGACGACGCCTGCTGGACAGGAGACTGCTACTGCTGCAGCTGCTGCCTGCTGCTGTGGCAGCTGATGAGGATGGCGCTAGGCGCCCGGCCACCGATGTTCATCGATTATTTTCGCAGCAGAGAGGAACGGAGCTGCAAAGGAGCAGGACGAGGAAGAGGAGAAGATGAAGGACAACGAAGACGACGACGGTTGAGGATGTAGAAGAGGAGGAGACGAAGGAGGGAGATTAGATAGGGGAGGAAGAGAAAAACCAAGGAAGAGGGTGAGAAGACAAGAGGACAAGATGAAGAAAGAGGACTAGGAGGAGGAGGAGGAGAAAGAGGAGAAGAGGAGGAGGATGACGAACACTAGGACTGCCTTTAGAGGGTGGCCCTTTTCGTCTACATTAAGTGACCTAACCCAAATTCAACTCAACCCATGATGCAGTCTGTAAGAGGTGATAAGGGTCTTCCCTCTCAACCCTAAACCGGTTCAGACCATCCATATACGGTGGGGTTAGGCTAATATCCCCTAAAATCTTTAACGGTTTTGTCAACTGAATTGAACAGTTTCCTCACCAGTAGTCTCAGTTCCCCCACCAATACCCCGCTCACCCACCATTATCTGCGCCAGGTCTTCTAATCACCCCACGCCAAATTGTAGTCTTGCCTTATCGAGAATTCCCCCCCACAGCCCATCCGATCCTTCGCCTTCAAAGCTATTTCGTCCTCGACGAAACCTACCCAGCTGCTCTGCCCAGCTGCTCTGCATCTTTCCGGACTCAGACGTCCAGTGTACATCAATCTCTGATACGACGCATCGCTCGAGAATAAGCTGATGCCCTGCGCTGAGAGTAGCATTTTATAAATTCTGAGTTAACGATTAGGCCTACTGACCGATTTAGTATTTAACGAAGATTCTGTGAATAAGATTATTCGAACGACTTTTCTCTTTATGGTGCGGAAGTCATCCGGAGATTTTCGGTTAAGATCTCAGTGTTTCCTGTTGCGATGGGTCGTTACAATCAAGATCCTCGGCGTAACTCTCTCATCGGATCTAGGGATGGAAACACATCTGGACAACCAGCTCTTCTTCTCTATATGCATTAAGAGTTCTTCGCTCTCACGGTCTCTCATCTGCGTCCCTCCATGATGTCACTAAGGCGACTGCTATTGCTCAGATCTTTTACGCCTCTCCTGCATGGTGGGGTTTCACCTCCCAGGACAGGGACAGGATTGAAAGTTTGATCAATTGCATGATCCGGTTGGGTTTCCTGCCTGTGGATGCGGCCAATGCGGCACGCATGGCCGAAGCATCTGATTACAATCTTTTAAAGGCTGTTTGTAATGATCCAAACCATGTCCTTCGGGGCCTGACCCCCCTCCTCGTAGCACCGGTGGTCATAATCTTCGCACTAGATCTCATAACTTCTCCCTGCTGCATAAAGATGACCGCAACTACATTTCACGCATCCTTTATAAGAATGCTTATTGACAATTTCATGCATAAAACCCTGTACTCTTGGCCCTAGAATTTGTCTTTTATAGTCTAGTTTGTCTAAGTTGCGTCCACTGGCGTAAACTTGTCCAAAATATTGGTGGGGCAAGGGGTATGGACCAGAGGGGCAAAAAATAATTTTTTTCTAGATGAAAAGTTGGGATTTTGGGTTTTTTTCTGGTTTTTTTCGTTTTTATGGTTTTTGTTGTTTTTCAGATTTTCGGATTTCGGATCATAAAAATCGTGAAAAATGGCCAATTAAGACATAACTAACAAGAGCTCCATCTCAGTTTAATTCAGTTGCGATTTCCGAAAATTAAAAATCATTAAATCAATGTTATTAAGATAACTTCTAAAAAAATAAGAAATTTTTTTAAAACAAAAAACAAATTTTTTGGTTTTCTTTTTCTTTTTTTGGTTTAAAACCAAAATCTGAAAAAAACTTTTGTCACCTCTGGTCTGGACAGCCAGCAGAGGCTTCCGGTGTTACGTTAATGCGTATGAAATGGGGCAATTTGTTTACATGGTAATTTGTTTCATATCGAAGAAATTGAAGATAAAAATAAAACTTTGCTTTCATTATGAATTTCTGATAGTATTTCATTTCTGTGTCTCTGTTTTTCTGTTTCTGAAGAAATTTGTCAATTTTGAAGCATAATATTTTAATTTTTGAAGAAATTTTCCTTTCGATTTTTGGGGGGGGGGCATTGCCCCGGCTCCTCAATTATTGGGGGGCACGTGCCCCGGCTGACCCCCCAGAGTCTACGCCTATGGTTGCGTCTGTGTCAACTTAATGTTTGAATAAAGGAATTTGATTGATTGATTGATTGATTGATTGATTGATTGACTCTCGTATTTTTGCCTGACCCTGAATAAAGAAAAGATCTGATCGGTCCGAATTCAGGAAAACTACATACGTGTATCCGTTAAGGAATTTTCTTCCTTTCCCCTTTAAATTGTAGGCCCACCATAATCCTAAGTTCCTAACATCACGTCGTCACTGATTCCAGGATCCGCTGTCGCCTATAGGCCTACTGTACGAAAAGGCGGACTCTGTCAAGGTTCTTCCCATTTAAGTTTTTAGGGCTATAATGGCCATTTGAGTTTAGGGGCATAGGTGGTATGGCCTTCCTCGATCTACCCTAACACCTTTAATCGTTGTTCTTCGCACTGGCTTTCTAAACCCGACAGGGAGGGTGGTGTTGTTCTGTCGATCAGCCCACGACATGGTCATTACCAAAATGGGTTCATCCACCTGTGCCAAGTCCCTACAAGATGGCGTCAATGTTGCCTATCACACGACGACACTCACAGCTAATGTCAAAATCATTCCATGGTTTCACATCAAACATTTACGTATTCGGACGAAGCCAACGGTCTGTTAATATTTTGGGATACGTACTCGGCAGTCACCTGACCATCAGCTATGACCGCATAGGACGATGGCAGTCGACGACGACGAATGATAAAATAATAATTGTCACTCGAGACTCCCTATTATCGCTCACGATCGCGGTACCATTGACCATTACCGCACAGACAAATATCCGTGCATACTTACTCAGATATATTACCCCGGCCGTTATCGACTGACGCTCTTCGAAATAAATATACATAATATATATATATATATATATATATATATATATATATATATATATATATATATATATATATATATATATATATATATATATATATATAGTCTTTCATAAACAAGCTATATAATATATATATCCACGCGTGTGCATGTAATGTGCCTTCGTATATGTATAAATATAATATTAAATCTTTAATAGGTATATGCAATACATGTACATAAATCACGTGTATATATGCGCGTGTGTACATATATTCATTTATATATTTATATGCATATTTGTCTATAATTCATTGTGTCGGCCCAAACAAAGGCTCGCGGTCGGTCGACGACGCTGGGCCCTATGGTACGGGTGGCGTGGGGGACTATAGGGTGGCGTGGGGGACCATAGGCTGGCGTGGGGATCATTAGTCGCGGGGATCATTCCTTATTCGACCGTAAACGACGAACTGCCAGACAGCCGCCGATTAACGACCGAACGACAAACGGACGAATGACGACGAAGAGGGAAACGCGATTTTATGACGAAGAGATGAAACTGTTCAGAGGCCACGAACCCTAGGACTCTATGCACACTCCAGTACACAGACACACACAGAGACACAGACACAGACACAGACACAGAGACACACACACACACCACGCACACACACGCACACACACACACATACAGACACACAGACACACACACAGACACACACACACACAGACACACGCACAAACACACACATATACACAGAGACACAGACACACACACACACAGACACACACACACAGACACACACAGACACATAGACACACAGACACACACACACACAGACACACACACAAACACACACAGACACACACACACACACACACACACTCACACACAGGCCAGCACACAGACTGATACGCGGACATGCACTCGCATACGCTGACACACACGAACAGCTACAATAAGAAATACGCAGATACACTGAAACACTGATAGGGCGTACAGATAAGCAGACATAGGCATTAAAATACAACTACACACAAACGCAGATAGGCTACGCAGACACAAATAAACATGTACGTTGACTCACAGATGTGCAGACATACAGATACACTGAGACGTAGTTACACAGAGAAACAGACACAAGGTAACACATGCACTCACTCCGACAGGCAGACAGATAAAAAAACATACAGACAGGCGTGCAGACAGATTGACCAAGAAATCGAGTGTTTTCGATTTGCATATGACTCCTGAAAAATAGTTGTTAGGCGATGAATGCCGCAGAACACGTTTTTAATAATTATGTTTATGGCTAGCGCCAAATAAATCTATACTAAAGTAATTTCAGTTCTTGCGATTGTACATCTATGCTTCACTTCCGTTTCTAACGAAGCTGTCAATGGCGAATAAACGTTTTTAATATTAAAATTTATGTTTGTTGCTTTTACAAATTTGCAGAATACGGAATAAATATGATTTTTCATCAAAAACGACTGTAGACAACCTATTATCGTTTGCGATTAGAAATAAAATGTAAAAAGATTAAAACAATCTTTGATACATAAGTCAAACAATGGCTGAATTAGACGAACATGTTTTGGAAGAACTGTATACTTGGATCGATGAGATACCACTGTCGCGTCCAAAGCGCGAACTCAAGCGTGATTTCTCGGATGGCGGTCAGTCTTTGTTGAATTCTACATAAATGAATTCTAGAAGTCTTGTTTAGTGAAAACTTGAGACGAATAGTACACAGTATTATGAAAGATCCTAAATGGCGCTACCTACCAGTAACTAGTTCTTAATCGTAAACTCCATATTTCTAAAGCGCTACTCTAAAGCTAAGCACAGGGCACCAACTTATTAACGAGCGCTGTATCGTATCGTGTCCAAAGATCGATGTTCATTCGAGGTCCGAGTTCGATTGCCAGAGAGACTAGAGAGAGGCAGAGCAGCTGTTACGGCGGGTTTTGTTGAGGACGAGAAAGCTTGGAAGGCAGAGGATCGAATGGATTATGGTAGGAATTCTTGAAAAAGCGAGACTTCAGTTTGGAATGGAAAGCCTGTGGGGTGATAAGTGGAGGTGCCTGAGACAAACGACGGATGGTGAGTGACTTGTTGGAACTGAGAATATGCGGAATTCAGAGGAAGTTTGTTCCTGAGTTGAGGCACAGCCAACGTTCCCTCTAATTTTTTTCTTGCGTGCGCGGAACTGGCGGGTGTTTGAGCAGCCTCATTTCCACGTGAGCAACACATGGGGCCTATTCAGAAACATTTGTGGTTGTAATTCTAAGTTGTAATTACTTAGGCCTACACGTTTGTAATAATGTCTTTTTTTTATTAAAGACATGTATGGCTTATAAATTACGTATAGGGCCTAGTTTTCATACTTTATCGCAGTGAAAATATTATGCTACGATTACGAATGCGATAAATAAAATAAACTATAGGCCTACATGACCATATTTTAAACACTCTGAACCTTGATAAGACTTTATCCTCATCAAAGACATCATCATGTCCAAGTGGTCAGTTTCCAGACGGTTCCGAGATTTATTCTTGATGGCTAAAACCGCGTTCACAGTCTGCACTTGAAGCCTGGAACGTTGCACACACATCCAGTAGACGAGCCAACATGATAAATTGTTCATCGTTGAGTGCAAAATGGACTACGTCGTCGATTGTCTTCATTAAACCGGGCTTTTTCAGAAATTACGAATCTGAGATCACGAGACATTCATAGACATGGCCAGCAATACGTTATCGATCAAAACTATTACCTCATTGATGTCAGCAATCTTCCGCTTTGAAAACTCTTTTCTTTTTTCTCGATCTTCAGCGCTTCCAGTTAGTAGTCTGTGCAGGCTTCTGGACTTTTGGCATTTTAGTTTAGACACCGAATCCAAATGAATTTTCTGAGTAAGGTGGCGCTTCAAGTAATCCATTTTCCAATCGTCCCAGCGTTTCCCGTTGCTGAAATCGCCAACAGCACGAGCTTGTTGACACAACTGACAAACGACATCATCAGTTCTCTCACGATAAATAAAGACATCGTCCAATTTTCTTCGTCTGTGTTCTGCTGACGTTGGAAGTTCTGTCTCTACCAGCTCACTAAGCCATTCGGTTTTAAACTTAGAATTACACTTTTTCTTGAAAAACTGTCTAATCTAATATGGTCTGGTTCGTTTTACGTTTCGACATCGGTTACAAATTTTAGTCACAGAGAAATATTATGCTGTATGAAACCGGTAGCAACTTTCAAAGTGGAATCCTATAGGGATAATCTGATGGACACACAGACCTAATTATAGTAATTAAGGCATCATCGGTGATTCGGTTGGAAGCTAGCTAGCCGGCAAAGCCGCAGAGCGGCTAGGCAGCTCTCTAGCATTAGGTTTATCAGCAAGATCTTTCCAGTCAGTGGAGAAACCTTGGACAACCAGCATCCCTCTCAAATCTCAGTAGACTATCAGCAAGATCTTTCCACTCAGTGGAGAAAACCTCGGGCTATCAGCATCCCTCTCCATAGGCTGACCCACTAAGCTAGTCTGCTGCTTATGAGTCAACGCAGGACGTCCCAGTTAATGAGAGATTGACACAGACAGACACTGAATGTGGAGGTGTGATCACCGATCCATTAATAGAAATCCGTGGTTGTGACCAACGGTAGTGGCTGGTATGCTCCTCTACGGGCGCACACAGATCTTGGCCTTCCGTTGACGCAAAGATAAGTAAGTAGGTTAATAATTCAGTGGCCTACCTTAAGTTAAACAAAACTTTAGCTCATATATATTTGCTATCAAAACTTGTGCGCGGAATTTTGAAACTGCTGCGCGGCATTTTCCAATGAGCCGCGCAGCCGCGCAGCTTAGAGGGAACGTTGGGCACAGCGTGGGATATGGATCGGTTGGAGAACTTGAGGTAACTGGGAGAGAGCGAGATACGAGGATGAATGGGTAGACCGAGGTGGCCGGATGGTGAGAAGTTTGCAAAGGTACTTTGGCTGGGAGTATTGTAGTAAGTTGTAGGTTAATGATAGGAATTTGAAGTGGACGTGCTCAGGGATTTTCAGGCAGTGGAATGATTTAAGATAGGGAGTGATATGATGATGCTTGGGTGTCCTGGTGACAGCTCGTGTGAGAGAATTTTGGATGAGTTGTAGACGCTTAATTTGGGTGGATTTAAGGTTGAGGAAAAAGGAATTACAGTAATCAAGCTTGAAATGGACAATGGAGGTAGCGATACTGGATGCAGTTGAAGTCAAGCATGGGTCAGTTGCAGTGGAGGTCACGAATATGGATGAAGTAGGTGCATGAGAGGTTGGAGATGTGATTAGAGAAGGATACATTTGGGTCAAAGGTAACACCAAGATTGTGCACAGGTGACTTGGAGGGGAAAGTGACAGATGAAGAGTTTGGTGGGTACACTGTGTATGGAAGGGTCGGGGATTTTCTTGATCTGATCTGCTAGGCCAAAGATAATAAATTTGACAGTTTTCACAGGGTTGAAGCAGAGGAGGTTGAAGGACATCCAGAGGCGTCTACACCATAGAAACCTTGGAGCAAATGCTCATCCAAGAAATGGGGGGGGGAGTTTCTGCAGAGTTTCTGTGGAGTTGTCAGTGTGTGCCACCATTTTAGGGGGGGGAAGGAACGGGAAGGGGGAAGAATAGGGGGAAAAGGAACGTTGCTCCAATGACTTAGGGGGATAGACCAGTGTGATTCTCCTTACAGGTTTTATTTTAGTTATAGTTACAGTTATAGTTAATGGTTTTTCATTTTAGTTATAGTTACAGTTATAGTTAGTATTATTTTTTAGTTATAGTTATAGTTATTGGACTTTTATTTTAGTTAATTTTAGTTAGTACATAGTTAAAAATTAACTGGCCCCGATGGCGCTGTGCCCGGTCCGTATGGGGTAATCGATTAAATGTCAACAAATTTTCGGCAGTTTTTGATCTCCTCCCCCTTGTCAACAACTGTCAAACATTCAAGGACCCCCTAACGAAATTATGTCAAAGAAAATTACCCCACCCCAGAAAATGTCTATGACTCTAACAAATGCAAAAACTGAAAAATTGCAGAAAAAACAAAATGTTGTTATTCAGATTTGAATTTGATACTTAATGGCTACAGTACATGTGGATTGTGGAATCATTGTCTGTCACAGATATTTAATGGATTTCTTCCATTCAAAAATATAATCTCCTTTTCTTTTAAATGTGTGTTCATTTTGATTTTTATTAAGAACATTTCTATTTTGAACATGAAGATGATGACTTTTTTATAATAGGTCTATTCCTTTTAACATAGAAAATTAAGATCAAAACAAGTTTCTCACTCTTTAATATGACTACCTTTTTTGCGAATATTTGCTAGTCAACTTGGGTCGCAATCGCTGTAGAAACGTTTACACAATAATTACATTTATTAAAATGAGCCCATCGATATCTATAACTATTGATGAATGAGCCACTACTAGCCTACTGGGTCAATTCACACATCCAAACTTAGGCGCGAACATAGGCAGTTGTAGCGCATTTTCACACTCTCATGTTTATCGATATTGCACTTTTTTTTATTTCATTAACGAAAATAGCAATGAATTTTCGTTAGTGTTATTTTCGTTATAGTTATAGTTATAGTTAATGATATTTTTTAGTTATAGTTATCGTTAACGAAATCATTTTTTGTTCGTTAACGAACATTTTCGTTATCGTTAACGTTAACGAGAATCACACTTGGATAGACGCCCCTCAGGACATCCATTTTAAGATTAGGTTGACCACATCAAGTAGATGAGCAATGGAGGAGGAAAAGAGTTGGGGAGAAGGATAAGAGTCGGGTGTCATCTGTGTAGAGATGGTGGATTGGTGGTTGACAGAAGAGGATTTTATGAGATGGCTCAGGGGTGTAGTGGAAATGATGAAGAGAAGTGGCCCTAGGACAGAGCATTGAGGAGCACCACAAGAGAGTGGGAGGGGTTGCGAGGAGTAGCTGGAGGCTTTAATAAAGGAATGGGAAGATAAGTAAGACTGGAACCATAGTGGAGCAGTGCCAGAGACACCAAACCAAGAGGACAGCCAAGGGAGAAGTAGGTCGTGATCTATGCTGTTGAAAGTGTCAGAGATGTCAAGGAGACAGAGACAGGAGACTTGATGTTGGCTTATTTATTATACAGAGAGACAAGCAGAGTTTCTGTGGAGTGGTGTTTAGTAAAGCCAGATTGATGGGAGTTGAGGAGTGAGTTACAACAAAGGTAGTCAGTCATTCATCCGGGCAAGGACAATGCATTCGGTTAGTTTAGATAAAAAGGAAAGATTGGAGATTGAACAATAGTTTGAGAGGTTTCCTTGTCAAGATTGGCTTTTTTGAGAAGGGAGTGACAAGGGAATGCTTAAATGTGGTGCCAGTAGAGAGACAGACAGACAGACAGTGAGAGGGAGACAGAGACAGAGATAGAGAGGAGAGGAATGAGGACCGAGGCACAATCTTTGAGAAGAGGAGGGGATAGGATCGAGTTCATATTTTTGTTTGGGAGAGAATTTAGGAGGTATGGCACTTCTAATTCAGAGGTTGGAAGAAGAGTTAGGAGAGAAGATTGAGAGGCAGGAGGAGTGGGATTAACATGATGCACTGATTCAGTGCTAGAGGAAGACGCAGAAGGGGATGATGAATCAAGTATGGCATGAAAAGAGAAGCAAAGGGATGAGACTTTTCAGAGAAAATGAGCAAAAGGTATTGGCAATAGAGGCAGAGGGTAGAGAGCTTGGTTGTGAAGAGGGAGACTTTTTATGATGGAGAAGATAATTAACAGCTTCCAGAGGCATCTTGGATTGGAAGAGCTGGAGTGGATAAGTGATGTTGAGTTGGGGCAGTGAGTAATTTTTCTTCTTTCTCTCTTTTGTATTTAGTTTTGGTTGCTGAAGTAGTGAAGCACTTTCATCCAAACTTAGTTGAACTGCACAACTACTCCTCCGCCCTTGCAGCCAACAAGAAACTAATCAATTGGCACATCCTCAACAGGTCAGTTTTCATCATTCTCTGCTAGACTTCCCACATTGCACTGGATTTTGAAATAATTGTATGACTCAGAGTCAGGTAGCAAAATGCAGTATGTTACCTTACCTTATGTTACTTTGCCTTATGTTACCTTGCCTTATGTTACCTTACCTTATCTTGCCTTGCTTAACTTTACTTACCTAACCTTATGTTACCTTGCCTTACCTAATCTTGCATTATATTGAATTTCCTTACTATCTGAGAGATTTGTAAGAGGCTTTTTACAAACACATTGTTACCATATAAAAATTTGAACTCAATCTTATTACATTACATTTTATAATTGTAACTGTTTACGTGCATGTAATAAAGTTACCTTACCCTATTTTGCTTTACAGTTGGTCTTCAGTTTTCGGTGTCTGTTTTATGAAGTTGTGGATATGAGTGGGAATGTGTATGGCAGGATGTGGGGTGGCTTACTGACTTTTTATTATCCACCAGGATACCATTACAATCATCAATGGAGCAGAGGCTGTTTAGAATTAGTCGTGGAGTTATAATCATTCAAGTTCTGTGGCACCTTTGAGCATCGTAGAGGATATCTTTGGAAAGATGGCTGCAGTCTCTGGTGTGGAGATAAGCCTCGACGACATGGCTGTTGGTTTAACCCCTATGAGAATTAAAGTCGTTTCTTGCCTTTGTCTTGAATATGTAATTGGCACTTCTAGTGACGTACCTAAAAAGGTGCTATATAAAGCATTCTTGAAATGGCTCTATAGAAATCCTTTTTGAGGTACTTAAAAGGAGCCATACAATTTCCCTTGTGTGGTACTTAAAAAGGCACTTTATAAATCCTCATGTGCTGTTCATAATTGTAATTGTAATTAGTAACTTCTATAGCGCCGTTGTGTAATGCACAAGGCATCAACCGATGGCACACCAAAACCAAGCCATAATCAGCTTATTTCCAGATCAGTCTGTTAGACAGAGGCAGCCAATGGAGAATTAGCAATTTCAAAGAGGTAAGTCTTAAGTTGAGCGCGAAATGCATCAGCGACTGAGCAGAATGGATAGACACATGAAGAGAGTTCCAAAGTCTAGGTCCTGTAAATAGGTAAATAAAGAGGGACTACAAAAATCCCATTGTGAGGTACTTAAAAAGGCAGTTATGGTATATCTACATAGATGTAGGGCAGTTGGTAGATATGGCTGTTTCAACTATGGCTTTGCTTTGTTAGCTGAAAAATGCAACATTGGTTCTCGACATGGGTGTATTTTTATTTTTTGGTTATAGTTTTGATGTTTTCATCTGTTTTCAACCTAAGGTTGAAATTTTACCCCACAAATTTTCAGCACCATCGATTGATATCATTATTAGGTAGTGGCGCTTAATAAACATGTAGTAATAATAATAATAATAATAATAATAATAATAATAATAATATATCGTATTGGGATGGTCCTCTCGTGAAGAGAGTGGTGGACTCATTGGACGCCTCTCTGGTCGACGCTTACCACCAAGCAAGATTCAAAGCAGCCTCAGCACCACACGCCAGCGACTGGCTGTTCGCACTACCGGTGTCATCATGCGGGCTGCGATTGGATGACGAGGCGGTAAGAATTGCAGTAGGCCTCAGACTGGGGACGAATATATGCGAACCGCACGCATGTCCCTGTGGAGCAATGGTGACGGCGGACGGGTCACACGGGATGTCGTGCAACCTAGGACCTGGCAGAATCGCCAGACATGCGGCTTTGAATGATTTGATAAGCCGAGGCCTATCTCGAGCGGGCGTCCCTAATATCAAGGAACCACCTGGGCTGTCGAGGACGGACGGGAGACGACCGGACGGACTTACGCTGATACCATGGCGCAGAGGACGAAGTCTTGTATGGGACGTCACCGTAACTGACACTGTGGCGCCCTCTTACCTTCATGCAACGTCCGCGACATCAGGAGCAGCAGCGGAACTAGCGGCCACGAGAAAGAACAACAAGTACAGCCAGATCCGCGCAGACCACTTTTTTGTCCCTCTAGCTTTCGAGACCTTAGGCCCTATCAATGACGACGGCATGGCCCTTATAAAAGACTTGGGGAGATACTTAGCTTTAACCACCGGAGACCCTAGGGAGACTTGTTATCTACTCCAGCGGTTGTCAATCACCATACAACGCTTCAATGCTGTTGCCTTCATAGGAACTTTCATGCGGCCAGAACTTGTCGAATGATGTTTTAAAAAAAATAAATATATATAATAATAATAAAAAAAAAATAATATATTTAATAATAATAATAATAATAATAATCAGCAGACTGTGTAAATGGTGGAACATAAAAAGACTTCATTGAAGACTGTTGGCCTACTTTGTTGCTGGGATGTAATAGCAGTTTGTCATGACTCTCCCAGCTCATCTGCGTTGGGGCCCGTTGCTTGGATGCCCCTCTGGAGAGATTGTTGCACCCAAGACCCGATCTTAGCTTTGATCAGCGAGAGACTTGGGACATATTAGGGTCTGAATAAGAGCCTCTGGTCTTCAACAAAGCACTCGATTATGCATTCCTATCAGGACATGCTGAAGCCTCTGTCTGGCATTGCCAATTAACTGCTGTTGCTTGTGCGTTGCTGAGGCTGTTATCGCTTTAGACTGGTTCCTTCAGTTGCATCTGTTAGGTTGGTTGTATCTGTTGCCTCTGTTTTGGTTGCCTTTCGATCCTGTTGCTTCGGTTGTGTCTGTAGCTGTGGTTGTCTTGGGTCATTCAGTTGTATCTGATGCTGTGGTTGCATTTATTGTTTCTGGCTTCAGTTGTATCTGTTGTTGTAGTTGAATCTGTTGCTTTGGTTGCCTCTGTTGTTTAAGTTGCATTTGCAAAGAAATCAGAATTGTTAATTACTTCACTCACATCGAACTATGTCGATAAAAGTCCATGGAATGAGATCAGGGCAAATTTAAAAGATCAATTAAAAAATCCATTAATTTATAAGATAAGTCAAGAGAAGAAGTGAGGAGCAGTCCCTAACACTTTAACGACAAGAGTGTACTAAAAGTGACTGGGAAACCAATGCAACTCATTGTTAAAGTGTTATACTAGCTGAGGGTATGAAGTCTAGGGTATGAAGTGTTAGCAACTTCTTTTTTTCATATGATGGCAGGTAGCCAGTCCTCTCCTCACCGTCTCATCTTCCCACCAACAGTGTACAGTCACTGTACTCATTATGAGTGAGTTGGCTAAAGAACAGTCAAAATCCTTTACAATTAAATGAGTCGGAAGCTTTCTCACTCAGCGAGTAAGGATTCATTTTCTCCTATTCTGGCCCAGCACAAACACTGTACAATTGTACATTACATTACTCTATGTTAAACTGAGCAAACTGATCAGTGACTGTTTGGGTTCAGGAAAGTCTTCAAGCGAATGGGATTCGAAGTGAATGAAGACGTGATCAAGAACGTCGTCAACTGCCAACCATTTGCCGTTGAACAGCTGCTTCTCCTGCTGCGTCGCAAGATCCAACAGATGTCTGGACGAAGGGCCAAGAGTGATGACCCAGAAGTCGATCAGGGTAGGTCAGGTCTGGTCGAAGGGTGATAACTTTGAACTGGTTCAGGGTAGAAAAACTGGTTCAGGGTAGTAAAACGGCAATGACTTTGAATGTGTTCAGGGCAGGTCAGGTCAAAGGGCAATGACTTTGAACGGGTTTAGAGTAGGTCACTAAGGTCAGGTCAGGTCAAAGGGCGATGACTTTGGGTTCAGGGTAGGTCAGGTCAAAGGGCGATGACTTTGAATGGGTTCAGAGTAGGTCAGGTTAGAGAGAGCTAGGGTTCTGAAAGAACTAAAACTTGTTCTGTTTTTCAATACTGCTCATGCAGACGTGTAGAGGTCATAAAAGACATTACAGTTGAAGATTGACAGCTGATTTCTGTGCAGTCAGTTATTTAAGCCACTTGTTACATTTGTTTCGTTTGTCACTTACTATGTACTTAAGGTAAGTAAATCTGAATGTCCAGCAGGAGACAAGTGTGTGCAGGCGACCTGTTCAGTGTCAGATATATAAGTAAGTAAGTTAGTGAGCAGTCTTTGTTTGCGTCTGACAAGTGCAAATGTGTTACAGTGTATGAAAGGATTACATGAATGTAATATAGATTTTTAATGCATTTACAATCGAAATTGTTAACTCTGAATTTCTGAAGCGCTACTTAAAGGCCAAGAGCTGGGCGCCAGCGTGTTCACAAGCGTTGCATTGTGTCGGAGGGTTGTCCAGATATTCCAATTAAGAAACCAAGTTCGGTTGGCAGAGAAACCGGGGAGAGAAGGTTACAGAGGAGCTGCTAAGGCAGGTTTTGTTTAGGAGCGAGATTGGAAGGTAGAGCCTGAGTGAATGTGTCAGGGTAGGGATTCTTGAAGAGGTGAGACTTCATCTTGGAGTGGAATCATAACTGTAATCATAAACTCCATATTTCTACAGTGCCTGAAGAGTGAGAGATAGAGGATCTTGAGTGAGACGATGGTGAATGAACGGCAGTATAGATGGACGGCAGTATAGATGGACCAAGTGACTAAATAACTAATAATAATCACATAAATACTTTAAAAAAATAAGAACACAGAGATGTAATAGTTTAACAAGTCTTGCATTTTTCTTCACCTGAAGTAGGGTAAGTGATGCCTTGTGTTTTGTTAATAGATGAGCGTGCATATGGTCAAGAGGCATCACTTCGCAGGGCTGTCTCCAATCAACTCAATTCTCAGAGGTATTCACTCCGTCTCATTATATGTACACATTTGTCAGCACTGTAATGAGGTCAATATCCAGAAGATCAGTCCATGCAGTGGCGCGTTTACGTTCTAGGCGCGCGCCTATGGCCCCAAATCTTGGAGGGCCCCCAAATGAATGACAATTTTTTTTCAATTATAATAAATAACATTTTTGAATTTTGAATTATTTTAAATGTAACCTTTTTTCTATATTTTACAGTTTAGCACTCGCATAAAAGTATATAATTGAAATTTATAATTGTTTTGTTTATTTGGGCTAATAATTCTTTTTGTGCAAAATAACTTCCAACTTGTTATCAAAAGCCACAATGGCCGTCTGCTGCAGTTTACATGTTGACAGTTTTAGTCTGATGATTCCATAATTTTTAGTGTTTAAAAGTAATTAAAATTTTTATTAGTATTGTTAGCCAGTAATAATAATTGAAATTTTGTATGATAATAGTAAATATTGATTAAAATCTGACACAATGAAACGTTGCTATGATTCAGGAGCTGCAAAGCAAAAGAAGCTTGAGCATGTGATAAACGAGCTAGGTAGACAAAACCTCGCTTGATGCATTTGTCAGTTGTAGACATGTTGCTGACCAAACTAGTTAGTCTTACGGCTAATACCGATGCTAAATACAACCTTTGCCATGCTTCATTTTCCACAAATGTGGAAGTCGTTGATCATTTTCTGTAAACAGGATTACAGGAACATATTTACATTTCTAAGCAGTGAATAGAATTTGTTTAATTCTGCATTCGCACGATTGTCGTTAGCCAGAGTTCAGTGTTTATAAACTATGAGCCCCAATTTCAAAGAAATTCTTTCCCGAACAGGAAGCCAGTGTAAAGATGTAGGCACGGCGTCATTCAAAGACTAGGTCCAGAATTTGACCAGATTTTTTAAATTTATATTTATGATATATTTATTTATTACTAGCTGGATTACCCGGCGTTGCCCGGGGTTATAAGTTTCACACCACCACCACCACCACCACCACCACCACCACCACCACCACCACCACCAACAACAACAACAACAACAACGACTGCTTGGCAATCTTGGCAGTCGCCCTCTGGCGGCGACTGCTTGGCAGTCTTGGAGGCCCTTGTGGCGTCTGGCGACCTGTGGCGGAGACTGCTTCGAAAGTCTTGTAGACGCCTTCTGGCGTCTAGGGACCTCTGCCGTGGAGTGACTGCTTCGCAGTCGACCTCTGGCGGCGACTGCTTCACAGTCTTGGAGGCCCTTGTGGCGTCTGGCGACCTCTGGCGGAGACTGCTTTGCAGTCTTGTAAACGCCTTCTGGCGTCTAGCGACCTCTGCCGTGGAGTGACTGCTTCGCAGTCGCCCTCTGGCGGCGACTGCTTCGCAGTCTTGGAGGCCCTTGTGGCTTGTGGCGACCTGTGGGGGAGACTGCTTCGCAGTCTTGTAGACGCCTTCTGGCGTACAGCGGAGACTGCTTCGCAGTCTTGTATACGCCTTCTGGCGTCTAGCGACCTCTGCCGTGAAGTGACTGCTTCGCAGTCGCCCTCTGGCGGCGACTGCTTCACAGTCTTGGAGGCCCTTGTGGCGTGTGGCGACCTGTGGGGGAGACTGCTTCGCAGTCTCCCGTGGACTGACTGCTTCGCAGTCGAAGAGGGTGAACCGGGCGTTGGCGTGTTAAAGAAAACGCCAGAAATCTAGCCCTCACTGCCGGTCTGTAGTCGGCCTCGCCCTTAGTAGAGCAGACTGGTTGTTTGATATACTGTAAATAATTTAGATCTTTGTCTTTGAACATACATGTGTTAAAATTGTGCTGTAAAACGATGAATATACTTCGAATCGATCGTCATTATATTTTGTGCGAAAGTAAACAACTTACGCGCATTATTCGTGACGTTGGGGAATACCGGCGCCATAAATAGAACCGCGTGTCGTTAAGCGGATTATTAATGACGTTGGGGAATACCGGCGCAATAAATAGAACCGCTTGGCAGTGGAATAGGCGAGCTTGCGCGTTTTGGACGGTCGGGTGGGTAGCGTTTTGGGGCATTTTCACCATGGTAGGGTTGAAAACGGAGGACGCGAACCCCTCCACTGGGTGTCCGAAGCCGAGGCCGACACATTAGTGAAGGTTTCGAGTGAAAAGGTGCAAAATTGTAGAAGTTAAGCCCGGTCAAACAGACAGACAGACAGACAGACACACACACGGACACACAGAAAGCTGGCTTTATTTATATAGATTTTCTATATTTAAAGCAGTTATTAGTTCAAAGTCTGTAAATCTTAATTGGATGCACAGATGAATGTTCGCTGGGGCAACAACATCATAATGCAAAGGCCAATGTAAAATGGTTGGTCTTGATAAATGATTTAAATGGTTTTATATTTAAATATTTATTATTAGTCTTCCATGCTTTGTAATGCAGAGTAAAGGCACCTGGAGCCAACAAGTCAAGTGGTAGCATTATTGGTGGTCGTGTAGTGGCACCTGGTGACACAATGGTGCCCCAGAAGGACTCGGATAGCATCCATACACAGGGTGACGTCATGGTGAGGCAACTGCTCGAAGAAAAGGACCAACAACTCGCTGCCAAGGATGAAACCATAGAAGTATTCGTTCAGTTGTTTCTTCGTTTGTTTCTTCATTCATACCTTTCTTCTTTCATTTACTCAAGAGCATTTATCTGGCGCTTGTGTGTAAACAGCTGTTACCTTACCCTCTGTTCTTTTGAAGAGTTTCTGCAGAAGCATGGAAACAATTCTGTTATGTTTGCATTCATAATTCCTAGGAGTTTCTATAGAAGCATGTAAACAAGTGTGGTACCTTTAAACTGGTTAGAAGTTTCTATAATAGTTTGTATAGTAAAATCAATCGTCTGATGGACAACATGTGAGCAGTGATATTTCAGTTCTAAGAATAATTCCCAATTTTACTTCTAATTCAGTTCAGAAGATTCAATTTCAATTCTAATTCTATTCCCATTCTGAAAATAATTCCTGTTGCAGTTCTAATTCAAGTTCTGAAATAATTTCAGTTCTAATTTCAGTTCTGAAATAATTTCAGTTCTAATTCCAGTTCTGAAATAATTTCAGTTATAGGCTAATTCCAGTTATGAAGTAGACCTAGTAGCAGGGCCCATTATGTATAATTGTATAATTGAGCTGTCAAATAACAATGCAAAACCACAACAAATTTACTGTGTGGTTATACTCAGCACAACCATGACATAACATCTATTAATAGGTCAGTGTAGGCATACAATTTTGAAATAGGTTAGTGTACGCAACGCACACGGTGAAACACGGTATTTCTTAGCATCCCTTGGATGCATCGTTAATTTATTTATGCGTCCTTTCACAACTTAGGTGCGTCATTGGACACAATACCTTTATTTTCTGCGCCAGCTTCAAAATTTTGAATTCCCGGACGCATACTCTCGGAATTGCTGTTTGTGAGGCTGGTGCTGACAGAAGGTCTTCAATTACAGAAGCAATCTTGCTGTAGGATTCATGTCTGATTACAGATTATGCGTCCCAAAGATACCACAGCCGAAGATTATCGATCTTAATGGCTCTCGGTCGCATGACGGATCTCACTTTATACAAATCGCTTACCGCAAAAATTATAATGTAATAATTTCCGTTCTTAAAATAATTCCTATTTCTATTCATATTTCCATTCTGTGTAGCGTATTTCAGTTCTCGTTCTATTCTCATTCTCAAAATAATTCCCAATTTTCGATCTTATTCTCGTTAACGAAATTTGATAATTTTACTTCTAATTCCTGTTTCCGTTAATGAAAATATCACTGCATGTGAGTCATTATATGTATTTAGACATCACTCAAAGTTAAGCAGTTGCTTTACCAACGAGGCCCACCAGTACAACAGTAGAGACTTAAGAAATTTTTTACTTTATATGCTTTCCATTTTATAAATGTCGACTGCAACCTGAAACAGGACAACTCCATGGCTTCAAAAGCCACAGACAGCTGTGCAATATTAAGCTTTGAGCTTCTGACTAATGCACCAATCTGCCTCATATAATCATCATGCTTCTTTGGCTGGTTTTGGGATGTATTATTAACAGCCCATGTGCCATGCTTTAGACGGATACCCAGGCCTCTGTGTGCCCACTGACAGACGAAGTATTGCATTTACTTTTTTATTTATTTATTAATTGAAATTTTGAGTAATTACAGATAATGGCATATTGAAAATTACAAAATTAGAAACTTGCAGAATTTCTGTAGTCAATTTAGAGAATTGGAAGTTAATGTTTGGATTTCAGATACTGCAGGCGAAGATCCGTCGTCTGGAGCAGCTGCTCAAACTGAAGGATATTCGCATCGAAGACCTACAGGCGCGATTAAATGAGCACGAAGTTGATGATCAGGCCACGACATCTACCGCTGTACCACCAACTATACCACCAGTGCCCAAGGGAACCAGCAAGTGAAACTGCAAGGAATGAACTGGAAGGAATGGCGTTCGACCAACCGCAGATGAAGTGCAGTCATGTGGCATTTAATTTCGGCCTTTTTGACAGTATGTTTGCCTCTGTCTGTATCTGTGGATGTCTGTGTGTGTATGTATAGCTGTCTTTGGGACTCTGTCTTACTAACTGTGTCTGTGTCTGTGAGTGTATCTGTCCTTGTCTTTGTGTTTCTGTCTTTGTAACTGTCTCAATGTTTGTATCTGTCTTGGTTGTAGTTCTGTGACATGGTGTATGGATGGGTAAAGGTTTGTATGAGTTTGTGTCTTTCTGTCTGTCTGTCTGTCTGTCTGTGTGCAGTGCTTGTGTATCTGTATGTGTTTGTTTGCATATGTGGTTGTGTTTGGATGTTTGCCTGTATGACTATGTCTTTGTGTGTGAGCACTTTTCAACTTTTGCTCATGAATAATAAGTTGTTTGCAGTGTTTTAATGTCACCAACTTCAACATACGTATACGTGTACATACATAGTATATATGAATATATCTATATGAACACACATATATTTGTATAAATAAAATCTTTAAATAAATGCATGTATATATGTAAGTTTGTAACATATATAGACATACAGTTGGGAAAAGGTGCAGCTTCATTTGAAAATGTGTTTATAACTGAACTACAGCAAAGATGATGTTAATGAGTTTTACTTATTTAATTTCATGAGTTAATGTGTATTTTGTTACTTATTATTTATTTATTATACTAAATACGAGTACTGTTTATTATTTATGTGCTTGCTTCTGTTGACTTACCAAGAATGAATACTGAACAAACTAATGAAGTTTTAAATTTTCTTTTTAAATTATAAAATTTATGGTGTTCCAATGAAGTGGACAGTGGCACCTCCCCCCCCGACCTAGAATGGGAGAACAAACCCCAACTCTGGCTGACATATATATGAGAGGCTCACAAGATCAATATACTCATAACGCGTCAGAATACTTGAACCTTTGAAAAAATCAAGCGAGGATCAACTGAACTATGGAAATGTGTCAATCGTTTGAGAGTAAACCTCAAAAGTCTACATACAGTTCTATCATCACTTCTGAATCCCGTAATCAACACTATGGGAAAATTTCTCACGACTCCGATTATATCTCTCATCTGCGAAAGTTAACTGCATATAATCAATTGGATTATGGTTTTAATGATTACGAAATCAGTGACCTTGTAAGTGGCATCAAAAGCACCTCAGTTGGTCCTGATGGGTTACTCCCTTGTTCCTAAGGTTGCAAACCCTCTCTGAAGCAGATTTTAGGCCTATTTGTATAACTCCCATCCTCTGTTGCATTATTGAAAAGCAAATAGTCATTTCTTTTATCCTATTCTAACATATACTATTCTAAATCAACCTTTCTCTGATCAATTTGCATTTCGTCCCACTGGCTCCACATCTGCTGCCTTAATAGCCCTAAGTCATCATGTCACTTATATGCTAAGCTCCAACCAGTATGTTCTCTTGATCGCTTTAGATTTCTCCAAGGCATTTGATTCCATAAGTCATAATCACTTGGCAGAATCTCTCACCAGTTTGCCAATTCCAGATAACGTCTATAATTGGTCAATTAATATATATATATTTTTCATTGGCCGATCTGGAATGAGACGACGTGAATAATCAGATTTTCCCAGACTATCTTTTTGCACGCTGAAGAAAAGGTGCGGTTTGAGATTTAGTTTGGTGCTACTTGCTTACTTACACACCTTAATACTTACGATCCTTATCACTCATCCGTAAGACCCAAGAACGCACCCGTAATGTATAAAAGAACTTGTGCGGAGAATATCCGCCAGTGCATCGCGTTGCTTTTGAGGCGATGAAATCAAACAAAAGTTTTGAAATATAGTTGTTACAAATTGGAATAACAGCACAATTTGTTCTAAAATAAATCGAAAAAATGATGTATGATCGTGATGAAGGTATTGCCTGAATCAGTTCGTTATCGCAGCTTTTGCTTTATCAGCATATATTGCGAAAAGTTGGTTTGTGGCGCATACCCTACCTAGCATTCGTTATTAAACGCAATAATTATGTAAAAAAATGCAGTCGAACACGGAGAAACGCTATTCTGGCACATTTTCTCACTATACGCGTCAAATAGCTTTACGAACTAAATGTAATTATGCTTCGTATTAAGAGTTATCCCCACCAGCAATCACCAGATAATCACCAGACTGCTGCCATATTTTATCTTTAGTGCTCCATGTGGACCCCATTTTCACATTCTCTGTTTAAATGCCAGGTAACTTGTCCAAAAAAGGTTTTTATGCTTCCTATCAGGAGATACCCACAAGAAAATCTTAACCTGCTGCATATTCTCAGTAGGGCTCAAATGGTTTCGCACGTTCTCTTCGCTGTTATCAAAGGGAATTGCAAACTGGACCCAGACTTTTGGCCCCTCAGACTACAGGAAGTTGCAGATTGAAAATTTCTGGTGATAGCCTAGGAACATAACTCTTGGTGAAGGAAATTGTATATAATTATTTCCGCCAGCTTTCTGTGCCAAATATTCTCTGAACAACTACGACTGTCAAACTGATGCAAGTTCAAGTCCCAAAAACTGAGTGAATAATAAAAGATGATGGTCAAGGTACAGTTATTGTGGCCATGATCAGATCACTTGCATATATGAATTAAGCCATATATTTTGGCTGCTTACAAGTGTCATAGACAAGCATTTTGCTGGTGAGCACAAGTAGATTCCCACTCTATAACAGTTTCCTGTAATTCACCTCTACTTGCATACAAGACCTAGAGGTTGTCTGAGCAGGAATAGCCATACATGAAGAATATTTTGAACCTAATATATGTTCCTACTGTGTTTACCAACCCCGAAAAGATGGAGCTTTTAGTGGCACCAGGTTTCATGGTATTCCAGGACAGTTGCCCATCTAAATACTGCTTCCTGTTTATTTTATTTTGGTCTCTGTATTCTTTCATTCACTAGTTGATTCTGACAGCTTATGTAGTGCCTCTGTATGATATCTACCTGAAGCTGCTCCTAATTCTTGCTGTTTTAGGACTGTTTGTTAGTCATGTTTTAGCAATTTTGAGGGGTCTTAGAGGTCTTCTTGTTACAGTTGTGGATACACTCGTGGATACATGCATACTTGGATAAATGCATACCTATGTACATATGATCCTACATATATACATGCATCTTCATACTCATGCACATAGTCTTCCACTAAAGTACATACTGTTCTGTCAAAGACCACTTGAGAAACGTTTTCAGTACACCTTTCGCATCACTTGATCTGCTAGATTGCTTCTTTTAGCACCCATATGGGGTTTCTGAAAATGTGCTATATAAATTACCAGAAACACTATTATTATTATTATTGAGGAGCTTTTTTATAGCACCCCTTCAAGGTGATCTACTCAGTAGCGCTCCTAGTCCAACCACGGCTGAAGAGAGTAGTTTTCAAGTTTGTAAGAAACAAGGTATAGTGAGTCATAGGGACCAGGCGGAGTGCAACAGGAAGGCCATTCCAGGTTGCGGGGCCAGCAACCGAAAAAGAACAGCGCTGCATAATGGCTGTCCGCGCGCGGGGGACCAAGAGCTCGGCCTGGTCAGCCGAGCGAAGAGCAGATGGCCTCTAGACCCCCGAGGTAGCGTGACACAACTCCTGCAGGTGTGGGGGGCAATCCCTCCAGACAATGCCTAATCAGTGCAGAGACCCTGTAGGTGATCCGCAACGGGAAAGGGAGCCAGTGCAGAACATCCCGCATATGAAGAGAAACCTGGCCAAATCTGGGGATGTGACCAATAAGACTTGCGGCTGCACGTAAAAGGCGGGCAGCTGGGAGGCCAGCGTAAAGGGCGCTACAATAGTCAAGACTGGAAACCACAAACGCATGGACAAGGGTGGAAGCAGCCACCTGCGTCAGAGTGCGGGAGACTACTTTTAACTGACGAAGTTGATAGTAACAATCCTGACAAAGCAAATTAATATGTTGCATGAATGTGAGCTCTTTATCCAAAATTACACCAAGATCCTGTACTGAGGAGGCAAAGGAAACCCAGGGAAATTCAAGTGCCAGAGCCTCAAGGTTAATTTTTGCAAGCTGTTGGCGCGTACCAAACCAGATGTATTGAGTCTTTGCCGGGTTTAACCGTAGACGGTTTGAGGACATCCAGGCCTCCAAATTCCCCATGACCCGGGCGATCTCTCGAACCGCAGCAGCCGCCGATGGCGAGCAGTGGACATACGCTTGGAGGTCATCCGCGTAGGACTGACTTAAGACTGCACTGGCTGCCAAGAGGGGACCAAGGTCAGCAGTATAGAGTATGTACAATAGGGGACCCAAAACAGAGCCCTGGGGCAGGCCTAACGGAGCATGGTGCATACATACATGCATACAGACAGCTTTCATACATGATTCATGCATACAAACATACCAAGTCACTGTACCTGCAAGCAACGAAGTCATTGTGGCCACCCATGCATACATCTAGAAATTTATATAGCACGTTATTTGTGAAGCGCTGTGTTATAGCTATTGTCAGTCTAAGGGAGAGAATGAAAACTGGTAAATTTCAGACTTGGAGGATGATGAGAGCGATGAGGTCACTCCAGATCTTTACCAGGAGGCGTGTTGGAGCGTCATCAGTGCCTACTTTGATGAGAAAGGTCTCGTTCGACAGCAGCTTGACTCCTTCGATGAATTCATTCAGATGTCTGTTCAAAGAATCGTCGAAGATTCACCACAGATTGATCTTCAGGCTGAGGCCCAGCACTCCGGAGGAACAGTGGAAACACCAGTCAGTAATTGTAATTGTAATTATGACAATTTCTATAGCAACGTCAGTAGCAAGCTACTTCTAGGATGCATTACACTGTCATCTATCAGCACAAATACTTGGGATTTTGCCCTCTCCTCTGGGCTGCCTGAAGACCTTCTTTTTCCGTCGGGGCTGTCTTGCTGAGAGCCCCTCTGCATAGTCTATAAATAACCATATAAGATAAGTGACTACATAGCAAGTACATTTTAAATTGCTTCTTAAAAACATAAAGGAAACATGGAATTTTGGCTTCCACAATAGGTGCAGGAAGACTCTTCCAGGTACATGGGCTAGCGACCTAGAAGGCCTGATCACCTGGTTTAGTTTTTGTTGCTGGCATGAACCCATCAGCAGACTTTGATAATCGCAACCGCGACCCTTTAAGGTCGTCCAATGGCGGCCTGATGTCTGTGAGGTTGTGTGGTACAAATAATCCAGACAGACAAGCATCAAAATACAAAACGATTGTAGAAAGTACAACTAAATATGATCTATAAATTAATTAAAATAGGAGAATGCACACAAGGTCTTCGAATGTGACTGACCATTGCTACATATGGCTTGTTGGTAATCTAATCAGTAATCTATGCCTAATTTACATAACATCTCTATATTATATAGATATTTATTTAATATATATAATTTGGAAATGATTTAGTGTAAACTTATTAGCGGGTATTTTTCTGTAACATATTCCTGCTGATATATTTTCTGTAGTAGTGGACATGACAAATGATCAAGGGCAATGGAGATTGTTTGTTCATACCCATCGCCACCAAGTGAACTGATGATGATGATGATGATGATGATGATGAATTTTCTGTTGTGGACTCAATTGACCTAATAGTAAAATTTTTATGTAACCTTGTTGCCTGTGTTTTAGCCACATTATCTGCTAAAGTTTGAGCAGATCTACCTTTCGAAGCCAACGCACTGGGAGAAGGATGGCGCTCCAATGCCCATGATGCCTAATGAAGCAAGGCTGCGAAATCTTACGTGAGTCTGCTCAGTTTTCTCTGCTTAACGTCTTGTTTTCTGAGCATTAGTTTGATACAAAATATTGCTTTGACATTTCATTTATTTTGTTTTATTGTAAGTGTGTTGCACACCAAGTTACATTATAAGATTAAAGTAATTAGTTATTAATTACGAGATCAGTGCGTCAAAGGGTGGACACTAAGGCAACCTAACAGTGGCCCTGGTAGCAGAATTGTTCATTTGGGCAACCAATTTTACCATCAACATCAATGAATGTGACTGACTGGTGATCAATAAAGGTTCTGAACCTATTTACTCACATTTGGCAACTTAAATGTTAATGTACGAATTATGGTTATTTAAAATAACCTTTATTTATTTGGACATCATATTATATAGGCATATATTTATATACACCCTAACACATGTGTACATGATTCTGATCTATCAGGTTTCGACCTGACTTCTCCTACGGATCTTGATTTTTTTCTTCGATTTCACTCGAAGCAACCATTGACTGATGTCTTGGACATTATGATAAGAGCTCTACAGAAGACCAATGCCAATTAGATTAGAATTTAGGTTGTTAAAAATAAAATGAGATACCAAACACCAGATGACCTGCTTACATAATATATATATATTCGTTTATTGAAAAAAAGACTGGATGGCACACCGCACCCAGGAACAATAACATGGGAATCATAGCGAAATAATAATATGGATAGCTAAAGCAGTAATGTTAGTTGAATGATGTAATATTAGTTATATAATATTAATTAACATCCTAACATTAGTCAACAGAAAAATATCTTAACATTAGTTAATGATAAGTCTGCAGAATATGGACTCGTATCATTTAACTATGGTGGCTAGCCAGAGTTCAATGTTTTTTAAACTATGATTCCCAATTTGAAACAAATCCTTTGCAGAATGATAGAAGCACATGGGTTCCATGTCTATGTGTAACTGATGATTTCCTGGCTAGTTATTCAGCTCCGCTGTACGTTGACATAACAAAGACGGTGATCAGGGACGGAGAAGACCCGATCGAAACCCAGCACCAGAAAACATTCATTGGCAAAATTCCGATCATGTTGCGATCGACCTACTGCCTGCTGAGTGGTCTCACAGATCGTGATTTGACTGAGCTGAACGAATGTCCACTCGATCCCGGCGGTTATTTTATCATCAATGGTTCCGAGAAGGTTCTAATCGCTCAGGAAAAGATGGCTACAAATACTGGTTTGATTCTGATCTAATCTGTTTCAAATCAAATCTAATCCATTCATGAGATTCTGAAGAATATTATATCTTAATCTCATCAGATCTAAACATTCTAGTCTTTTCTCTTGATCTAATCATATTGCATTGGAGTCTGATGTGCTAAATAGTTACATTGTCTAGTGTGTGAATTATTTTCAGAATTAGAAGGGAAAATATCTGTGCAAACGTTAATTTGTAATGAGTATTTATAAAATTAAAAAAATTTCAAGTCTGCTACCTCCTCGGTCTGGTTTCTATGGCAACTGGACGTGGTTCCTCCCTTGACATGTCTGGACAACCCCTCTGATGCGTTGCACAAGATTAGCTGGCCCCTTGCGCTTAGCGTCAGAGTAGCGCTTTAGAAATTTGGAGTTTACGATTACAATTATGATTAGCAGTTCTTGTTTGTCGTGTTTGTAGTTTATTTCTTTCGTCAGAAAAATTTTAGCTGTTTTATTTGTTTTTCCTCATTGTAGTGTATGTCTTTAGTCAGAAGGATTCAAAGTATGCGTATAAGACCGAAATTCGTTCGTGCCTGGAGCATTCGTCTCGTCCTGCCAGCACTCTTTGGGTCAACATGATGGCTAGAGGTGGACAGGTAACTATTCCTGCTCAGGCCAGGGTAGTGGCTCGGGACACTTTGGGCGCACGTTCAACATTTTCAGGATGCACTTGTAGTTCATTGTAAACATTTGCAGATGAACATGAAGTGTTTCTTGGACATTTTCTGTCCAATGGATTATTTTTTCAGAATGTGATTTTTGCTTTGACAAATTATGGTGCTTTACAAGTTTCCTGAATGGATTAGTGCATCCTCACCAATATTATTATTATTGTTATTATTATTTATTATTATTATTATAATTATTCATTTATTAAGCGCCATTGTCCCTATACAGTAACCGTCTCGGGGAGGAGAGAACCCATACTCTCCGCATTACAAGGAGACCAATAGGTTATCATGTCCCATTAGAAAAATGTATGCACTTTTAACTGTATTTGGATGTGGGGTTGCCACTTGTAGCATCATGTTGGAGTTCCAGTATACTTGGTTTTACAGTTTGTCTGAAAAAACATAGAAATTGACATTGTTTCGTGTTGTTACCGCCAGGGTGTTCGAAAGAGCGCCATTGGTCAGCGCATCATCTCCATCCTTCCGTACATCAAACAGGAAATTCCCATCATCATCGTTTTCCGAGCGCTTGGTTTCGTGTCAGATCGTGACATTCTCGAACACATCATCTACGACTTTGACGATCCGGAAATGATGGAAATGGTAGTTTCTATTTCTTGCTTCCACTTGTTTCATCTGATAAGATTACCTATGTTCGTGTTTCTGGTGATCTTGACTACTTTGGCATTACGATTGTGGATCAAGGGATTCTATACCTAAGATTCACATTTCTGTTTGACTTGGTGTTTGTTCAAATTTTCATAATAGCAATAATGATGTTTAAATTCTGTTTTGTTTAGAGTAACCATCAACTGGTGCCTTGTGTTATGAAACAGTGCTATGGAGGTTTACAGATGTGATCAAATTGAACGGTGCTTGAATGTGGTTGCCTTATGTGCTGCGTGATGTCAATTTTTCTTGAGCCATCCAATCTGTTGACATGTTGGGACTGATCTTCCATTACCACATAGACATTTTTAATCAGTTCTTAAGAAGAAGAGAACTACTGTCGGTTAAACCAGGGCCTGAAATAGTGTATGTTTTGACACAAAGTGTGCAGTCACTTGTTGACATTGTCAAGGGTGCAGTTGACTTATCTGGAGTATGTAGTATGAATGTTTAAGAAATTAGCAACTACATACGATTTCATTCTTAATATCTGAAATTTTACTTTCCAGTTCAAGTACAGTTTGACAGTTTGAGAAGAGTTTGCAGTTGACGTTTCTGAGTATTTTAGGTACTGCCTTAAGCTAGCCTGAAAGGCAGCCATGGGTTTGAAGCATTAGGGTTCTTAAAAGTGATGAAATTGTTGATTTACGCCTGGCCTATCTCTTGTACTTCTTTCCAGGTGAAACCATCTCAAGCCAGAACCTTTGTAGACCAAGAGCAATATTTGCCGTATATTTTATTTTCAATTTTTATCAGATAAAGCCTTCTCTGGATTAGGCCTACATTGCCCAGGATCAAAAATTTATATTATAATATAACATTTCTTCCCAGGTGAAACCATCTCTGGATGAGGCCTTCGTCGTCCAGGAGCAGAATGTGGCATTGAATTTTATCGGAGCGAGAGGAGCACGCCCTGGTGTCACAAAAGAGAAACGTATCAAGTACGCAAAAGAAATTCTGCAGAAAGAGATGTTGCCACATGTCGGCGTCAGCGACTTCTGTGAAACGAAAAAGGCATACTTTCTCGGGTGAGTTTATTTATGTAGCTCTATAGAAGTATGATGTGTTTATTCATATTGCTAAATAGTTTTCTTATAATTAACATTTATGGCTTGAGAGGTGTTTAAAAAGTGCTATATAAATACCCAGATACAGTAAGGTTGGAAACCCTTGTTTATACAGTGGAACTTCATTATGCTGACTTCGGAAGCCACATCGGCAATAGCATTACGAACGAGATTGTGTTGTACTGAGGTTGAGGTCATTTTCATATGCTAAACTGGATTTCCTCTGTCTTTTATGGCTATGACTTTTGTTTAAGTTTTGGCATTTGTGTTTATATTCTGTTTTTACTGTAGCCTTTGTGTGACTTCGTCTTGGTCTCTAGTCAACAGTCAGCTGCACTGGACATTCAGATTTACTGAATGTTTTAAATAATGAAACAAATAAACATTTGTTTATGATTATATTCTGTGTTTATCTGTATATGATATAATTGTAACTGTGTATAAATTGTTTTTTTTATTCAATCTAGGTACATGGTCCACCGTCTTCTTATGGCCGCTCTTGGCCGCCGTGAAGTTGATGATCGAGATCACTACGGTAACAAGCGTCTCGATCTGGCTGGACCACTTCTGGCTTACCTCTTTAGAGCGTAAGTATGCAGAATGTCTCCCTGTTTGTAGTTGGATGCAGTGAAATGTGCAAGAGGAAATTTGACTCCAGTTGTATTGTGTTATGTGACAGCTGAATTGGTGCTCTGGATACTGCTAGTTTAGAATTTATTTACATGCAGAAACATGTACTTTTGAGGCTGTTGGTTTATAGTTTAGTTACCTGTAGATGTGGTTGTTTTTAGGCCTTTAGTTTAGAATGTGGTTTACTTACAGATTCTAGTTTACAAAAGTAATTTAATTTATTCCTCGTGCAGCTGTGGCACAGTGAGTTCCCAGCCACATGTAGGGTTCTTTCTGTAAACATGTTAGAATGGCAGACTAATGTCTCTTCATCTGAATGGTAATGACACTTGCAACTGGCTTGGCATGAACTGTATATGCTAGGTTGATAGGTTGCATTTTAAAAAGAATTACATTTAAAAATGAATTTTATTTACATTTACAACTGGGAATCGTTTTACGATATTTCTTCACATTTCTTCACATGGTACTGCGTGGGACCCTACTTACTAAGTTCTCTCTCTCTCTGTTGTTCATCGTTTAAAGTCATTTCTGTTTCCGGGAGGCTTACATGCTGAGAGCGCCTCTGAATAGTTCACACTGTGAGAGGCGCTTTATAAATTCTCAGATACCATACCATACATTTGCTGCCAGAATTGTTTATAAGTAAGATCAAGTTGTTTTAGTTCTTTCTGAATGTTGGACACTGGACGTGCTTTGCTTTCAGACTTTTCCGAAACCTGTCAAAGGAGATCCGAATGTATGCGCAGAAGTTCATTGACCGTGGAAAGGACTTCAGCTTAGAGCTGGCCATTAAGACTTGTACTGTAACGGACGGTCTGAAATATTCGCTTGCAACAGGCAACTGGGGAGACCAGAAAAAGGCCCATCAGGCCAGGGCAGGAGTGTCACAGGTAGCCAGAGCACAGTGTGTGTGTGTGTGTGTGTGTGTGTGCGTGCGTGCGTGCGTGCGTGCGTGCGTGCGTGCGTGCGTGCGTGCGTGCGTGCGTGCGTGCGTGCGTGCGTGCGTGCGTGCGTGCGTGCGTGCGTGCGTGCGTGCGTGCGTGCGTGCGTGCGTGCGTGCGTGCGTGCGTGCGTGCGTGCGTGCGTGCGTGCGTGCGTGCGTGCGTGCGTGCGTGCGTGCGTGCGTGCGTGCGTGCGTGCGTGCGTGCGTGCGTGCGTGCGTGCGTGCGTGCGTGCGTGCGTGCGTGCGTGCGTGCGTGCGTGCGTGCGTGCGTGCGTGCGTGTGTGTGTTCCAGGTCATTTATTTAGCACCTAGTAAGTACTTTTTTAAGGCACTCAACTCCAGGTTATATGGTGTTAAAGTTTGATAAGAACAAAGAATTTATTTTCAGGAGAATGAAGTTTGAATAGCAAGAGAAGTGGAATGTTGACGTAGGTGTAAGCCAATCTAATAACTCATCTTAATCATATAAATTAGCAGCTTCTACAGCACCAGTGTCATATACACAAGGCATCAACTGATGGCACACGAAAATCAAGCTCCATACAGTTTGTCATGTAGGGCATGGCCCTATCTGTGGTATTGGCGTGTTCACAAAACATTGTTCGAGCAACTCTGTTCTGGGCTCTTCTCTGTGTTGTGTAATGTGTATAGTCTGAATACAGATGGTTAGTGAAAGGAATAAGTTTGTAGTGATTTAATGTATGAGGAAATAAATAAGTGCTTATTATTAATATTATGCCTACATTTATGTTGCACCATTATCTGAAGACAGGTATCAGTTGATGGTGTTAAGTTCAGTTATTATGCACAAAGAAACATGTGCTGAAGGTCACTGCATAGTGAATAGCTTGTAGGAGACTCTACCTTCTGTGTTACAAAGTCATTTTTCTGCAGTTTTCTCATTATGCAAAGTTGGTCATCTGAGTGCCTTTTAGATTTGAAAGTCAAGACTTACTTTGTTGAAATTGTTTATCCTCCATAGGCTGCCTTTCTTTCTTAGCGGGCTGCTCTTTAAATATTGAACTGATTACGGCTTGGTTTTGGTGCTTTAGCAGTTGATGCTTTGTGAGTGATGGAAGCTACTAATTGCTTGATTAATTACAAAGTTAAGGCTGAACCAGTTCACCTATATGTGTTTTAAAGTGCAGGCTGAATGCTGCACATTTCTGAAGACTTTGAAGCCATATTAGAAATATTGGACACTAATTTTCATTCAGGAATTCATGAAAAGTGTTATCCCATAGAGCTCACCACTCTCAAAGCACATTTCGTAAAGGCACTTGTAAATCGACAGACTTGAAGTGCTTAACGGAGGCAAAAGTTTCTTTTAGGTGTTGAACCGTTTGACATTTGCATCGACTCTGTCTCACCTTCGACGCCTCAATTCGCCAATTGGTCGCGATGGCAAGTTGGCTCGCCCTCGACAGCTTCACAACACCCTCTGGGGCATGATCTGTCCAGCTGAGACGCCTGAGGTTAGACACATCCAAATTCAGCCCCATTCTTCTTCAGTGTTCTGCTCTCAAATCAAATGACACCATTTTCTTTGTTCTTTGCCATTTCCATAACTTCACTGTCGCCATATCTGCTTTCTTTAACCATTATTATTATTATTATTATTATTATTATTATTATTGTGCATTTATAATTATTAATGACCAAGCATCAATCGATGGTGCTGAGCAATTGTGAGTGAAGGACTTGCTCAAGACTTGCACATGGTAACCGTCTGAGGGGAGGACGCTCAAACCCGTACTCTCCGCGTCATTAGGTGATCACTCTAACCAATCGTGTACCGTGTCCCCCCATCCATCATCCAATCCAAAAGCATGGGTCTTGGCCTTCCTGCAACTTTCTTTCCTGAAATTCTTCCTTCAGCCACCATTATCCAATAAAGTTTGTGACCCGTTTTTTGTCTTCATCACTTGCGTTAAGATTTCCTATTTTCCTGTCTGTCTTTATCAGGCATGAATGAGTTGAATGAGTTGCATGTATCAATTTTGTGTAAACATATCAGTCACTGTATAATGTAATGGTTTAGACAATTTATATAGCTCGTTCGAGAGTTATACAGCCGGCATTTCAACTTTATCCCAACCCAAGGTCTTTGCTTGGAAGCTGAAACCTGCATAGTCCATGTTGCAAGGCAAGCACTCATCCAGTCAACTGCTTAACGCTTTTGAGCCAGAACCATCCACGAATTCCCTGGCTTCCTTTTCAGAAGGTGATCAGAGAGGAAAATAGCATCTTAAATGTGCCGAATAATTTTCACATTCTGCAGTTAAATATTCACGATCTGTAAGCTTTATGAATTTCAACAAGTGAGACTTTTCCAAATGATCCTCGTAAAATCAGTTCCTGATTTGTTGAATTAGAACTGGACCTACCCAACAGATTAGGATTTTTAGTATGGTATCACTCGATTAATGAATGCCATATGCTTTGTGATAACGATGCTATATAAATCATTAATGATGATGTGATCAATTTCAGGGTGGTGCTGTTGGTCTGGTGAAAAATCTGGCGCTGATGGCCTACATTTCTGTCGGGTCGCAGCCTTCTCCAATTCTGGAGTTCTTGGAGGAGTGGAGTATGGAAAACTTGGAAGAAATTTCACCATCTGCAATTGTTGAGTAAGAGCTATAGTTTGTGTAACAGAGTTGCTGTTATGGTGTCTTTAATTTAATTGTTATTATTATAGATGTTTATATATTTATGTAGTGTCACTCTGGGACACTAACCAGGCATTGTCTATGCCGGCCTAAGTGATGTTAAATATCGTAAAGAACAGAAATTCGATCAGTAAGCACAATATACATATATATGTGTGTGTACTTGTTATGTGTGTATGTATTTGTATATCTGTGTATGTATGTGTGTTAATGTATTTATACTTTTATGAATGTTATATATGAAAGTTATGCATGTAGGTCTGTATGTTGTGTATGTACCATGTGATGTATGTCAGCATTTAAAAGTGTTTTGCTTGCTACCCATTGGGTGTTAAAGTTCATCTAGGTTTACAAATTATGCTCAGGTAACTGAAAAAGTCACCGCTGACAGGTTCTCACACACGTGTAGAATGCAGACAGTGGACTCCCATCCGTATTTGACGGTTGACACCATGGTCGAAGTTCCTGGTCCATGTTGGAATTTGATTTGCTAAATGGTGATGTGATATAAGGAGGCAAGAGCATTCTCATATTTCTTGGCTTATATTTTTCTTTTCATATGTTTTTCTCAGTGCCACAAAGATCTTTGTGAACGGATGTTGGGTCGGAATACACAGAGACCCAGAACAACTGATGAACACATTGAAGAAGCTTCGACGTCAGATGGACATCATCGTCTCTGAGGTTGGTTCAGTTTTTAGCTATGCACTCAGAGATTTATTTTATTTATTTCAGATATTTCTATAGCGTCTCTTGAAGTCTACTACTACTCAGAGCCACTCCCAACTACAGCATTGATACTGTGCCGGAGTTTTCACGCCGAAGCGCCACGAGCAATCGCGAGTGAAGGACTTGCCCAAGGTCCGTACGCAGCGGCTAGAGTGGGATTCGAACCTGCAACCCTTCGGTCACAAGGCGCCGAATTTACCACTGAGCCACCACGCCCCACAAGTTGCATTTGGTTTTCGTAACAGTTAACATTATGTGTGTAATGTTTGCTTGCTATGTATGTATGTATGTTTATATGTTAGGTATGTATGTTTGAATGTTTCATTGTCGATGGTTAGAACTGTAATCTAGCTGTAGTTACATTCTGATGTTTTTCTTTAATACCTCAAGAGGATTGGGGTTTAAGTAAAGTCACATTGCTGAGAGTGGGTTTATTATTGTTGTAAGTATTTTGTCAAAGGTAGGCAATCTAGAAACCCTTACTTATATGCCACAGTTTTAATGCCTTATCCTTGTCTAAAGCCTTATTGGCATTGCTACTTATGATGCTCTCTGGTTGTTCTTGTTATAATTTTTGTTCCATCTTAGTGAACTTAACTCTGACCTAAGTACACTGACCATGACTGTCAGTGGGAAGATAAGACAGCAGGGGAGAGGACTGGTCACCTGCCGTTATATGCTGAGACTAAGAAAATGGAGTTGCTAACACGTCATATTGATGGCTGCCTCTCGGAGTCGGCTTAAGAGACTGCTCGTCTTCTGTTGGCATTACTACTCAACAATGCTATAGAAACTGTCATTTTAACAGTTACAATTACAATTTGATAGTTTTGAATCCAATTTTGTCTGCAGGTGTCGATGATTCGAGACATCCGTGATCGAGAAATTCGCATCTACACAGACGCTGGTCGCATCTGTCGTCCGCTGTTGATCGTCGAAAATCAGAAGCTGCTCTTGAAGAAGCGACACATCGAACTGCTTAAGGAGCGAGAATACAATAACTACAGGTCAGTGGGCCAAGTTGTTTAGAAAAATTTTGAAGGATATGCAAATTGGGGTTTTGAACTGGTTGTAATTTTTAGACTTGTGTGTCATTGTATTTTTTATTCCAGTCTGAATACAAGTAGCACATAGTGTTGCCTATGCTGTTATCTGGTTGCAGTGGTTTTGTTGACACGTCTGTATAGTGTGGCAATGTTAAAGTTTATAAAATCCCTCTCTATTATGTTCTGAAACCCACGAGGTTTTGTTGGTCCCATCAAGGTCTTCCATAAAAATACATATTGTTTGCCATGGAAATTCTCAAAAAACATTTTCAGTCTGTTGCAGTGATATTTTCGTTAACGAAAACTAAAATTAGAAGTAAAAATAAATGATTTCGTTAACGAAAACTAGAAGTAAAATTAGGAATTATTTCAGCAGCAAAAAGGAAATTAGGAATTGAATTAGAAATTATTTGCAGAACTAAAATTATAAACGAAATTAACAATTATTTTAAGAAGTAAAATCATTTTACTTCTTGTAGTCCTTAACTTAAGTTGAGATGAAAGGAGTACAATTGCACGCGATCCAAACACATAATCCATTAAAAACTTTGGTTGATATGAAGCCGCTGCGCATACCATTCATTTTTCTCGATGTAATATACTGTGTAATTCGGTCTTCGTTGTCTAATAGGCCTAATTGTCTCACTTGTGTACTAATGACCTCAGTTTCGTACGCCATTTTTTTTATTTAGGGTTCGATCGTTAAATTGTAAAATTATGAGTTTATTGAGAATGTTGGCCGGAAGGAAGCAAGATAGGCCGGTTTGGGATTTTTCATTTGACGAAGATACAAGCAGATCTACATGCCAAGAACCAACTGAGGAAATGCCGGACGTTGTGGAACAGCACTTGCTAGAAAAAATAAAAGTATTACAAGTCTTTGGAGGGCAATAGATGCTGCATTGTTCGACTAACGATCCACCCCTTGTTTTACTTCAGTTTTTTCTTTCTCGAGACAAGTTTGGCGCGCTTCTGCATGCAAGCGATGCAAACTTTTACAGCGCGGAAATTAATAATTATTTGGAAAACTAAAATTAGAAGTAAAATTATTTGAGAACTAAAATAGGAATGAGAAGTAAAATTATTTGTGAAGTAAAATTAGAATTAGAAGTAAAATTCAAGAGCTCAGAACTGAATTAGAACTGAATTAGGAATTATTTTTAGAAGTAAAATATCACTGGTCTGTTGGAAGTTGTACCTTGTTAAATCTTGGTGATAGCCATAGAGATATCAGAGCGATTTTGAAATTCTAAAGAGGTACTACTTGTATATAAAAAAACAGATACCTCCTAGCTCCAGAGGCATTTCCGTTGAAAGATCTGTAAACCAGAAACAAGTGGTTACTTTTTCAGTTGCTTTCATTTCTTTTCAGCAGCAGTGCATCACATCTTGTTGCTCTGACATGACCTGCCAAGCTTGGTCATATTTTATGCTGTAAACATTTCTAGGTTATATAGATTTAAACTTACAACTTAAAACGGTATATTACCATACCTGTCATAACCATTGTTAATAGTTCTGCAAATTTGTTTGTCTTTGGGCAGCTGGCAAGATCTTGTGGCGAATGGGGTTGTTGAATACATCGACACAATGGAGGAAGAGACGGTGATGTTGTCAATGACGTTGGATGAGTTGCTGGAGAAGGGCAGCTACTGCAGTACGTACACCCACTGCGAGATCCATCCGTCTATGATCCTCGGCGTCTGTGCTTCGATCATCCCATTTCCAGATCATAATCAGGTACATGCTGTTTCAGGCTTACATGGCTTAAGCATGTAAGTAAGTAATTGCTATTAACACATGACGACTACCCGTGGTTTATAAGCATAACAGCAAACAGAGACAGTGACAAATCTTGTTTTTGGTTTTTGTCTGGTACCAGGTACACTTATCTTGCAAACTTGTTATTTTGGTATTCAGTCACTGACTGGTTGTTTGATAGATTGGTTTTTGATTGAAGCCTTCATGGAACACCGTCTTTGATTATTTTCTCTTTCAGCAGATGTCAAATGGTGAAACCAAAGAGATAGTCAACACCCCGTTAAGAAGTTCTTCCACAATTACTTACAAATGATTTCAAAACAGCATTATTGATTAACATTTACATATTCCTGTAGCTCTGCTTTAAATGACGTCTGTGCAAGTTTAAAGACATGACATTTATCGTACAGCAAAATTGTGATAGTACGATGTTAATGGCATGGTAATTAAGTAAACATTCATCAGCAACATAAAGATATCATGTAACCATTTAAAGTTACATTAATGTCGATGTGTGACATGTAACAATTTTAATTACATTAACAGATGATGTGCAACGATGTGTAATGTGTAACACTTTCCAGTGACGTTAAAGGATGATGTATAACATATAAAACTTTTGTAGTCTCCTCGTAACACCTACCAGTCTGCTATGGGTAAGCAGGCCATGGGTGTCTACATCACCAACTACCACGTACGAATGGACACGTTGGCCCATGTCCTCTTCTATCCACAGAAGCCTCTCGTTACAACCCGTGCCATGGACTACCTGCGCTTCAGAGAACTTCCAGCAGGTATGTCGCTTTGTCTTTCAACAGTCTTCTAGAGGTGCTATATAAAGGCTTTATTTATTTCTGCATATTTCGTTGTTCTTGAATTTGTTCTCCTCCGTTTTTAACATTGCATTTTTCCCCAGTAGCTTTTAGTACATTCTCATCGTTGAAGGATTAATGTTAATTGCAGAAATTCTTATCTCATGTTCACTCACAGAAATTCTCCCAGTTCGTTGAGTTTGTTCTTTTTTGGCTTAACTTTTTTTTTGCAGAAATTCTTTTGCAGTTTTTCTGATTCTTTGACCCCAGTGTTCTCCATTCTGACCTGCTTAAAGCTCATAAGAGACAGAAATGTCTAGCAGAAATTCTATATCTTATTGTAAATTGTACTCCAAACAGCAGATTTATGTAGCACCTTTTAAGGACTGTTAACTGATGTGTTGTATGCCATATTTTCAAAACTATAAGATGTTCATTTGTATAAGGTGATGTGATGCAAATGTTGCAAAATTTTTTTAAAATCAGAACACAAGGCATATATGGCACACCCATACACAGATAGTCTAATGCGTGTAAGCGCGTGTACTGTTGGCGGCTGTATATATATGGCCACTATTAGCAAATACTTGCTAAAAATAACCTTGTATTGTATTGTATTCGGGCATTTATAAAGCGCTTCTAGCAGGAGAGCCATTCAGAAGCGCTCAACCTTGTATTGAAATTAAATGTTATGCACTTTTGAAATAAAATTTTTCAACATTTGGTGTTTGTTGTGGTTTTATGGTAGTGTAGCGATTTGTGAAGATTAAAACCTTTGCTGTTTGTTCGGCTTTTACACTGGTAAGCATGTGCAGCATGGTGGCTCAGTGGTAAGTCGGCGCCTTGTGACCTGAGGGTTGCAGGTTCGAATCCCACTCTAGCCGCTGCGTACGGACCTTGGGCAAGTCCTTCACTCGCAATTGCTCGTGGCGCTTCGGCGTGAAAACTCCGACGCAGTATCAATGCTGTAGTCGGGAGCGCCTCTGAGTAGTAGTAGTAGACTTGAGGAGGCGCTATAGAAATATCCGAAATAAAATAAAAAAATAAAATACCTCACGTATCTGAAGGGATCCAAGGATTGACTGAAAGATATTAAGCTAATTAATCAGTTCAGCATCTTTATTTAAGTCGCTACCATCGACTGTCTCATGTAAAAAACCGTGACTTATAGTCCAGAAAAACAGTAGGTTAATAACAAGTAGAGTTAGTACTTCTGCTATTTGTCTATCTTGTGGTCGCTAAAAGCACTGGTGCAGAATTTCTTGGATACCTTCAATAGATATCAGTAGCCATAAAAAGTGATAATTTGAACAAAGGACAACATTGTATTATTTCTGTTGTCTTTCGTAGGAATCAATTCAATTACTGCGATTGCATCCTACACGGGATACAATCAAGAAGATTCCGTCATCTTGAACGAGTCTGCGGTTGATCGTGGCTTCTTCAGGTCAGTGTACAGTTATTGGACTCATTTTATTGCCAAGTTCTTCGGTGGGGGTGCGATGCTAGAACAGCAGTATGGGAATATCTTTCTTCCCTGGTTGGGATTTGAACCCGCGACTTCTGGTTTGATAATCAGGCAATTACTGTTAATAGCTATTGATTTGGCATGTTTGTGTGTTCCTATACTTATTTAGTATGCAGGTCTAAGCAATTTGGCAACGCAACTTCTCCACACATCTCTGTCCTTCTTGTCTCATCCCATGACATCTCCAAGCATCTCAGGTCATATCTGACGGTCTCCAACCCCCTTTTTCTTTTTTTCCATGGTATCCGGTTCATCGCTTGGCTGGCTTTTCTGACTTTTCCATATGAACCATATGTCCTATCCATTTCAGTCTTCGCTTTCTGATAATATTCTATATAACTAGCCAGATATGTAAATACGTACATAGCAAGCTACAGTGAAGGATAATGTCGTGCTTTGGTCTTGTAGGTCCGCTTTCTATCGTTCGTACAAAGATTCGGAATTGAAGAAAGGTCTGGACCAGGAAGAAAACTTTGAAAAACCAGATCGGTCTTGCGTTCAAGGTTCGATTCTCGTACTTGTAAAGGTTCACTTAATTGTAATCATTGTCATCATATTCTTCATTGATATTAGTTTAATTGTTGTAAAAAAATTCTAGTGAAAATGGGAAAATGAGCATAAGAAGTAGAGCCATTAAAAAATAATCTTTCATGTGGATTGTGTGTTGCAGACCAAGACTTGTACAATATTTATTTTTTATTTATTTATTCCGGATATTTCTATAGCGCCTCTTCAAGTCAACTACTACTTCTACTCAGAGGCGCTCCCGACTACAGCATTGACACTGTGTCGGAGTTTTCACGCCGAAGCGCCACGAGCAATTGCGAGTGAAGGACTTGCCCAAGGTCCGTACGCAGCGGCTAGAGTGGGATTAGAACCTGCAACTCTCCGGTCACAAGGCGCCGAACTTACCACTGAGCCACCACACCCCACAATGTTATGCATTTGTTTTCTACGATGTCATTTACAGGTATGAAGAATGCATCGTATGATAAGCTGGATGATGATGGCATTATCACACCTGGAATCCGTGTCTCTGGTGACGATGTACTCATCGGAAAGACAATGACGCTGCCAGAAACTGAAGACGAGGTTGGTCATAAACTCATTTTCATCAGGAAACTAGATTTTGTTTAAGCATCTAGATACTTGGAAGTTTTAGTTACAAGTTTGAAAATAAGCGAATGTGCCAGTTTGTGAACCTGATATAGATGTGTTTTCTTGTTCGTTAGCTTGAGGGTCATCAGAGGCGCTTCACGAAGAGAGACAACAGCGTTTTCATGCGTAAAAGTGAAACAGGAATTGTCGACCAGGTACAAAAGTTGTCTAACAAAATCTGTTGACTAGAAATTTCATGCGATTACTTCCGAAATTATAATGAAGAGTAAAAAAGTAATTGCATTTAGATGGATTTAACTCCATTTTCCTAATAATTGCCTCCCAAAGACTGATTGATCTTTTGGTTGCTTATCCACCGTAGGTTGTCTCCTTGTCTTAGCCAGTTGATCTTCTGGCTATTGACCTGATTATGGCTTGGTTTTGGTGTGCCATGGTGGATGCCTTGTGCGCTAGACACAAGCACGATAGAAGTTACTAATTACAATTACAATCTTTTGACTTAACTTATCATAACTGCAGTTGTCCTTGTTTGAATCATTGTGCTGTATAAATGTTATTACATTTTGTTGCATTAAATTGCGGTGTATTTCCTTTCCCTTAATTGCAGCACCTTTGGCATGGTCTTTAATCCAATTTAAATTCTAAAACGTGCTTATGACTTTTGCTGAATACCTGAGAGCATGGGTTTGTTGTGTTTTAGGTGATGTTGACTATAAACCAGGAGGGTTACAAGTTCTGTAAGATTCGTGTGAGGACGGTGAAAATCCCGCAGATCGGAGATAAGTTTGCCAGTAGACACGGTCAGAAGGGAACTTGTGGTATCCGATATCGACAGGAGGTAAGCAGGGGTCTGTAACTTTAAAGCTCAATAGCAAGTAATGCAGAAACTCAGTATTACACACTTTTTATGATGTGAATTCTTGTATGACACTGTGGAGTAAATGGATCACAAAATTGGTCTTTGTTTGACATACAGTTTTTAATAGACAAAGAGTATAATACTGCAAAGACAAAGACAGATGTGTGCTGTATCGGTGTCTGATCTTTTGTGGTGCTGTGCAGGTTATAGCACACATTGTCAACAATAATAGTAATAAGATGATTTATATAGTGCCATAGCATAGGCTAAAGAAACAGCACTGTACGACAAGTGTATGTGAATTATCAGTGAAATGATCAGTGACATGGTTTAATACTTAAACGACGAGAGTGTCCTAAAAGCGACAGGGAAACCAATGCAGCTCATCGGTAAAGTGTTAAGACATAGGTTGATGTGTATCTGCAAACAGGTTTTTAAAAAATGGTAGACTCTTGATATCACTAGTACTGACACTTGAAATGGGCTGACCATGAACTGCTTACTCTAGAGGCAGAAGAAGACGATGCCTTAGCAAAATTCAAAAGTTTGAACTGTTCTTGTTTGATGTGCTACTTGTCATCAGTGGTGATTCATTATGCTAAAATTTGTGTGAAATGCTAAGAGGTTGAATAGTATTTGGAAACTTAAATTCTGTGATTGTTTTCAGGACATGCCATTTACGGCTGAGGGTATAACTCCCGACATCATCATCAATCCACACGCCATTCCGTCCCGTATGACGGTCGGTCACTTGATTGAGTGTCTCCAGGGAAAGGTTTCCGCCATTCGTGGAGAAATCGGCGATGCCACTCCGTTCAACGATGCCGTCAATGTAAAAAAGATTTCCGACATGCTTGTTGATTACAATTACCACCTTCGAGGCAACGAGGTGAGTGAATTGAGGATGGCAACATTTCCACTGGGAGAATGTATACCGTATATGATACTTGTATATTTATATCCCTCGACAGAATCAGTTTACAGAGAAGTAATAAAATGTCACTGGGAATGTTAATTAGTGCATGGATATTTATGTAAGTATGTACGTGTTAAGTATGTAATGCAGCTGCATATGTTATATAAAACCTAAGTAATCGTGAAGCAGTGATATTTTCGTTAACGAAAACTAAAATTAGAAGTAAAAATAAATGATTTCGTTAACGAAAACTAGAAGTAAAATTAGGAATTATTTCAGCAGCAAAAAGGAAATTAGGAATTGAATTAGAAATTATTTGCAGAACTAAAATTATGAACGAAATTAACAATTATTTTAAGAAGTAAAATCATTTTACTTCTTGTAGTCCTTAACTTAAGTTGAGATGAAAGGAGTACAATTGCACGCGATCCAAACACATAATCCATTAAAAACTTTGGTTGATATGAAGCCGCTGCGCATACCATTCATTTTTCTCGATGTAATATACTGTGTAATTCGGTCTTCGTTGTCTAATAGGCCTAATTGTCTCACTTGTGTACTAATGACCTCAGTTTCGTACGCCATTTTTTTTATTTAGGGTTCGATCGTTAAATTGTAAAATTATGAGTTTATTGAGAATGTTGGCCGGAAGGAAGCAAGATAGGCCGGTTTGGGATTTTTCATTTGACGAAGATACAAGCAGATCTACATGCCAAGAACCAACTGAGGAAATGCCGGACGTTGTGGAACAGCACTTGCTAGAAAAAATAAAAGTATTACAAGTCTTTGGAGGGCAATAGATGCTGCATTGTTCGACTAACGATCCACCCCTTGTTTTACTTCAGTTTTTTCTTTCTCGAGACAAGTTTGGCGCGCTTCTGCATGCAAGCGATGCAAACTTTTACAGCGCGGAAATTAATAATTATTTGGAAAACTAAAATTAGAAGTAAAATTATTTGAGAACTAAAATAGGAATGAGAAGTAAAATTATTTGTGAAGTAAAATTAGAATTAGAAGTAAAGTTCAAGAGCTCAGAACTGAATTAGAACTGAATTAGGAATTATTTTTAGAAGTAAAATATCACTGTCGTGAAGGCACTTCTTGCTAGCCTGAATGTAGCGTTCACAAACAAGTTTATCTGTAAAGCTATGTGCCTCAATAGAATTCAGTTTAGAGAAAATTTAGAGAAAATAATACTTAAAACCGGGATTGTTAATTAACGTAGAAATCAGTCCTGGAAAGCAGATCAGAGCATTATTATGTTCCGTCTGGGATTGTTTATTGACTGAATTGTAATCTCAAAATCTCTAAAGTGCTATTTGAAAGCTAAGCGTAGGACACCAGCTTATTCACAAGCATTATGTAATGGCAGAGGGGGTGTCCAGAGATAGCAGCTGTAGGTCCAAGTCCTGTTTCCAGGATACCAGGGAGAGAAGGAGGCATGTTATGTAAGGTTATTTATATCCCATTGCAGGGGTCATTTAAGAGCATTTCATTAGAGTCAATTGTAGGATGCTGTTGGGTAGAGATCTCTGGCCACAAGAGTGATGGATGGATTAGCGCACCCTGAAGTTTTTAGACGAGATGAATTGTTTTCCTAACAGGTTCTGTACAATGGCCATACTGGACGAAAACTAGTTTCGCAGATCTTCCTCGGTCCAACCTACTACCAGCGTCTGAAGCACATGGTGGACGACAAGATTCACTCGCGTGCTCGAGGTCCCGTTCAGATTCTCAATCGACAGCCAATGGAGGGCAGATCACGGTCAGTAACTGACCGATTGGTGTTATTGATCTACCACAGGCTATCTACCATGCTACTGACAATCACAAGCTATGTACCATGTTGCTGGCAATCATAGGCTATCTGCCAGATGCTATCTACCATGTTACCAGCAATCATAGGTTATCTACCACAGGCTATCTACCATGTTGTTGGCAGTGTTATGCTACATGAAGCCAGTTTATTACTGAAATGGGCGACTACTGACTATCTTTAGAGTACCATGCCGCCTGGTGCCCAATCAGCCCTCAGTCTGTCATTGGTCAGTAAATGAATACCATTGCATTGGTAATATTTGCTGCATGGATTGCTAAGGCATTTTTAGCATACGTTTGCTGGATAGACTATTAGACTTGAATCATGTTCCTTGTTAGACTACTACTGTGTAAATGATTTTCTAAGGTACGTCCAGGAGCCAAGGAAAACTTCCTCAAGTACTTGAAACTGTATACTGGTTTAAAACATGCCAAGCTTTCTTGTGCGTTGGAGCTGGCAGCAATAACTGTATTGAGAAATGCCATTTAAATGCTGAATTTTGGTGATAATTCACTGAACTATGGCCCCAAACTGTAGCACAAAAGACGACATGCGGGGAGACAAAGTGAGTAACTAATACATATATAAAATCATTATGTTGTACCAAAGATAAAAAATTAAGAGTTATAACGTGTTTGGGGGTCTTATTTTAATATTTTGTGGCTTCCAAAAGTAAAGGAACAAATTTCTTGGGAACCAAAAATTGCCCAGGAGCCTTGGGTGTGTGTACCAAATCTCTCAGGAGCGTAAGATTCAAAGGGTTAATGACATTTAGCATCATTTAGTGTAGCACATGAGTGTATCTGATTTGTTTTGCTCTTTGAGTGGCACTGTATAAGTGTTCAATATCAATCACGGTCTATCAGTCTGTACAGCACCTATTAAAACATCTTGGAGGTGCTCAGTACGATACTGTGCTTTGGTGGATTTCTTTCAGTGATGGTGGGCTGCGTTTTGGTGAGATGGAGCGTGATTGTCAGATTGCTCACGGTGCGGCCCAGTTCCTTCGCGAGAGGCTGTTCGAGATTTCTGATCCATATCGTGTTCACGTCTGCAACCTTTGTGGTCTGATTGCCATTGCTAATCTTCAGAACAACTCATTTGAATGTCGTGGATGCAAGAACAAGACACAGGTAAGAAAAATATCTTCACTTGGATTCACAGTTTTCTCATTCAAATTACAAATTGTGAGAGAATTGACTCTTAAAGCACAATTTCTTACTCTTAGATAATTAGTAATTGTAGTTAATAACTTGTATGCTCAAAAGCATCAGCCAAAGCCAAGTCGTAATCAGGTCAATACCCAGAAGATCAGATACGACCTGGCCTCTCCAGTGGATTGTGATTTTACTCAAGGCTAGCAGTGACCAATGTCTTGGACATTATGATAACGACACTAGAGAAGTCATTGGATAACGACAATCAATCGGATCAGTTCAATCGGTGAAATTTTCTTAAATATTAGTCTAAAATCATTTTATCCCTAAACTTTTCCAATTCATAATGAGTGAATCCATTGACAATTTGTTATATCCATGGCCATATTTGTTGCCAATGTTTAAATTAAAGAGCATACAAGGAAATGCTTTGACCTGTACAATGAACCATAAACACACACGATGAAATTACAAGCATTTTGAGAATTTAGTCTTCTTAAAAGTAAATAAGTGGATCGAATTATAGAAACATGACTCGGTACTTTTGCTTTTACTTTAAAAGTATTATCTGGAAGAATACTTTTTACTTTACGTTTTTACTTTTTACTTTAAAAGTATTATATCGAATACTTTTTTACTTTTAGAAAAGTAACATTTTTGATGAGTATTTTACTTTTATTTAAGTACATGAAGTCCTTTTTGCTTTTACTGAAGTACATTTTGCCCAATACTTTTAACAACACTGCCTATCAGTATACATCTTGCAAATTTGTCCAAGGAAATTTCACTGTATCTGCCAACTGTGTCAACAGCACTGCCAAGATGCTTGAACCAGAGCATGTTTGTTTGGTGAAATCAAGAAAGTGAATTTTTCTTGTTTTTTTCCTTCAGGTCTCACAGGTGCGTATGCCATATGCCTGTAAGCTGCTCTTCCAGGAGCTCATGTCCATGAGCATTGCTCCGCGAATGATGGTTCAGTAGGTCGGAAGAAATCGGGCATCCACAGATCACGCATCAGTGATTTATGGGCGTGAAATTTATCTGGCGTAACATCTCTTCTGAACTGTCGCTGGATGCTATGGTTTATCATCTGGAACAACTCTTGTGTTATGGTTCAGTGATTTTCATGGTTGAGCAGTCTACAGAACTGTTGACAAGCTTGTCATCTACATAATTATTTGACTGGAACCCTGTAAAAAAGCTGTCGAGACATCGTGTGACGATGAGTTTCGGTTTCTTCTGCCATTGTCATAGGGTTTGAAAAAGTCATAAAGCATGGGAAATTTTGACTTGGGGTTTAACTTTTATTTTCAAAGATTAAAGACTGAATTCATGCAAACAGTGATCAGAAATTAAAATGTCTAGAAGTACTTCCTTGTGTTGATATACGAATCTGCAACATGGTTCCACCTTGAATATTATGAACATTCGTTATTACTAGTTAGCACCTTCTGTAGCACTGATGTTCAATGCAGACAGCATGAACTGATGGTGCAACAGACCTAAGCCATGATAGAACATCAAGAAGATGAGTCCAGTTAGACAGAGGGACTTCGTGTAGTGGATAAGAAATCCGACACAGTTAAGTTTTAAGTTGAGAACATAGGGACTTAATGTGAAGTAGTGGTTACCGTAGTCATTTTTGTCAACGGGCCTCAATACAAAATTTGCTTTAAACTTCAGATTTTTTAATTTTGCTGCCTGACCCTTTGGTAGGGCTGATTTACTGATTGTTGTGTTTTGGATTCAAATAAACAACCACTTGTTGGTTTTGTAAATCTTGAGTTAATTGATTTCGTAAAACTTTGCTTTGTCAAGTGTTAGTTTGAATTTTTAATGGAGTCACTTTTTTGCACATGGTGAGGTTTTCATGTCTTTGATGTCCTATTTTAGAATTATGAATGGCTGCCAAACGGCATATATATATATATATATATATATATATATATATAATGTCACTTTTAACACTTTAAAGACGAGAGTGTACTTAAAAGCGATTGGAAAACCAATGCAGCTTGTCATGGAAGTGTTAAAACGTAATTTGTGTTTAAACAATTGCAGACTTTGAGTAGGGTTAAAGATGACCCCATCTGCTGCAACTCTTCAACAGGCCCGTAGCCAGTATGAGGCAAGATGAGGCGAGTGCTGATTCACCTATTGTCTCAACCCTACTCCTACTGCATATCAGTTCTCGCTCCCAATTCTCTCTCCCGCCTCCAAAGCAGAAGTGTCACTCCTCCTAAGCTCTCTTCCCAACAAGCAGTGCGAACTTGATTTCCCCCACCACTCTTCTAAAAGACTGCCTCTGTCGTCGCTCCTTTAATCACCAAAATTATCAATCTCTCACTCTCTATCCAATAGCGTTTAAACACTCTCTAGTCTAGTCACTTCTCCCCTCAAAAATGCAAATCTTGATGAGGAAAACCTATCTAACTACCATCCCATCTCCAATCTTTCCTTTATATATCTAAGTTAACTGAAACGAATTATTGCCCTTGCTCCGCTAAACGACTACCTCTCTTCTGATTCACTTCATAACCCCCACCAATCTGGCTTCACTAAACACCACTCCACATAAACTTTAGTTGCATCTCTGTGCAATACTGGTCTCTGCCGTCAGCCATCAGCAAGTCTCCTGCCTCTGTCTTCTCGATATTTCTACCGCATTTGACACCATCATTCACAGCCTCCTTCAACGATTATCTTCTTGGTTTGGCGTCTCTGGCACTGCTCTACTCTGGTTCTAGTCATACTTGTCTTCCCGATCCTTCTCTGTTAAAGCCTCCAGCCACTGCTCGCAACCCCTCCCTCTCTCCTGTGGTGTCCCTCAAGGCTACATCCTGGTCCACTCTTCTTCATCCTGTTACTGTACAACAGTGTACCCACACATTTAAACCATCTCATAAAATCCTCCTCTGTTGACCACCATCCCTATTAGTCCGCCTCTTATCGGACATATATGGGGCCATTGACAGATCCCAGGTCACTCTCCTTGCGCTGTTCGATGTGAGTGCCGCGTTCGACACTGTCGATCACGACATCCTCTTGCAGCGCTTATCCATTTCCTTTGGCTTCTCTGGTAATGTTCTAGGTTGGCTTACTTCATTTCTGCAAGACCGCTCCTTTATGGTGGCTCACGGATCCACTAGGTCCCCTTGGGTTCCTGCTCCTTTTGGCCTGCCTCAAGGCTCCGTCCTTGGGCCCCTTCTTTACACAATCTACACTGCTGACCTGGGGTCCTTGTTAGCGGCTGGGTCAGTTTTTAACCAGTCCTATGCTGATGACCTGCAAGCCTATGTACACTGCCCTGCTGTCCGGGCTTGTTGCAGCTGTGGAAACCATGACCCGTGCCATGGAATCCCTGCAGGCCTGGATGTCTGCAAACCGCTTAAGACTTAATCCGGTTAAGACGCAGTTTATATGGCTTGGCACACCCCAGCAGCTCTCCAAAATCGATTTGACTTCTCTTGCCTTGCAATTCCCACACCTTACTTTTTCGACCTGGGTCCGGGACTTGGGAGTCATCCTGGACCAGGAACTTGCATTCACGCGGCACATAAACCTTCTCTCCCGCAGCTGTTATTACCAGCTCCGGCAGCTGAAGGTGATTTCCCGTTCTTTGTCCTCTGGTGCAGCTTCCACACTTGTCCATGCATTTGTTGTTTCTCGACTGGACTACTGCAGTGCCATATATAACGGACTGCCGGCCTGCCGGATTGAGCCCCTGAATAGAATCCTGCGTTCTGCTGCCCGCCTTATAGGTCGCATCCCCAAGTTTGGCAGAGTGTCTGCATATATGAGGAATGTCCTACACTGGCTCCCCTACCCGCAACGCATCACTTATCGAATCTCTGCCTTGGTTCGGCGATGCTTTGAAGGCGTGGCCCCTTCATACCTGCGGGAGCTCTGCTGTCCCACTTCATGTTCGCAACGTCGTTGCTCTCTCCGCTCAGCTGCTCAGGCTGAACTTATTGTTCCCCGTGCGCGGACAGCCATACAACAGCGCCGTGCCTTCTCTGTGGCTGGCCCCATGACCTGGAATGGGCTCCCTACCAAACTCCGCCAAATACCGATTGGTCATTTCACCTTGTTTCTTACTGTTCTCAAAACTGCGTTGTTCGACCGTGGTTGGGCTGGGAGCGCTCCTGAGTAGGCAATCTTGAAGTCTTGAAGGGGCGCTATAGAAAACTGCTTTAATAATAATAATAATCTCTACACAGACGACACCCAACTCGACATATCCCTCTCCGTAAGCTCCACCTCCATCACACAATTACTCAACGTGGTTAACCTAATCTCACAGTAGATGTCATCCAATCTCCTCAGCCTTAACCAATCCAAAACAGAAATCATCATCCTAGACCTTCGTGATCAAATCAAGAAAATCCGTGACCCTTCCATGCACCTATCGACTAACTCGTGGTCTCTTACCTTCACCTCCGCAATCTCAATTGGTATTACTTTTGATTCACACATCTCCTTCTCTAACCCATAGGCGTAATTTATGGAGGGTACGAGGGGTACCCGCACCCCACTTTTTGGACTGGATGGTACCGTACCCCCACTTTTCACACCCATTCTTTTTGTCTATTATTATTTTATCTGAGGAAGCCTTCAAGATTCAAACCAATTACCGAGCATTATCTTCAGTGTGATCACCATCATCATCACTCTCATTGTTATTATTATTATTGTCGCTATTATTATTGTTAGTATTATTATCATCATCATCATCAAGCCTATAATTATTATTATGCTTGTAATATAAACGATGCCGTTATAATTATTTAACAGTCGCAAAGCTAAAACAATGCGAAATTTGGTACCCCCACTTTCTAGACCAAAGTTACGCCCCTGGAATAAAAGCCTATTGCAGAGGTGGGCAAACTACGGCCCGCGGGCCGGATCCGGCCCGCCAACACTTTTTACCCGGCCCCACAATTCTTCAGAAAATTTTTAAATTTCAGAACGCGAGAAGTTTTCTTCGTTTTACTCAAGTGGCGCTGCTCTCTTGCTTATTATTCCGGTCTCGTCTGAATAATAACTCTATGCATTAACTCTGCTGATCTGCCTCACTTCCCTGCAGAGGTTTTTGAACATGATCTGTATACGCAGAAGTGAAATCCATTCAAGTAGGGCTAATGTTGCTTTCAAAGCAGATGAAAGAACAAAGCTACGGAACTTTCCTACCCTGCAGTTGCAAACTGAATTTGCTGTGCTTACTATACCGTTCACATTTGACATTGACAATTGGCTCATATACGAAACTTCAGCTGGAGTTAACTGACCCACAACGTGGTATTGTTTTCAGAGAACAGCTCAAAGGATCAGACCTGTTAGCAGTCTTTTATTCGTTCAGGAAGGAAAAATTCTCAAATCTACAAACTTTCGCTTTAAAAATGTTTGTGTTATATGCATCCACTTACATCTGTCAATAAAGATTTTCAATTGTGAAGATAAACAAATCCATGTACAGGTCTCAGTTAAGTGATTTAATATTGTCATTATTATAATGTAATTATTATTGTTATTGTTATATTTATTATCATGCTTATTATCAATATTAAGGGCCTATTATATATATTTTTATTGTTATTATTATTATTATTATTATTATTATTATTATTATTATTATTATCATCATCATCATCATCATCATCATCATCATCATCATCATCATCATCATCATCATCATCATTCGGAATTGCGAATTAATGGCGCCAAATATAGATTCATTGGGCACTATTATAATTATTTAACAGTCTTGAAGGGGAAACAATGCGAAATTTGGTACCCTCCACTTTATAGACCAAAGTTACCCTTCTGCTCTAACCACATCTCCAACCTCTCGCAATCCTGCTTCAAGCACATAATTTCAGTCTTGTTGTCCTCGAGACCAAGGTCTTGGTCTCGAGTGCACTCGAGTTCGTTTTTAAAAGTCTTGGTCTTGGTCTTGGTCTTGAGGTTCAAGGTCTTGGTCTTGGTCTTGGTCTTGGTCTTGAGGTTCAAGATCTTGGTCTTGGTCTTGGTCTTGAGGTTCAAAGTCTTGGTCTTGGTCTCGCAAGACCAAGACCAAGACCGGCTGTCAATATGAACAGTCATTTAACAGAACTCAAGAATTCTGTATCAAGCGTGCTTGCATCATACGACCAATATCTATGGATGGATACAAGTGTTGTTGGTCGGGAAAACCCATTGGCAGCAGCAACAGTTATTCTGTATCAGACGGTATGATAATCCATGGGAAGATTTCAAAAGGACTCACTATATGTACATTTACATCCAGTGCTTGAAAAGCTTCTCTGTGTGTGTGTCAGCGACTTCAGCACCTGTAGAACGTATTTTTTCATATGGCGGAATTTTTATGAAAATTCTGAGCAAATTGGTTTTTATAAAATACAAAAGGCATTTGGAATAATAGTTTGCATGAAGGACTTTTGAATACAAATTCGGATTTCTCTGCAGTTTGCATTTAAAGTTAATTTGCTTGAATAAAATAAAAGACTCATGTTTTCATTAAAATAGCGAATATTCCGACTTGACAATTTTAGAAGTCTTGACCTGATTGCGATTTTTTGGGTCTTGGTCTTGGTCTTGGTCTTGAGGTTCAAGGTCTTGGTCTTGGTCTTGGTCTCGAGGTTCAAAGTCTTGGTCTTGGTCTTGGTCTTGAGGTTCAAGGTCTTGGTCTTGGTCTTGGTCTTGAGGTTCAAGGTCTTGGTCTTGGTCTTGAGGTTTAAGGTCTTGACAACAAGACTGCATAATTTTGTGAACTCTGACGCATTCGACCCATGCTTGACCTTCAAACTGCCTCTACCATTGCTACCTCGATTGTTCGTTCAAAGCTTGATTACTGTACTTCCATCTTTCAGTCTTGTTGTCAAGACCTTAAACCTCAAGACCAAGACCAAGACCAAGACCTTGAACCTCAAGACCAAGACCAAGACCAAGACCTTGAACCTCAAGACCAAGACCAAGACCAAGACCTTGAACCTCAAGACCAAGACCAAGACCAAGACCAAGACCTTGAACCTCAAGACCAAGACCAAGACCCAAAAAATTCACAGTCATATCCAGACTTCTATTCCTTACTAAAAATTGTCCAGTCGGACTACTCGTTATTTTAATAAAAACGTGAGGCTTTTATTTTATTCAAGCAGAACAACTTTAAATGCTGCCTGCAGAGAATTCCGAATTCGTATTTACAAAACTCCTTGCGAAATGCTATTCCAAATGCCTGTTGAATTTTATAAAAACCAATTTGCTCAGAATTTTCTGACCAAGACGTGACTTGTGGGGCCTCATAAAAATTCTGCCATGTGAAAAAACACGGTCTACAAGTGCTGAAATCGTTAGCACATAAAGCAGCTTTTCAAGAACCAGATGTAAATGTACAAATTAATCATGAGTCTGTTTTGAAATCATTCCATGATAAATAACCGGAAGTCAAAATAATTGTCCAAAACAACAGTGAAGCCTCATTCACACCGTGTAAATACTAAAGCAATAACTGTATGAGTAATTATTGGATAAATTTTTAAAATTCTTGCCGTTTGTTAAAATTAATGACTGTTCATTTTGACAAAAGTCTTGGTCTTGGTCTTGCAAAACCAAGACCAAGACTTTGAACCTCAAGACCAAGACCAAGACCTTGAACCTCAAGACCAAGACCAAGACCTTTGGTCTCAAGACCAAGACCAAGACCAAGACTTTTGAAAACGAACTCGAGTGCACTCGAGACCAACAAGACTGCCATCTTTCTCAACTTTGAATCCACCCGAATCAAGCGTTTGCAACTTATTTAAAACTCACGCCAGAGCTGTCACTAGAACGCCCAGACTTCATATCATTCACTTCCATCTTCAAATCACTCCACTGGCTAAAAATCCCAGAGCAAATCCACTTCAAAGTCCTATAACTAACCTACAACTTCTTACAATATTCCCAGGCAATTGCCTCCGTGATCTCTTCACCATCCAGGCAGCCCGCCCCACCCGATCATCCTCATATCTCAGTCTTTCTCGTCCCCCAGTCACTACTCAATTCAAGCTCTCCAACCGAGCCATATCCAACACAGCACCACGCCTCTGAAACGATCTCCCCTCTGAATTCCGCAAATTATCGGTTCCTCCAGCATCGTTGCAACCCGTCCTCCATCCTCCTCCTCATCACCTCCCGGGCTTTCCGCTCAAAACTGAAGTAGGGCCTATCACCATTTCAAGTACTCCTACTCTGACTCATCTGATCCTCCGCTTTCCAATTCTCGTCCTAAACGACACCCGCCTTTAACAGTTGCCGTGCCTCCCCTCTTGATCTGACCGTCTGGAACCGGACTCGGACCTCTTTTGGACCAACCTCTGGAAAACCTCTGATTTGATGTAGCGCTCGTGATAGGCTGGTGCCATGCGCTTGGTCTTCGAGTGGCGCTTTAGAAGTTTGGAGATTACGAGTACGATTACCTTGTCTGACTTCTTCTGGTCTAAATAATATTATTGAGCCACCTCTGCTGATATTTTTATGTAGGAACGCATTCTAGGTAACTATGGAACCAGCCTAATTGCCTAAACAATTTCAAATCATCATTTTGCTTTTTTCGTAGTAATCCGGTAATCGAACATAATTAAAACATTAGGTAAATGTTTTTTAAATCGTAATTAATACGAATGAAGTTTAAGAAATAACTTCAAATAAGCTAGGATTAGAAGACTTAATCGGCTACAGAACAAGATCATGATTAGTCGATAGCCTATAAAACGACTACGTACGTTTCGGTTTTTTATTGTCGAATATTAAGAACTAACTTTTTATTTTGTTACATTCAATCTTTTGTGTAACACAACTTGAAGTGTTTGTTATGTTGTTAAATGAAATGTGTTAATGCATGTGTTAATTATGTATTTCAGTCACTTGTGTAAGTGACGGACAGTGCATATCAAATGACGAGTTCAAAGTTACTGAAAACAAATTTCTGCCTCTGCCACTCGACTGCAAGTCTGGGTCGCTACAATGACGTAATGGACTAGCGAGGCAGAGGACTGACCAACCCGCTCTTATGTGCCGAGGCTAAGAAAATGAAGTCCTACCCATGGCAGCCATGTTCTTCTTCAGTCATAGATGGCAGAACTTCAGCACTGTTACCACAATAACTCATTCCAAATAAAACGCCCAGAAACTACCAGAGATTACAAATACATTGATAGGCCTATTAGGCCTATCAATAATTAATCTTTTAATTATGTTCGATTACCGGATTACTACGAAAAAAGCAAAATAAGGATTGTCTTAAGAGTGGTTTTACATTTTTGCATGTCCCATAATCAGTCTTGTTGTCAAGACCTTAAACCTCAAGACCAAGACCAAGACCAAGACCTTGAACCTCAAGACCAAGACCAAGACCTCGAACCTCAAGACCAAGACCAAGACCTTGAACCTCAAGACCAAGACCGAGACCAAGACCGTAAAAGTCGTATCCAGACTTCTATTCCTTACTAAAAATTGTCCAGTCGGACTACTCGTTATTTTAATGAAAACATATTTTTTTCTTTTATTCAAGCAAAACAACTCTAAATGGAGACTACAGAGAATTCCGAATTCGTATTTACAAAAGTCCTTCATGCGAAATGTTATTCCAAATGCCTGTTGAATTTTATAAAAACTAATTTGCTCAGAATTTTCTGACCAAGACGTGACCTGTGGGGCCTCATAAAAATTCTGCCTTGTGAAAAATACGTTCTACAGTGCTGAATTCACCGGCATACAGAGCAGCTTTTCAAGAACCGGATGTAAATGTAGGCCTACAAATTAATCGTGAGTCTGTTTTGAAATCATTCCATGGTAAATAACCGGAAGTCAAAATAATTGTCGAAAACAACAGTGAAGCCTCATTCACACCGTGTAAATACACACCGTGTATTTATACACAGGGCCTATAATATCCATATAGCGTCCGTCTGTCGGGGGACGCTACGTCACAAACGGGTTCTGTTCTATTGTGAAACATAAACTGGTTGTGTTGACGACGGCGGTCTTGACGACGGCGATAACCAACGATACAGTCATATAGGCCTATAATATGATGTCATAATATGACGGGCAAATACACTAGTAATACAATAATATTACATTATTTAAAATCACTGAAAATTATTTATATAATATATAGGCCTACATTGTATATTTACAGAATTAGGGCCTATGGACCTTAGGCCTAATCCAGAACCGAAGCTAATCAACGAATCAGTCAATCAATCAATGACGTAGAGGGGCTTACGGGTACCGAACTGCGACTTTTCAAGATCTAGGCCCTATAATGCTCTTCAGGCCAGAGTGTCACCATTAAAAATGTTTGTAATAATAATAATAATAATTAATAATAATAATAATAATAATAATAATAATAATAATAATAATAATAATAATTCATCTATCCCCTTCCCAAGACTTGCATTACTTGTATTTTTTACAGCATGTGCGGTTCCACAAATTCCGTCATTGTCCCAGTTTGGTACTTGGCATGTAGGTCTGCTTGTAGTTTCGTTAAAATGGAAAAATCACAAACCGGGCTATCTCGCTTCCTTCCGGCCAACATTTTTTATAAACTCATAATTTTACAACAAAACAATCAAACCGGAAATAAAAAGGCGTATGAAACAGAGGTTGTTGGTACGCACGTGGGACATATTACATCGTGAATGGTATGCACAGCGACTTCATCGCAACCGGAGTTTGCCAATGGATTATTTGTTTGGATCGTGAGCGTTTTACTCGCCTTCGTCTCAACTTAAACGCCACAAGAAGTAAAATAATTTTAGTTCTGAAAATAATTTCTAATTTCGTTAATAATTTTAGTTCGGCAAATAATTCATAATTCAATCCTAATTTCGTTTTTGCTGCTGAAATAATTCCTACTTTTACTTCTAGTTTTCGTTAACGAAATCGTTTATTTTTACTTCTAATTTCAGTTTTCGTTAACGAAAATATCTCTGGATTCGAACCTAGCCCCTGTGTTTTCTAGCGCTGTATCTTGATCTAACTTTTCATTGGGCCTTCCTCTGCCTTCTCTGCCTGAGGTTTCACAGCACCGCGAAAAAACAGCAGGGTTGTACGTACGCAGGTGGGGCGTGGTGGTATAAAAAGTACATATGCGTACAGGGAGAGGAAGAGGTCAATTTTCCGGATTTCCGGGTACATATACACTAAATGGATGGCCCCTAAAAACAGAAGTTTATAAATTAAAAACTTACAATTCGACACAGATTCGCATTCTGTGTGTTTGCGCGTATGCAAATTTTCGTAACAATAATGTTGTACAAACAAAACTGATACAATAATAATCATAAACTGAAAGAATCTAAGGGAACGAAACTCAACTAACAACACAAATCAGATTAACTGAAATAAGATAGCTTTATTATTTTACATAAATTCTCAAAACAATTAACGAAATGAAGCTTAGGCTAGCCAAAGCCTGCCGGGAAATAAGCGACATTGACGGTCAGTATAAGAAGGCAGTTTCTTTTGCAAAAGCGGTTCCGGTTCCTGATTTCTTGTCCTTTTCAAGCAGAAGTTTGAAAGTTGCGATTCATGAGTTCTTCATTCTTCAAGGTCAAAACCAATCCTACCAACACACTATAATGCCAAAAATCCAAATAAAAACACCAAAGCATCTGCGGAATCCTCTTTTACTTCGCTCAGATCCGTCTGGTTCTGAAAAAGATGAAAATAACATGCATGCAAGTATACATTAACATCAATGCTTTTTTTCTAGAAAAAGGTTCCGCAACTGAACAATAGATTCCGGAACTTAACAATTATGGAAGGGCTAAAATCCAGAGAAAAACGAGATTGGGGGTTGGGAGGGGTCTTAATAAACACTGAAAACAGTTCACAACACTGAACTTAAATGAAAATAACTAACTTATTGTTTTTATTATTAAAATAAATAAATTATTTTTTAGTAGCTGAAAAAAGGTGCCGAAACGTCGTTCCGGCTGAAAAAACCCTGATAAACATTATATATGAACTTCGTAATCATAATCGTAAACTCAGAATTTCTTAAGAGCTACTCTAAAGCTAAGCGCAGGGCACCAGCTTATTCACGAGTGCCGCATTGTGTCAGAGAGGGTGTCCAGAGATCGATGTCCAGTGGAGGTTCGAGTCCGATTGCAAAAGAGACCAGAGGAGGCAGAGCAGCTGCTAGAGGTCGAGAAAGCTTGGACGGAGTAGGGTCAGAATTCTTGAAGTGGTGACACCAGTTTGGAATGGAAATCCCGAGGGATCTCCTGTCTCTGTCTCCTCGACATATCTGCTACTTTCGACACCATCGATCGCAACCTATTTATCCTTCCGCTGTCCTCTTGGTTTGGTGTCTCTGGCAATGCTCTACTCAGCTTCCAGTCTTACTTATCTTCCCGCTCCTTCTCTGTTAAAGCATAGACTAGAGCAACTCCCTGCAACCCCTCCCACTCTTTTGTGGTGTTGCTCAAGGCTCCGCCCTAGGGCCATTTCTCTTCATCTTTTACACTACACCTCTGAGGCAATGAGCCATCTCATAAAATCCTCTTCTGCTGACCACCATCTTTACGCAGAAAATACCCAACTGTTCATATCTTTCTCCCCCAGCTCTTTCTTCTCCTCTATTTATCAAATTATCGTAACGAGTTGCCATTTCTCTATATATACAGATTCCTTGAGTTTAGCCCGGTAGTTTCTTTGGGTAGGTATAAGTGAGTAAACACGTAAGTTTGGAGATTAGAAAAACTGTTATCTTGCAAGACTGCAGGATGTCATCGTGCGTATGCAAACTGCAAGGCTGCGCTTCTGAACAATAATAGGATCATACAAGTGTGTGTACATTGGATGCTATATATGCACATGTAAATACAAATACCTGTATTTGTTTCTTATCTGCATCCTCAAGTTATGCAGTTACTAAGTTACTACTGAGTTTGTATGAATAACTTCACTCCAGCTGTTTCGTATCAATTGGCCTATCTCTTCACACTATACAGCCAACGGTTTACTGGACAACAACGCCCTGTTTACCCCCAGCCATGGATCTCATTTTTACAGCCTTCTTGACAACCCCTCTGAACATGGACGTCCGCAGGAATTTTTGTTGGGGGGGGTGAAGCAAAATGACGTTTTTGCATAGACGTCTTGTTATTTATGAACACAGAACAGGTGACAACTTTAAAAACAAATAATGGTCAATGACTTTACCTAAATAATTAAGTGTTTTTCGTATTGAAAATTGTATTGGGACCTGGGGGTAACTTTGGTCTAAAAAGTGGGGGGTTCCAATTTCTTACATACACGAAACAAGGCTGAGACTGCGATCTCTGGGAAGGCACAATAATAAAATATTCATTAGCACTGTTCAAAAAGCGGGGGATACGATACCCCAGGCCAAAGAGTGGGGGTACGGGTACCCCTCGTATCCCCCACAAATTACGCCTATGGTTGGGACTGTTTCAAAATCATAATAATCAAAAGATTTTATTTTTGTAAAATACCCGCAAAATCTTGGGAAAATGCCTCATTCTTTCCCCCTCCGGACGCCCATGCTCATGAATAAGCTAGTGCCCTGCGCTTAGTTTCAAGTGGCGCTTTAGAAATTTGGAGTTTACGATTACGATTAAAAATATTACGCCCAGTAGGTTCCCCTATTGGACGTAACGGACTATTCCGTATATTACTCATTGTACTATGCTTAGTACTAGGCGCGTTTACGTCCGACGATAAAGAAATGGACGTATGCAACTCACCATTGAAATCTTACTAACGCCTACTCCCGCCTAGCCCGAAAATTTAGGACGTTTTGGACATTCATTACGGGCGTAAAAACGGCCACTTGGGCGTTAACGGAAACACTGCCTGCTATATGCACATTCGTGACCTTCGTCGACTGCCCCCAATATTTAATTATAAGATCGCCTGCACAACTGCCACTTCAATTGTTCATTCCAAACTCGACTACTGTAATTCTTTTTCTATAACAAATAAAACACCTGCAAACAGTGCAGAATGCTCTCGCACGCGCAGTCACCAAAACTCTCAAAACCACCACGTAACCATTAAAAAATTGTATTTCTTACCTGAAAAGCCCTTCAACCCTCTCAACCTCTTACATTCGCCAGCTATTCACCATCCAATCGTCTTGGTCTACTCACTCATCATCATATCTTTCTCTATTTCGGCCTCCAGTCGCCTCCTCTCTGAAATTCTGCAACCGCTCCTTAGTCTATGCTGCACCGGCTCTTTGGAATGATCTCCCAAAAGATCTCCGCCGGTTTCCTCATCCACCTATCTCGCCTGTTAATTTCACCTCTCCTCCGCTTGCACTCTCCCCGCTGCTTTCCATTAACGACTGAAAACCGAACTTTTCAAGCTATCCTATACTGATTCTATACCTGCGCCATCACACGCCACCATCATCACCGACTACCACCGTATAGCACTCTGCGGTCTTCTCGGCTTGTCTCCTCGGCTTGACCTCACCGGACTCTCATCTGGCACCGGAACGAACAGGGCAGCCTGGCTATTGTGGACTTGATTTGATATAGCGCCGGTGTTTAGGCTGGTTTCCCTGACGTGGCTTTTGTGTGTCGTTTCGGATATTATTCGGATATCCAATTGATTATGACATTGACTATGATCTCACCTGAAGCGATCCAGTTACAATACCAATCGTAGCAGAGCAAAACATACACAGGTCTTAAATAATAATAATAATAATAATAATAATAATAATAATAATAATAATAATAATAATAATAATAATAATAATAATAATAATAATAATAATAATTTTCATATTCAACGAATCAGAACATTTGCGACGCGAATTAATTGCGCTGACGTTTTAGATGAGGACATAGAAGAATAGGCCTATAATTGTTACAAAATGTCCTCTTACCGTCAGAACCAGGACAGCTAGGGTAGACCCAGTAGGTTGAGATGCCTTTGCAAGCGTCTCGTGCAACCTTGCTCAGAAATGACGTATCTGGAATGGTAGAATCGGCCGACTGATAAGTCACGCTGTACGTCGTTTTCTAAGTGTCAAGAAACAACTCTTTTACAAAGTTTATAATTCACAAAAAGAAGTTCTACTATTTCATCAACGAACATTCGTAAAACTTTAAAAGAAGAAGAAAAAGACGATGTTGATGGTCGTGGTGGTGGTGATGGCGATGATGATGATGAGGAGGACGAAGATGAGCAGTAATTTTAACTAGCCCCGAAAGGCAGCCGTTGGTATGAAGCGATGGCAACTTCATGTTCTTAACCTCGGAAGATGAGGTCGTGTGACCAGTCCTCGCCAGCGCCGTCTGACCTTCCCACCGACATAGATGAGTTGGCTAGTAGCGCAGGTGAAGCAGGAATCTCGAAACAGATTTCTGCCTTGGCTGAAATTTGAACCACACACCTCTTGATTGACAGTTTAAACGCTAGCCACTAGACTTTCAGGTGGCGAGAGAAAAGATTGGCCATTTTCAATTATACGCTGAGGTTAAGAAAATGAAGTCGCCCTGCTGCGTCATGGACAACTGAGAACTGGATTTCAGACCATGTAACGCATAAGATATTAGCAATTAGTAACTTCTATGGCGCCTGTGTCCAGTGCACAAGACATCAACCGATGGCACTCCAAGCTGTAAATGCTTTGTGGTTGTTCGATGCCTGTTTAGTGGCGCATGCGCCCAAGTCAAAAGATCCACTAAGACCCACAGGACCCACAGTCCATAGCATATAAATAAGCCTAATAACTAAGTTATCCTGGCATCTGCCATCTGTCCTACGTTATATAAGTTATCCTGGCATCGCATCACCGAGCAGAGCAGTTCTAAAGTAAGTAAGTAAGTAAGTAAGTAAGTAAGTAAGTAAGCAAGCAAGCAAGCAAGCAAGCAAGCAAGCAAGCAAGCAAGTAAGTAAGTAAGTAAGTAAGTAAGTAAGTAAGTAAGTAAGTATATTCTTTAATATTTCTGCTATAAGGCTGTGAACGTTGATGGTCATGGATGTCTTGATACAAAGGACATGGAACAATTATCTAAATAAAAATGTCCTACCATTGACTTGGGGTCTGAAGGAGCGCTGACTTTAGACGGATCAGTTGCTGCGGTTCTATTCAGAGGAGCCACGAAGCAGTTCGTTCCTTTATCTGTGTGTATCTTCATTACTTGGATATCCTGCAGAATCGATTACAAATTCGAATTGAAATTAGGTCTAATATCTTTGACCACTGTGTGCTTGATAATACAATAAGAGCATGAATTTACGGTTTTCAAAGTGCGCTGTTTTAGCCTCGATTCCGTAATCATCCCAAATCAGAAACGAAATGAAGCCTTCATCGGAAGAACCACTAGAGTCCATTTTTAACATTTTCAGATATTCACAAAACAAACTTTGAAAGTCTACAAGTATTTTATTTATGAAAATATCGAAAAGAAATTTGGCATTCACACGGATGTGTTATGTCTCTATAACTTGTAAAAAGATATTGATTTTACAGGTACGTGGCGCCACATTGTATACATAGGTTTAAATTTTGCTGCGTACTGCAATTTCTTATGTAAACTTCATTTTTTCGCCGTGAATAGATAGTATTCAATGAATAATTGCAAATTTGTTCAACAGTAACAAATTATTCATGATAGCTGCTGCTTTTAAGCAAAAATTAGTATTAAAATTAAGTGTAAAAATTTTCTGCCTTGTGTGTTTGCAGTTCACGATTCATGCAAGAACCACTTAAGTCCAATGACTCTAGTTGTTTTTGCATGAACACTATATTTTCTTTCCATTGTAACTCTGGACTGACGTGAGTTTTCTGAAAAACACACTTGTAAATACATGCTCTATAGCATTAAGTATCACAGGACACAGTTAACTCAAAATGTCAAAAATGGACTCTAGTGGTTCTTCCGATGAAGGCTTCAAATGCAAATCTTACAAAACGCACCAGGATTTTAACCCGACCTAGTTAGCAGAAGATAACGATATATTCCACCATATTCTCAAACACTGGTGTGGCGTTTCCGCTTTCATAGATTAACATCTGACCTGTACCAAAATGACGATGCCTGATTTTTACCATTATTAAATTTTATTGTTATTATTATTATTATTATTATTATTATTATTATTATTATTATTATTATTATTGTTGTTGTTATTATTATTATTATCATTATTATTATTATTATTATTATTATTATTATTATTATTATTATTATTATTATTATTATTATTATGTCAAGGTTCTGTTCACTCATAAAATCGAGTTCCACGCCGCTGCCTCCGTTAAGAAGGCGATGGATATCGACGGCTTTGTTGTTCTTTGGCTCCGGGCAGCTTTGACATGGCGCCTTGGAAAGCCACTGCGTTGAAACGCTGCACCATCACCGATAGGCTCTTGAATAGGAAGTTTGTTTCGCGGGAGTCATCGGTGGTTTTCGACAGCCGGCGACCAATTTCCGATAGAAAGGCGAGGCCCTCTCTGTTAAGGGGACCGAAGGTTTCCACAGCTACAGGTATGAAGATGTATCGCTTCTGTAGCTCAGAGTATTTGATGTACTTTCTCGCGGCAGCCACCTCCGCCGCCCCTCCTGCCGTGGCCGCCGTTGCTGTGATGTAAGAGGCGGCCACCGTGTCCACCACCGTCGCGTCCCACAATAGGGACAGCCCGTCGCTCCACGGTATTAGGGTCTGGCCATCCGGTCTCTTACCATCCGACCTGGATAAGCCGGACGGCTCCTTGACTGCCGGGGTGCCGGCTCTGTTGAGGCTGCGGTGGATGAGGTCGTTGATGTTGCTATGCCTATAGCTTGTCGGCCGAACCCCAGTGAGCACGACAGCCCATGCGCGCCTCTGGACGAGACGTTGGCGCCGCATGCGCATTTGTGCGGTTCGCAGATTGCCAGACCCAATCGTAGACCGACCGCCACCCTCATGGTCTCGTCATCCAGTCTGAGGCCGCGAGCAGCGATCGGGAGGGCGTGTAGCCAGTCCGAGGCGTGCGGTGACTGCGAGGCCTTCAGTCTCGCCTGGTCGTAGGGGTCAAGAAGTTTATCCTCGAGCGCCGAGAGGGCTGCGTGTAGTAGGGGACTGTCCCAGTGTGCCTGTCCGCGCCCGGTCGTGACCGTCGGGATCGGGACCCCAGAAAGCTGAAGCCAGGTAGTCTTCGCCGAGTCATGTGCCGCGTCATGTGCCGTGCTGTCGGGGTCACCGAAATAGTACCCAAGATGAGGGACTGGGTTTGGAGGGTGCCCGCGGCCGAAGCCAAGAAGGCGGGAAGTGCCAGCGAGGACACCCTCCTTACTCCCAATCCACCCATCCTAATCGGAAGAGAGGCTTGAGACCACTGGTCGTCGTTCATCGTGACGTTAAGCATCCGGCCGACTCCTGCCCGTAGCAGCTCATCATAAACTCCCAGGAGCGGTTGATCGTGGCAGGGGGTGCTTCTCAATATGTGCATGAGCCTCGGCGATCCGAGGGAGCATCTGAGTATCAGCAGAGCACCCTGTCTGTCGATGTGTTGGAGTTTGTCGAGCGCCCTCCTGAGGTTGGCCACGCAGGTGTCGAGGGTAGAGGAGAGGGCCTCCGTTGATGAAAGCGGGGCCCCTAGGAGTGTGGCTGTTGATGGGCTCACGCGGACAAACTGCATCAGGGCGTTCTCGGCGCTGATCCCGGAGCCCGCGGTGATAAGTTCGCACTTGGCGCGGTTGAGCGAGAGGCCCAGGACTGAGCAACCTCTCTCGATTACATCCACGTCCGCTTCCACCCCGTCAGGACTGCCGCCCAAGGTGAGGTCGTCCAGATATCCGAAGGCCAGGGGAGATTCTAGCCTGGCCAGAATCGGCTGGAGTGGTAAGCAGAAAAGCAGGGGCCCGAGGGGATCCCCCTGCTGTGCGCCTTCTTGCGAGAGAATGGTGAATCGGCCGAATTGGAGGAACGAGGGCTCGGCGTAGGCTAGGTTGCAGTACGCGGCCAGTTCCGGAATAATCTCGGTGACCGATGCCAACATGCTGTCCCGGTGTAGGCTGTTGAATGCATATTATTATTATTATTATTATTATTATTATTTTATTTTTTTTGCCCTAAGGTACAAGTCCCTTGGGGACTTAAATATTAATTAAAATAAAATAAAATTATTATTATTATTATTATTATTATTATTATTGTTGTTGTTGTTGTTGTTGTTGTTATTGAAATTATTTTCAATTATTATTATTATTGATCAGTATTGATCATTATTATTGCTTGGAGCAACTAACCCGATTGAAGTCGTCAACAACCCACATTTCATAAGACGGATTGTTGGCATGGTATTGAACGATGTTTGTGTTTGGGTCACTCATCACGTCTTCCTTTGTGTTGTCATCTCGATTGTAAGCAAACTAAACACAAGGAAAACGTAATCGAATACAGTTTGGCTCTCGCAACAGCATCTTACTTCAGTTTTCTGTGTTTAAACAAACATAGCCTAAATTACAAGTGCATGATGACCATTCTTTTCAATCGTGATTTCAAATTTTCTAGTGTGGGGCACCGCTAACGAGTTTCAGTCGATATGGCAAAATTAGCAATAACATATTACGATTACGAAATCACGATTACATTAAACTGTTTATTTCGTTGATTAGGCGCACTAGACAAATTAGAATGATACAATCAACGTGTTCACATATACATTGGTATAAGATATGAAGTTAAGAAGTGATTGTGCATACTTTGATGATTTCCTTCTGTGCTTGGCTGTAGAGATACATTCCGACCAAGATGGCGATCAGAATGATAGCAGCGGTTGTTATGGCACTCGCAGCAATGATCACGTACTTCTTAGTATTACGTGCCTTCGGAGTTTCAACAGAATTCATGGCCTGATAACGAACGCAAACTGAAGTAATGGTCGCATGGTACAAGAGAGTGTTCTGTTACGCGAAAAAACGGCAGTTCTTTTAGGTAACGAACAACATTTAGTAAACAAACGACCGATTCTCTTCTCCTAATTATTTACTTGGGTGCAGCAGTGAGAGGTCAGCGCATTAGCTGAGGACCACAGTTGCCAAATTGACGCTGTTTTCTAATAGTAAGTTGATTTAATTCAAGTATTCCTCGTCAAGAAGAGGCTTGGATGATGAAGGAGAGATACAGTAGACTTAAAGAGGCTCAACATCGAGAGGAGTTGCGATGTCGGACTTTTGAACCTGCCCCAGGGCAGAGAACCTGAAGAAGACGTCAAGGATTCAACAGCCTAAGCTGTAGTTCATCTGGTGTACATAATATTAAAGACCCCGAATGCTCCACGATTGCTTCTATTGGCAACAGCTTTGTAATTAGGCCTATAACTGAAACACAAATTTAACTCAGCTATGTCTTACTTTATCGGCCTTTATTGTAAAGCTGTATTTTGCTATTGTAAACTAAATTCAGTAGAGTTGGATTACCTCTGATGAAGTGATGACAAAAGCTGGCGAATCGGATGACTTCTTGTTATAAGACATCTTTGATCTCATGCTCTAAGACCTCGACAGCCTTCTTGCAACAGACGAGTGGTTCTTCTTCACGAGTTCTTTCGATGTCTCTTGTCTTCGACGAGGATCTTCCTGTGTCACCGACGACGACGATGATGGTCCAGTTGAGGGCATCGCTATTTATATGTTTCTAGGGGAAGCGAATATATATGGGAAACACCCAAGCATGATCGTGATCGACATCTCCTTCCTGGTCTTTGCGATCCGTAATAGGCCTATACAGGTTGTTTACTAAGACTCCTCGACATCATAAACGCGTGTTGCTATTTTTAAATCTTTATTGCGCAGAATTTTAAGTAACCAAGGCTGATCAACACTTGAAAATTAATATCGGGTAAACTGGGCCATAATGTGAGTATTTAAGATATTTTAATAAATGCCATCAGTTGATGTCAACCATAGGTCTAGTTAATATAAGCTTGCTGCTTTCTTGAACGCAATATGCGATAAAGCAGACACTGGGTACTGCATAGTATTGCATAGACGAGACTAATTTAATTATTGCAAAGCCCAGACTGACGAAAATGCTAGTATTGTGCCCAACAATATTGTTATATCCCACTATTATTTGCAAAATTGGTAGATCTATACCTTTATGCCCCAAAATATGTAACATCTAATAAAAACATGGGCCTGAATAAAATTTTTATAATCTCATGAACAGTAGGCCTAAACTTGAACTTATTAAAAGTTGTTAAACTCTATCAAGTGTATCCTGGACAGCATTCATTTTACTGACAACACCGTTACAGCAAACTTTACCTAAAATATTACTCAAAATTTTTTCCTGTTGAAATCGAATCTTTCTTGTTAAGTTGACAAGAAGTGTTTCAGGATGCTGGTTGCATAATGGCTGTCCCCGCACGCGAACAGCCATTATGCAGCGCCGTTCTTTTTCGGTCGCTGGCCCCGCAACCTGGAATGGCCTTCCTGTTGCACTCCGCCTGGTCCCTATGACTCACTCTACCTTGTTTCTTACAAACCTGAAACTACTCTCTTTAGCCGTGGTTGGACTAGGAGTAGATCACCTTGAAGGGGTGCTATATAAAAGGGTTTAGGTCAATAAGGTCGCGCACAAAAGATCGCGCACAAAAGGTCGCGCACAAAAGGTCGCGACACAAAAGATCGCAGAGTAATAAGATCGCAACACAAAAGATCGCAGGGTACACATTCAAGAACTAAACGATTAAAATATAAAATAAACTAGAAGCGGGATCAATGACTAAAATATAACTAAAATTAGAAGCGGGATCAATTAAAATATAAATTAAACTAGAAGCGGAATCAGTGACTAAAATATAAATTAAACTAGAAGCGGGATGCTGACTTTCCCCTACCCTGCGATCTTTTGTGTCGCGATCTTATGACGCTGCGATCTTTTGTGTCGCGACCTTTTGTGCGCGATCTTTTGTGCGCGACCTTATGTGCGCGACCTTATTGATGTATACCGATGCAAGCAGGCTTGATACAGAATTCTTGAGTTCAGTTAAATGACTGTTCATATTAACAGCCGGTCTTGGTCTTGGTCTTGCGAGACCAAGACCAAGACCTTGAACCTCAAGACCAAGACCAAGACCAAGACCTTGAACCTCAAGACCAAGACCAAGACCAAGACCTTGAACCTCAAGACCAAGACCAAGACCAAGACTTTTAAAAACGAACTCGAGTGCACTCGAGACCAAGACCTTGGTCTCGAGGACAACAAGACTGGTAATGAGAGGATCATGGACTTCACTGGATTCTTTGCCCACGCATGCCAACAATAAGTTGCATATGGCTTTGCCTATGACCACGACTGATGTAGTTCTAAACTGACTTAAATCGCACAATTTGTAATTATGTTGCAGGGGGATACTTTTTGACGGGGGAGGGGATAATTTCGTACGACTCATGAGGATACTTTTGCACGATGAGGGATTGTCCCTCCCGTTCACATTCATCCGGCCGGATACTCCATTCTGCAACGGGGATATAATTGTATTGGGAATACTCTATTTTGTGACACCGGCCCTGTCCATATCTTTCGAATAAAAACATAGAAAAGACTTTAAAGATTCTTTGGAAGCCTCATTCACTTTGTCGACGTATAGAAAATGACAACGTTGATCAAGTTCTGCGTCGGCCTATGCCTAAACTCTGCGTGTGAGATCAGCAACAACAGCATCAGCAATAACATAAACTGTATCAATTTTAAACTTGCTTTCGCCAGTCAGTATAACATCTACCTCATTACTGTCAATCATCAGCTCTGCGCTTTGTACGACGTGCACGCTTTCCTTCAAATGCCTCTTCGTGGTTTTGATCAAACTTGTTCCTCTGTGATGACAGAAATTCTGCCAATGACTTTAACAGTGTGCGACAGTGATAGTAATTCAGTTTGAAGCAATTTACTGGTTTCGTTTATTACATGTCAACGATGTAACATTTGAAAACTAAAAATACTAGTTAAATTTTTTTAGGTAGCATACTGATGGTAGGCCCCTTAATTGCGAAATGTTTAGTAGGCCTGTGTCTGTGGACCCACTGGAACCTTGGTTAATCCAGGCCTGTTAGTTTGTACAAACACAGTTGTTTGAGTGCCCACTTCAAGTGCACTTGACATCTGAAATCAGCCCATAATAAACGAAACCAGTAAATTGCTTCAAACTGAAACTATGGATCTCTGTACTGCAGTATCACTGTCGCATGAGAATACGATCACTCGCAGTAATAAATCACTCTATTTTATCCTCTTCATATTCAGATTTTTGCAGTTCGGTAAATTTCGTGTCTTTGTTGGCATCGTATTGAATGCTTTTGTATGACGCTTTGATTTACTTGCCATATCGTTCGTTCACAACGGACTTTTTGTTGTGAACAGTGTGCGACAGTAGGCCTACGTACTTTATTTTTCTATAACGTAGGCCCACGTACGGTGCGCGTACGTTATTATGCCGTACGTTGAGTCGTTGACATCAGTTCATGACGAAAATAAAATACATAACATTATGCACGACAAACGTCAATAATAGTTGCTGATTGACGGTCGTAACCAATTTTAACCATTACATCAATGATCTCTACTTTTAAACTTTTAAATTCCAAATTGCTAATATTCTGTCTAATGTATAATATGAAGAAAATGTAGATTTTACGGCACACTTTTTAGGATGGTCAGTGCCAGTGGTCATTTAACTGGTAATACTATATTTCGGTACCGTTCTTAAATTATTAGGCCTGCGTTCGGGGAGACTAATACTGTAGAGTTAAACTGATCATTTTTTTACGTGCGCGTACGTTATTCTTTTCGATAACGTACGTACGCTACGCTAACGTTATTCCGGTAAGTAACGTAAGGTCGCACTTTGGTTGTGAATGGATTTGCTTATTCATTTGCTAACTTCTTTCTTTAGGTTATATGTTTTGGTAAAACAATCCAGCAAGCTTTTCTTATGCGGAGCAGTTGAAACACCAAAGTCTTTCAGATTTGTTGAAAAATCTCCTGGGCTGATATAATTCCTTGGATGGCGGTGATATTACAAAAGGACTGACTTTGGTAGCAGCTCTCTCATTGGCCTTTGGATCATTTCAAGTTGACTTAATCTCATTGCTATAGGCTGCATTTCTGTTTTAGCGAACTGATCTTCTGGATATTGACCTGATTACTGTTTAATTTTGGTGCGCCATCGGTTGAAGCCTTGTACATTACACCGGCCAAAGTCGTTTTACTTCAGTTTTTTTCTTTCTCGAGACAAGTTTGGTGTGCTTCTCTATGCAAGCGATGCGTATACTTTTACAGCGCAGAAATTAATAAATGTTTGAAAAACTAAAATAGGAAGTAAAATTATTTGAGAACTAAAATAGGAACGATAAGTAAAATTATTTCTGAAGTAAAATTAAATTTATAAGTAAAATTCAAGAGCTCAGAGCTGAATTAAAACTAAATTAGGAATTATTTTTAGAAATACAATATCACTTGTAACATCACTGGGTGCAAAATCAACATCCATTTTAATAGCGAGAAATTCCTGTTAGACAATGTCAGCAGTGCTCCAACTTGGATGTTGGTATGTCCTCGGCCATGTTTCATCTTCTTTGTAGTATTGTGGCGATATGTATACATTCTCAGTCACCAGCTCTTATCCTTAGTAACCAGCCCCTTTCCCTAGCAACTAGCCGAGGATCAGTCCAAGGTCAGCCCAGTTCAGTAATTATCTCAGTGTTAGTCCAATGTCAGCCTGGGGTTAGCCACTCTCCTTAGCAACCATCGCCTCCCCTTAACAATCAGACCGTGTTCAGTCCAGGGTCAGCCTCTTCAGCATCAAGGTCAGTCCTATGCTATGCGTAAAGGAGGAGCACTGAATACCCTCCGATCCGAACTGTCTGTCAGTTCGGATTGGAGGGAGAAGTTACTCGCAGAAGACTCAACTCGGAGCAGTTCGGATCAGATGACAGCACTAGATTCGAATTCGCAGTCCGCAATCCGAATTGAGGAGGATGACTCAACTCGGAGTTCAGTTCGCAGCAGGCTACTTAAGTTGGAGAGCGGATCCGAAGGACGCTGCGGTAGAGTAGATCGGCAACTGCCTTCTCCCTACATCGGGAGGCCAACAGACGAATTCAAGACTTTACGTAGATTAACGCATAAACATCGCTGGAAGGAAATAAAGGTTACACTGGAGCTGCGTTGACTTAAGTCTTCTGATAGACGAAGGAAGCCTGAGAATGGTGGCTCAGTAGGTCGGAAGAAATCGGGCATCTAAAGATTACACTTCAGTGATATGTAGACGTGAAATTTACCTGGTGCAACACCTCTTCTAAATTGCCGTTGATCCTTTTTAACAACTCTCGTGTTATGGTTCAGTGATTTTCATGGTCGAGCAGTTTCATACAAATAATGATAAGAAATTAGCACTTGTAGATGTAGGGCCTACGCCCTTAAGTTGATACGCGATTCTGTCACAAAGTTCTACTTTGAATATTATTATTATTTTTAATTATTAATCAGCAACTTTTGTTGTGCTGGTGTCCAATGCAAAAGGCATCAACCGATGGTGCAACAAACCCAAGCCACAATAATTCAGCATCCAGAAGCTGAGTCCGCGAGACAGCCAATAGCGGATAAATAATCCGAAACAGTTAGGCCTAAGTTTTAAGTTGAGAACAAAGGGCTACATTGAAGTAGGGGAAGGGCTTTTAACATGGACCCCCGTGTAATACGGACCATGATGGGTATCTAGACTTTAGGGCATTAGTTGCACCATTCAGTTATGTTTTAAGACAGATCTAATCGTGTTTAAGTTCTCTTCCGTTTTCTGCAATCGTCCAGAACGCAACAACTGGTAAAGAATTATTTAAAGTTTTGTACAAATGTTTATATAAGAAACTGTATTTTGAAAAATGTCCAAAAGAATACCCCTAAGGCATCGACGTAACATGTTAAGTTTTTTAAAGTATTAGATTTAGACTCATTTAGTGCATATTTTTATTCAGTAAACCCCGATCGCTCAAGATCACACAGTCTGTTGATAGTAGGCCTAAGTGTTTGGCCAAACAACCATGTCATGTGTAATACGGACTACTTTATGATTGTGTAATACGGACCTAGTCCATATTACACATCTCTAGGTCATAGCCTAATGTGCATCAAATGTCTAAAGTGGTTATACAATCGATGTGCTGGATTGGATGATAGTGATTATACATGTGACATTTGTAAATAACGTGTTTAAACAAAAACTTAGTAGGTCTGAGGATTATAGCAGCCTATTGCCAATGTTAACGTGTGATAGCGTAGGCCTAAGTAGAATTTATTACTAGGCCTACTCTCATTGGACATTTCATATTGCTACTAGGCCCGCTGTAATAGAATTGGTCTATTACAAGTAATTAAGTATTACACGTATTATTACAATTATTCAGCCTATAAGTAATTAATCCATTGAAATGTAAATGTTTCAATATTTGAGTTCAAATTAATTATTATTATTATTATTATTATTATTATTATTATCATTATTATTATTATTATTATTATTATTATTATTATTATTATTATTATTATTATTATTATTATTATTATTATTATTATTATTATTATTATTATTATTATTATTATTATTATTATTATTATTATTATTATTATTATTATTATTCAGAGCCTCCACATCGGATGCTCCTCCACCGACGTTTACCCTAACGTCTACTGTTTCTGATGATTTCTGACCCATATCGGACTCGGACCTTCGTACAGTTAATTTAAATTCTTGTGAATTAGATCCTCTTCCCCCTTTCATTCTTAGTGACATTTTAGACGATTTTGCTCCATTTCTGCTTTATCTCTTTAATAGGTCCCTCTCTGAAGGTTGTGTCCCCGCCTCGCAAAAGCGGGCCATTATTTTTCCCTCGCTCAAGAAGCCTATCTTAACACAAACCACTGCCAAAACTACCGTCCAATCTCTAATCTATCATTTCTCAAAACCCTTGAACGCCTTGTCTCTCTTCAACTTCTTCCCTATCTGGAACAATCTGGTCTTCTCAGTCAGGTTTTAGGGCTCACCACTCCACTGAAACTGCCCTCCTTTCTTTGCTTTCTGAAATTTATTCAGCTGTTGACAGGTCCGAACTCACTCTTCTGACGCTATATGATGTCTCCTCAGCCTTTGACATGGTTGACCACACCATTCTTCTACAGCGCCTTGAGACCTCTTGCGGTCTCAATGGGCCCTTCTCAAGTGGTTCCGGTCATACCTGTCTGATCGCACTCAGATGGTTATCTCTGGTGAATCTAGAACTCTGTGGGTACCTATTAAACTGGGTGTTCCGCAGAGCTCTGTTCTGGGCCCTCTCCTCTATATTTTACACACATCACCACCTTTATGGCAGAAGAATTCCACTGGCTCCCGCTTTCTGCCCGCATCCAATTTAAGGTCCTCATCCTTGTCTCTAAGGCTCAACTTGGTTTCGCTCCGAAATATTTATGTGACTTAATTCATCGCCCTCACTCTGCTGCTTCTCTTCGTCCTCTTCGTTCATCTGACCGCTTGGACCTCCTCGTTCCCCGTGTCAGGACTTCTCTGGCTCAATCTAGGTCTTTTGCCTCCATTGGCCCTGCTCTTTGGAATGAGCTTCCTCCGTTCATTCGTTCTTCTATTCTCTCAGGTAACGTCTCTTCCTCTTTTAAGTTTCTTAAAACTTGCTTTTTATCTCGCACTAGGAGCGCTTCTGAATGGCCCTCCCGCTCGAAGCGCTTTATAATTATCCGAATACAAAACAATATGCTCTAGGTTTCTTCCAGTATCTTTTCAAATCCAGAATAGTAGTCCATTTTACAGAGCTATATTAGTTTGTAATATGGACAATTTTTTATTTAAAAAAATTCCTACAAATTGGCAAAGCAACCAAGACAACTTTCAGCATGTCACAATAATTGATAAACTAAATCTATATAACTAGGAAATAATTTTTTTACTTCGACCTTGGAAGTTGGAGAAACGCATTGATATGTATTAATAGTTACTGGATAGCTAATGGGCTCTGAAAGTTCGGATTATCGCTCGTTCTGCCTTGACCATGGGTAAAACAGAGCAGACGACAGAAGAATTGTGGAAATTTTTTTTAAAACTTTTTAATTATTTAAAATACTTTGACCATATATCCATTGTAATTAAATTTTAGAAATATCGTGAAATATAAAGTATTATATGATTTCGCTGCTTAGTTATACGTCAACAAAACTGTCTGCCTTGACCTCTCGTATTCGCCGTCGACCATAGGCCAATGACTGAAGCTTTATCAATCCAGTACTATTAATACATATCAATGGAGAAACGTATTTTCTCTTAGGGGTCCGTATTAGAAGCCCTTCTAGAATGCGAAGGAGCTTTCGTAAAGCACTGGAATGATTTAAGTTGAAGTAATGTTAATTGGTTTTAACTAGCATTCGTGTATGGACGCTTGATCGACAGTAGTGTTGCGAGTGTATAATATATAATGGGTGTGTGTATATGCGTCAATATTTGCGCTTGGCTGAACAAGTGTTGAGCCTTGCATATCTAATTATTTGTACACAGAGGATTTTAAAGAAATTTCCACTGATGGGGATATTTTGAAAAAGGGCATTTTTCGCAGTAATTTTAAGCCTTTAAAAAGCATTGAATCAGATAAACATGGGAGACATATTTTTCAAGTACTTGAACTTTCAAGCAATCAAATTATCAAAATGAACTCATTATATTAATGAGGATTTCAACTTCAAGTCTCAAGGTCATAATAAAAAGTAGAATCATTTAATCATTTCGTTATAATTGGTGGTGACCGGTGGGACGAAAAAGGGCAAAATCACTGTTGGGAAAAGGTTAAGGACTGGTGGGAAATTTAAGTGGGCTGGTGGGGAATTTCCCCACCAGTTAACATGTTAAAAATGCCATGGTTGTACAGGTGTTGACCCTGTTGTATACGTCGCACGTGATGGCACGAAAAAATAAATAAGCTGATGCGGACGATTTGAGGTTTGAACACTGTAGAGTAGATTGTAATATAGATGTGTGTTGGTTTTCTTGTGTGTTGAATTGAAAGAAGAAATACTTGAAAAGTTTTCGGATTCTGTTCATGTGAATAGACAGCAATATGCACTACCATAGCTAAATTACCCATAAGTAGAGATAGAGTGAAGAAAAAATAGACTAAGTATATAGGTGAGAAGGAAGAAAAAGTGAAGATAACATTGTAAAGAACATGGGTTGACATAGTGGTTAGTCATTTTTGTTAATAATGAGCCTCACTAAAAATTTGCTTTATACATTAGATTTTTAATTTTGCTGCCAGCGGTAGGGCTGGTGCACTGCTGGATTCAAATAAACGACGAACTAATGGTTTTGCAATCCTTCTACAGACGAGTTTTGTGTTAATTGATTTTGTTTCCTTTGGTCAAGTGTTTCGAAGTTTTGGAGGAGCCTTTTTCTTTGATTCAATCCTGAGAATTCACAACTATTCTCTGCTGTGCGACTCTGTTTCCTCGGTTTTTGCATATGATGGCGGATTGCCACGCCTTTCGCTGGCCACAGTCGAATTATATGCAGAAATTTACAATTCGCCTCAGATTATAAATTTCTGTGTGACTGTGCACGTGAAACATTTCCGTTACAACAACAACAACAACAACAACAACAACAACAACAACAACAACAACAACAACAACAACAACAACAACAACAACAACAACGACAACGACAACGACAACGACAGCGACAGCGACAGCGACAGCAACAACAACAACAACAACAACAATAACAACTACAACAACAAAGTATAGATACCATTCAGATTGAATCCAAGGGAACAAAACTTGAGTAACAGCACAATTGGTATTAACTGACGTAACTTTATTGGTTTACTTTAAATCTCAAGACAACGAATGAAACGGAGTTTAGCTGAAAACCTAGAAAATAAGATGCAACAGTGGTCAGTGTTATGAAAGTATAGATTTGTCTAGCAAAAGCGAGCATTTAGTTGTCTCTTGGCGCTTTCAAGCAGCGGTTTCAAAGGTTCGATTCATAACAAATAAGTTCTTAAAATGAAACCGACACACACACTTTAATATTGAATCTCCAAATGCGGAAACCACAGCAATTGCCGGAACAGGCTAGCCGCTTGATTCGCTGTGAACCATCTGCGTCTAAAAGATAGAAGCAAATAGATAGCTATTTGTACATGAACATTATACATGAACTAGAGTATTTGCCCGCAGTCTTGTTGTCAAGACCTTAAACCTCAAGACCAAGACCAAGACCAAGACCTTGAACCTCAAGACCAAGACCAAGACCAAGACCTTGAACCTCAAGACCAAGACCGAGACCAAGACCCAAAAAAATCAGAGTCGTATCCAGACTTCTATTCCTTACTAAAAATTGTCCAGTCGGACTACTCGTTATTTTATTGAAAACATGAGTTTTTTCTTTTATTCAAGCAAAACAACTCTAAATGGAGACTGCAGAGAATTCCGAATTCGTATTTACAAAAGTCCTTCATGCGAAATGTTATTCCAAATGCCAGTTGAATTTTATAAAAACCAATTTTCTCAGAATTTTCTGACCAAGACCTGTGGGGCCTCATAAAAATTCTGTCATGTGAAAAAACACGGTCTACAAGTGCTGAAATCCCTAGCACACAAAGCAGCTTTTCAAGAACCGGATGTAAATGTACAAATTAATCATGAGTCTGTTTTGAAATCATTTCATGGTAAATAACCGGAAGTCAAAATAATTGTCGAAAACAACAGTGAAGCCTCATTCACACCGTGTAAATACTAAAGCAATAACTGTATGAGTAATTATTGGATAAATTTTTAAAATTCTTGCCGTTTGTTAAAATTAATGACTGTTCATATTGACAAAAGTCTTGGTCTTGGTCTTGAAAAACCAAGACCAAGACCTTGAACCTCAAGACCAAGGCCAAGACTTTTAAAAACGAACTCGAGTGCACTCGAGACCAAGACCTTGGTCTCGAGGACAACAAGACTGTTTGCCCGTCATAATGACTGGTTGAAAAAGAAAATGAATGGATTGATAGGAAGAGAAAATTATCTGTTTATTGGAATGCTTGATAACAAGTCACATTGCGAGTTAGACAGAGAGACAAACAAACAGCGGTTTGTAAGTCTGTCCCTTCCTCCCTCCCTCCCGCCCGCACTGGATCGAACAATATAGTGTTTGCCCTGTATGGCACGTGACCAATCGATGCTTAGTCTAATCAGTCTTCGCCTCGTCAGCATTTGCTCCTCCTCCGCTCAACCTTCTGTCAGATCGTGTGCCATAATGAGGGAGGGATGGAGGGAAGGCACATTCCATACATTCAACAGCGTTTATCGTAGGACACACAGATCTGGGAAACTATTTAAGAGATATAGATGTAGCCCATATCCGTCAGTTGGGCTCTGCATGTGTGCGGGGGCACGCCAGTGGTGACTCTGCTGGTTATCTGTTCGTTTAATTATTAACTTTTTATTCTTAATGACCTCAACATCATTTAGACAGACAGGCCGCACTTTTGTGAGATACGCAAAAGGCACTATAGTGATTGTCTAGATAGATACAATGCCTGTGAAGTTAAGAGTTGTTGATAGTCGCAGTCACTCACTCCAAAGCTAAAACGTATAATCATCGGACCCAGTTAGCATTAGGTTGGGCAATCGTAGGTGGAGTACCACGCCACCTGGCATTCAGGCAGTAATTGTAATCGTAATCTTCAAACTTCTAAAGCGCCACTCGAAGGTCCAGCGCAGTCAGTCAGTCCTCACCCTTACTTGACAAGTAGGACAATAGCTACGACTGTAAGTTGAGAGAATAGAAAGGAGTAATTGTAGGACATTTGCGACACAGTCGAATGATCGATCCTTGGGCCTGGACAACGTTTCGGAGGAATTTCTCCCGATATGTGTTAACCCGCTCTACCCGATCGTCCTCCTAAACCACTCTTTCTTTCATTCCAGTCACTACTTGTCTCAGGTTCTCCAACCGATCTATATACCAATCTACAACTCGCCTCTTGAACGATCGCCCTCCTAAGCTCCGCAAATTCTCAGTTCGTCCACTAATATCGTCGCTCACCCATCCTTATCTGCATCAGTTTTCTCTAAATATCACTCCTCAGGCTTTCCACTCCAAATTAACGTCTCACCTCTTTAAGAAATCCTACCCTGATCGATCCATTTCCCCGCCTTTCAATCTCTTTCGTCCTAAACGAAACCCACCTTATCAACTCCTCTTTCTCCATCTCACCAGTCTAATGGTAATCGCATTTGCAGTGCATTTAGCTATACTAAAATGTACATTATAGGCTCAGCGGACTTATCTTTTGAACATTGACCTGGTCACGGCTGGGTTTTGGTGCGCCATCAGTTGATGCTATGTGCATTAAACACCGATGCTATATAGGTTAATAATTGATAACACTACTACTACTACTACTACTACTACTACTACTACTACTACTACTACTACTACTACTACTACTACTACTACTACTACTACTACTACTACTACTACTACTACTACTACTACTACTACTACTACTACTACTACTACTACTACTACTACTACTACTACTACTACTACTACTACTACTACTACTACTACTACTACTACTACTACTACTACTACTACTACTACTACCACTAATAATAATAATAATAATAGTAATAATAATAATAGAAAGCTGACTTCTTCTGCCTATTTGGCTTCTGCAGTGACAACCCTGTTCTATGCATCAGATCTCGGCTTATGACTGATCTTTTCAAGGACTCTTTTCCACTGCAGGACTTTTCTGTGTCATCTCAGATTCCCATCTTAGCTTTCGACTGAATCCTAGAATTTGACTTACAGTAACAGCGACCATCGACTGAAAACTTGAACATTGATACAGAGGAGATTAGAAGTTCGTAGATTAGATTAGAAGAAAATTAGCCGCGCGAACATTTCAGACGAGGACAGGAAAAGAGGTGTAATTATTTTTAAAACGCCCTCTTACCGTTGGAACCACGGCAGCTGGGATAGACCCAGTAAGTTGAGATGCCTTTGCAAGTGTCTCTCGCAGTCTTACTCAGAAATGAGGTATCTGGAATGGTAGAATCGGCCGATTGGTAATACAGGCTGTACGTCGTATTCTGGTCCTATGTCACAACAAAGAACTCTTTGCAAAGTTGATAATTTATAAAGAATGTTATGTCACTTAATCGATGAAATGTGTTGACGTTGGGTGAACGGCGACATTTACAACATAGAATCTGCGGAATTTAAGAAAAAGTCTTGATGCTGACTCTGACACTTGATGCTGCTCGACTGGATCATGATGGATGGATACAGGAAAAGGAAGAAAGAAGTCCACTGTCGACAGGATTGGCGCCATTGGACTTTGAACGTGCCATGAAGACAGAGAATTTGAAGACAAAAGTCCCGATACAACGAACGACTGTCTAAATAAGTCGCTTACTTACTTACTTACTTACTTATTACTTACATACAGTTAGGTGTAGCCTACTAATGCCTTACCATTGAACTGGGGTCTGAAGGAGCGCTGACTTTAGACGGATCAGTTGCTGTGGTTCGATTCAGAGGAGCCACGAAGCAGTTCGTTCCTTTGTCTTTGTGGATCTTCATTACTTGGATATCCTGTAGAATCGATTACAAATTGAAATTGGAATTAGATTTAATATCTTTGACCACTTTATACAGCAAGAACATGAATTTACGGTTTTCAAAGTGCGATTTCGTAATCTTCCAAAAATTAGAAACGAAATCTTACAAAACGCACCAGGATTTTAACCCGACCTAGTTAGCAGAAGATAACGATAGGCCCTATATTCCACCACATTCTCAAACACTGGTTTGGCGTTTCCGCTGCCATATGATTAACATTTGACATGCACCTAATGACGATGCCTGATTTTTTACCATTACTAAATGTTATTGTTATTATTGTTATTATTTTTAGTATTATTACTATAATTATTATTATTGTTATTGTTATTATTATTATTATTATTATTATTATTATTATTATTATTATTATTATTATTATTATTATTATTATTATTATTATTATTATTATTATTATTATTATTTTTCCCCCGAGGTACATACAATCCCTCAGGAGTCTAAGAAATTATGCTAGGAGCTGTTGTTGAATGTCTGAAAAATCAGGCCTCGTCCTCCGCAACATCAGTAAAAGTGCCACGAAATGCGATGGCGTTGTAGCGCAGGATGCAGATGGAAAAGCGCTGAAAAAGAAAGTGACCTCCCGCGGCTCTCCAGAAACGGACGAGAGACGCTGGCCAAGCTCACGGATAAAGCTAACCCCGGCAGAGTTGATGGGACCCAGCGTTTCAAGGGCAATAGGCAAAAAGAGGTGTGATGATGGTAACCCCGAATACTTCTCAATTTTACGTACGGCGGCTTGTTCAGCAGCGGCCCCCACTGCGTTCGCTCTGTGGGCGATATAGGATGCCGCACAGGTGTGTACCACCGTGGCATCCCAGGCCAGATATTATTATTATTATTTTTTTTTTTTTTACCCGAGGTATCAGTGATCCCTCAGGATTTGGAAAAAATTATTTAGGAGCAGGTAAATTGTCTGGAGGGTCAGGCCTCGTCTTCATGGTTTGAAGGAAAGGTACCTTTAAAAGAGATAAGGTTGTAGCGTTGAATGCTTATGGACAAACGCTGGGACAGAAAGGTTGCTTCGCGTCTGTCGCCACTGATGGATGTGATGCGATTGCCTAGTTCCCTGATGAAATCTGAGGCCGACGGGTTGAACGGGCCCAGGGTTTCGATTGCCACCGGTTGGAATATGTACGAGGCGGGAAGGCCACGATATTTCTGAATTTTTCGGTTGGCCGCCTGCACTGATGCTGGACCAACCGAACCGGCTGAGTGGGCGATGTAAGATGCCGCACAAGTATGGACAATCGTGGCGTCCCACGCCAAGTATTTTCCTCTTGACCAGGGTATTAGAGTGGCTCCATCGGGTCTTTTTCCATCCGATCTAAAGAGGCCTGCCGGTTCCTTGATACTGGGAATATCTATTATTATTATTATTATTATTATTATTATTATTATTATTATTATTATTATTATTATTATTATTATTATTATTATTATTATTATTATTATTATTATTATTATTATTATTATTATTATTATTATTATTATTATTATTATTATTATTATTATTGCAATTATTTTCAATTATTTTCAATTATTATTACTATTGATCAGTATTGATCATTATTATTGCTTGGAACAACTAACCCGATTGAAGTCGTCAATGACCCACATTTCATAAGACGGATTGTTTGCGTGGTACTGAACGATGTTAGTGTTTGGGTCACTCATCACGTCTTCCTTTGTGTTGTCATCTCGATTGTAAGAAAACTAAACACAAGGAAAACGTAATCGAAAACAGTTTGGCTTTCGCAACAGCCTCTTACTTCAGTTTTCTGGTTTCAAGCAAATTTAGCCTAAATTACAAAGTTTGGAGCAGCGCTAACGAGTTTCTCTTTACTATGGTGCTATATAAATTTGCATTTACAAATTACAATTATGCTATTATTAATTATTTCTTTGATTAGGCATATCTAGACAAATTAGAATGATACAATCAAAGTGTTCACATTTACATTGGTATAAGATATGAAGTTAAGAGGTGATTGTGCATACTTTGATGATTTCCTTCTGTGCTTGGCTGTAGAGATACACTCCGACTAAAATGGCGATCAGAATAATAGCAACGGTTGCTATGGCACTCACAGCAATGATCACGTACTTCTTAGCATTACGTGCCTTCGGAGTTTCAACAGAATTCATGGCCTGATAACGAACGCAAGCAAAAGTAACGGTGGTATACGGTGTAAACGTATGTTTTGTTACATGAAGAAAATTTGGCAGTTCTTTTAGGTAACGACGAGAAACTACCACAACAGTTAGCAACCAAGAGACTGAATCTCTTCTCATACGGTGTCTGCTTCGGTGCAGCAGTGAAAGGCCAAAGCATTAGCTTATGGTCAAGATTGATGCTATTTTATAATAGTAATAGGATTCAACAGTATAATCTGCAGTATGTCTGCTCCAAAGACTTCCTCTTTTTCATGGCGCATGATATTTAAAGACCACGATTGCTTCTATTGGCACCAGCTTTGTAATTAGGCCCATAACTGAAACACAAATTTAACTCAGCTATGTCTTACTTTATCGGCCTTTATTGTAAAGCTGTATTTTGCTATTATAAATTAAATTCAGTGAAGTTGATTACCTCGGATGAACTGATGACATAAACTGGCGAATCGGTTGACTTCTTGTTATCAGACATCTTTGATTTGATGCTCTAAGACGTAGACAGCCTTCAACAGACGAGAAGTTCTTCACGAGTTCTTCGATGTCTCTTAATTTTCTTCGATGCAGATCTTCCTGTGCCACTGACGACGATGATGATGTCCAGTTGAAGGCATCGTTATTTATACGTTTCTAAGAGGAAGCGAAGATTAGGGAATACACGATTTCATGATCGTGATCGGCATGTCCTTTCTGTTAATAGGGCCTACATTTCTAATTATGAGTCAAGACCATGATCGTGTCTGCTAGCGATAGGTTCCTGCTGAGGACAAAAGTTGTTTTACTGACACACACCCAACCTATGCAAAAACTCGCTTTACACGTTTGAATTCTTTTCGCATGACTGACGGACGGTTGTTGCTCTGAGTTTCAAATGATCAACACGTATCAACACTGTTACGTGGAAAATTATCACACAATCAACATCATTAATAGTCAAGTTTTTTTAGTGGCGTTGGTTTTCCGAGGAAGAAGCACGACAAGACTGTTGGACTTGAGACTATCTGAACGTTTGAACCTTATAATAAAAATAACAGGTCACACGTGTTGTAATTATAGGCCTATAGCAATGCAGTGTTAACAGCCATTTGCTTTATGTACGCGGAGAACTGGCTATTTTAATGTTCTAATTCAAAACTTCTAAACCAATGTAATTGACAGGGACGTATCTAGCGTTGGGCTTGGCGGGGGGACTTAAGCCCCCCCCAAACGAAGTTGAAGCCCCCCAAACAAGTCAAGCCGTTGTATGCTTACGGCTAAAATTCGTATGAACACTGTATAAATGTTGCCATGTTCAAGGCTTAAGCCCACCCCAAACGAAAAATCCTAGTTACGTGCCTGGTAATTGATATTTGATAATGGTTTTTTTCAGTCTTGTTGTCAAGACCTTAAACCTCAAGACCAAGACCAAGACCAAGACCTTGAACCTCAAGACCAAGACCAAGACCAAGACCTTGAACCTCGAGACCAAGACCAAGACCAAGACTTTGAACCTCGAGACCAAGACCAAGACTAAGACCTTGAACCTCAAGACCAAGACCAAGACCAAGACCCAAAAAATCGAAATCAGGTCAAGATTTCTAAAAATTGTCAAGTCGGAAGATTCGCTATTTTAATGAAAACATGAGTCTTTTATTTTATTCAAGCAAATTAACTTTAAATGCAAACTGCAGAGAAATCCGAATTTGTATTCAAAAGTCCTTCATGCAAACTCTTATACCAAATGCCTTTTGTATTTTATAAAAGCAATTCGCTGAGAATTTTCTGACCAAGACGTGCCTGGTGGGCCTCATAAAAATTCCGCCATGTGAAAAAATACGTTCTACAGGTGCTGAAGTCGCTGACACACAGTAACTTTTCAAGCACTGGATGTAAATGTACAGATAGTGAGTCCATTTGAAATCTTCCCATGGTTTATCATACCGTCTGATACGGAATAACTGTTGCTGCTGCCAATGGGTTTTCATGACCAACATGACTTGTATCCATCCATAGATATTGGTCGTATGATGCAAGCAGGCTTGATACAGAATTCTTGAGTTCTGTTAAATGACTGTTCATATTAACAGCCGGTCTTGGTCTTGGTCTTGCGAGACCAAGACCAAGACCTTGAACCTCAAGACCAAGACCAAGACCAAGACCTTGAACCTCAAGACCAAGACCAAGACCAAGACCTTGAACCTCAAGACCAAGACCAAGACCAAGACTTTTAAAAACGAACTCGAGTGCACTCGAGACCAAGACCTTGGTCTCGAGGACAACAAGACTGGTTTTTTTATCTCTGAGATTTCCACATCTGAAATTTGGAAGGGATCGGAGAACTTTTCCAGCGACACACATGAATACTTTGTTCATGCTTTTGGTTGTTACGTATACTGGGGTCGAATAACAAATGTCATGCGTGGATCCCTCTTCACGACAACAGTACGACTATGTATATAGGCCTACGATTAGAGTCTTGCCAAGAAGTATCCCTCTTTCCTTCCAATAGCACTGTTTCCTGAGGCATCGACTCTGCATAATTTACTATAGTTATTAATTAACAAGTTATGTAGGCCCTTAAAAATCAATTAACAAATAACAAGTTATGCAAATAACGTGTAATGGCTGGCGGCCTCAATAGAGAACGGGATGACAAATTGGACTGGTATATATAAATATATATATATATAAATTGGACAACAAATTGGACTAGTATATATATATATATATATATATATATATATATATATATATATACCAGTCCAATTTGTCATCCCGTTCTCTATTGATCTTCCTTATCTTCGCGATATATATATGTTACAGGTAATGTGTATTTTCAGGGAATATGTATATTCCCTGAAAATTTCAGGGTATATGTATATTCCCTGATTCACTCAGGGAATGTATACATTCCCTGAAAAAACCAGGGTATATACATATTCCCTGAAATCTTCAAGTGATTTCTATACACATTCCCTGAAAGCTTTCAAAGACACAGCGACATAAAGTCAACAGTAGGCCTAGTGCTTAGCTAGGGTTATAATTGATCTTGAGTTTTCATCCGAGCTTGGGAAATGGAGGTTTTCCTGGACCTTAATTTTTTCTTTGGCTTTTCTTGTTTTATTTAAACCCTGTTTTAAAATTCATTTAATCAATGTTTTAAACGGTCTGGATGGTCGAGGTCAATAAATAAATGGCGCAATATGCATGCTATACTAGTTTATTTATATTTAAAATATTACTAGTCGAAAGACTAAAGGAGACTGCAGACTCAGACTGAACTGTTTTGGAAGTTTTCTGGAAGCAAACTGTTGCCCTTTTCAAAACTTAGGAAATTATTTTTTGAGTTTCATAGTCCGATTTCCAGGAGGCCAAACCAAATCAAAGGGGGTTTCCAGAGAGCAGTCCAAAAGAGGTCCATGTCCGATTTCCAGATTACCAGATCAGGTGAGGCAGCGCAGCTGTCAAGGCGGGTGTCGTTTACGGCGAGTATAATTGGAAGGCGGAGTATCAGATGAGTCAGAGTAGGAGTATTTGAAAAGGTGAGACTTCAGTTTTGAGTGAAAACCGATGGCTAGGGTTTTCTTTGGTTATTTTAATGTTCTAGCTTAGGTTTTTCATTTTTCAACAGTGATAACACTGATTACTACTAAAACCTTTCTTCTATGAAGTGAGATGTTGTTTATTCTGAAGATTTGATCCTATATTTACGTACAGTTATTGAACAATGGGCGTTTGCGCATCAAAGGAGGTACGCAGTGATAGAACCTTCCAATTAGCGACCAATTATAACCCTAGCTAAGCACTAGGCCTACTGTTGACTTTATGTCGCTGTGTCTTTGAAAGCTTTCAGGTAATGTGTATAGAAATCACTTGAAGATTTCAGGGAATATGTATATACCCTGGTTTTTTCAGGGAATGTGTACATTCCCTGAGTGAATCAGGGAATATACATATACCCTGAAATTTTCAGGGAATATACATATTCCCTGAAAATACACATTCCCTGTAACATATATATATATATATATATATATATATATATATATATATATATATATATATATATATATATATATAGTGGAGCGCAGTTTGGGTTGTATTAGGCCTAATAAGAAAACAACAGGCGACAAAACACCGTTGTACCATTAAGTTCTCATATATGATACACGAAGGACCTTTCCTCTCGACGTATTATTGTTTGTTATAAGCAGGTATTAATAGCCATAGCTAACATTATTAACTGCTTCAGAATTTAGTCCTAAGAATAGTTACACGCTCAATAGGACTTGGCTGTCACAATACCTAGCCACACGTGCAGTTCTGACTAACCCAGACAATTACGTGCTACATTGTTTTCTAAAGTTGGAAGGACATTAAGCGAAGATAAGGAAGATCACGCAAGCATGATCGTGATCGTCGTGTCCTTCCTGGTCTTTGGACTCTTTGCAATCCGTTATAGACTTATCTGAATCAAACCCCTATGCAGCATATAGGCTACGGGTGTTACTATTTTTAATTCTTTATTGCGTGGCGTTATATAAGTGTTCGGTTACAATTAAAATAACAATCATGCAGTGCCTAATGTCTGCTTGATCTCATATTGCGTTCAGAAAGCAACCTATGGCATCATACCATGACATCAAATAATAGCATGTAATTAATTTAAAAATCTTTAAAATTTCCATTATGTCCTAATATTAATTTTCAAGTGTTGATCCCCTTGGTAACTTTAAATTCCGCGCAATAAAGAATTAAAAATAGGAAGGTTTCAGGCGTCTACGGAACTGAAGAGGAGAGAGGGCAAGAAGTACTGCATAGTAATGCATGGACAAGACTGATCTACTAAGGCATCACTTAGACTGAGGAAACTGCTACTATTGTGCCCAACAATCCCGTAATGCCCCACCATTATTTAAAAATTGGTGTATCTATGCCATTATACCCCATAATGTGTAACATCCAAAACAGCAGGTAACTGAAACTTCACGCAAAAAATTACTGAAGTATATTTCTTCATGAAGTCAAATCTGCTTTTGTTAAGTTGACAAGAAGTGTTTCGAGACGTTACAAAGGTCAGAAATGCATTTAATAATGTACAAACACAGCTGTTATGTTTGCACATCAAGCACACGTGACATCTGAAATCAGCCTCATGAGAGTACGACTCACAGCAGTAGGCCGGGCCTAATGACACAACAATAAAGCGAAGCAGATAAATCTCCCACTCGATTATATCGTCGTATTCAAGCTTCTTGCAGTTCGATACATTGCACTTATATTATGTTGACACCTTATTTCTTGTTTTTTACGATGTTTTTAGCGCATTGGATAACATCTGGCGTAGAGTGCGAGAGGTACAGAGATCGAGTCCCATAGGCGGACATGCTTTGTAGGCTGCAATTTGCGCCGTGTATTGCAGGCTGTCTGTTCTGTTAGTAGTTAAGATTTATCGCATAACATGTACATGTACAGCGCAGTGCGTTTGCAGGCGCTTAATTAAAGAATACATATTATTATTATTATTATTATTATTATTATTATTATTATTATTATTATTATTATTATTATTATTATTATTATTATTATTATTATTATTATTATTATTAATCGATTACAACGGACCTTCGGTTCTCAATCTGCTGTTCAAAATAGATTTGCGAGTTATTTATTTATTTATATGCTAACTTCCATCTTCGGTTTAAGCGTTGTGGGAAAACAATCCAACAAGGTATTCTTATACTGAGTAGTTGTAAAAAACCAATGTTTTCCATATTTGTTAGAAAACCTAGCTCTGTGAGCTGATATGGTGCCTTGATTGGCGGTGATATTACAAAAGGACCGGCAATGGTAGCACGCCCTCATGACCTACGGCTTATTTGAGTTGGCTTTATTCATTCATTCATTCAGAGGACTTATATAGCGCCCCGCCAAGATACCTACTCAGAGGCGCTCCCAGCCCAAATCGGTACCGGCCCGCTATTCCGGGGGTCCGCTATTCCGGGGGTCCGCTAATCCGGGGGTCCGCCGGAATATACATACATGCAGCATACATGCATGCAAAAATACATAAATACATGCATACAAACATGGATACATACGTACATACATGCATACATATATATATATATATACATACATGCATACATACATACATACATGCATACATACCTGCATATATATACATGCATGCATACATACATGTATGTATGTATACATGCATGCATACATACATGTATGTATGTATACATGCATGCATACATACATGTTTGTATGTATACATACATACACGCATACATTCATACATGCATGCATGGGTGTATGTATGCATGTATGTATGTATGCATGTTTGTATGCATGTATGTATGTTGTATGTATGTATATTTCGGCGGATCCCCGGAATAGCGGACCCCCGGAATAGCGGACCCCCGGAATAGCGGACCCCGGAATAGTGGACCGGAACCGCCCAAATCTGGGGCGATAAAGAACTCGTGGCGCGGTAACCGTTGAATTTTAAATTTCAGAAATTTTCTTACCTTTCCTTTGCTTTCTGTTGCCGGCGATTGCCCAACTCGCGTTTTCTATTTCTTCTTTCGTCATTTCCATTTGTTCTTATTCGTCGCTAGTGATATCGGGACTTACCTGAATCCTCATGCGCTTTTGGCGGGGCGTCAGTTTCGTCGTCCCATGAACTTGCCTGCACGTGCGTAAATTTTCCTTTGTCCTGATTTTCCGCCGACGCGGCAACCCTACTGGACACCTCAGCCCTATTCTTCATCGCCTGAAATATTATAAAATATTATAAAACAGAATATAACCTCAATATAAACACAATATGCACTCACAGAAAAACTTATAAAAGAAGAGAGCTTCTAACCACCAAGCACAAGAATATTCTCAGATACGACTGTTCTCGTCAACGACCGGAACTTTTCCCATTTTATTTTTTTGATGGTCCAATTGAAAGCAACGCTATTTAAGCGTTCTAAGACTAAGGAAAGACCAAAGAGAAATCGCATGATCGTGATCTGAAAACAATCCTGAGGACAAAAGTTGTTTACTAAGAGAAACCTGGTCTACAAACACCTGTTACACGTTTCCATTTGTTACGGACGACTTACTGTAATTGCGTTGTTTTTGAATACGCACACCTAGCCCTGCAGGGAAACGCGTTTCATGCTCACCCTCGTGCAAATAGATATAGCAGTGCAACATTGGATATTGTGAATCTGGCTGTGCCCCACACCCTAACAGTGTTGGGCTGTCGGGCATTCTCGGTCGTTAGTCCAAAGCTTTGGAATTCGCCGTCCAAATCGGTTGGTTCTGTCGATTCTTCGATGATGTCATTCAAGTTCAAACTTAAGAGTCATATCTTTCAACTTGCATATCCACCCTAACCTGACTCCTCCTGGTTTCTCTGATCTATCGGATTTCAATCTGGGTTCTCCAACGGATTATGACGTTAGTTTGAGATTTAACACAAAGAGATCATGTCTTGGTCATTGTAATAACAGCGTTGTAGGAGTCATTAGATCATAGTAGATTAGAATCATTAACACTGTATCACGCTGCCTGCCATTACTTTGAAAATCATCATATAATCGTCTCATGACTACACCTCTAATTGCCCAGTTTATTGGTGGTAGTTTTTTTTAGATAGATGACAACTTGAACTGTTGAGAGGTGAGACCATCTGAATATTTGATTTCTAGAACAGGAATCACAGATCATGCGATTGAAGCCTTGTGTATTAAACACAGGCGCTGTAGAAGTCAAAAATTGATAATAATTAATAATAATAATGAAGCGCTGCAGATTGCATCGGCTTTCGTCGCATCCTATAGGCCTATTTCATTCACGGTGTCGACTGTCATCTGCTGACGTGGTTTCTGTGTGACGCTGAGAGATTTCAGAGATTTGCATTACATTACACCGCATAACATTACATAACATTAGACAGGAATGATTGGCTCAACCTGCGTGCGATAGCTGGCCAGTGGTGGCTTCATTTCAGTTATCGTAATAACTTGAATGCCATCTAAGTTATATTAAATGGTGTCGCTTTTTGTGAAAATCAAAGGTGATATATCATGAGTGTGATAGATATGTAGGAGTAGACTCAGTAGACCTTTAAGATGCATCCGTCTGGACTGGTCATAATAATTAACTTGCCAGTCGGTGGCCAGTCTTCAGAGGAATGTACGCCTACAGTCTGAGCGTGGGGAGGTGGCAGATGCACGTGCAGACAGACTGTAATTTAAAGGTATGCCGTGTAGGAAGATTTAGATAGGGCTATATAAATGGTAGCCCTTGAGGCAGAGGGAGCAGAGAGATCGGGATCCAGCGCGTTGGTCACACGGATTAGCCGGACCTCTGTCCCGTCTGTCAACCGGGACACGGGGTCCTAGCGTGTATCAGTTTCATCCGAATAAACTTCGACAAAGACAACGTGTTCTCTCTCTCTGTGTCTCTCTCTGTCTCTCTCTGTCTGTCTGTCTGTCTGTCTGTCTCTCTCTGTCTCTCTCTGTCTCTCTCTGTCTCTCTCTGTCTCTGTCTGTCTGTCTGTCTGTCTGTCTGTCTGTCTGTCTGTCTGTCTGTCTGTCTGTCTGTCTGTCTGTCTCTCTCTCTCTCTCTCTCTCTCTCTCTCTCTCTCTCTCTCTCTCTCTCTCTATACATCTAGCGATGGTCACTTCGCCATCCGCTACAGATGTATACATATCTATTCCGCACATGATATTTGTCACCTTTAGCAGTTTACATGTTTACAATATGTATATCATTATATAGCCATTTGCGATTTATTCTGTTCATGGGAAACAATAAAAGAATTGATTGATTGATATATACATGCATATACTAAATTTAATCATTATAAATAGGCCTATATCGTGCATTTCAGTGCATCATAGTTATTTAGAATTATTTTATTATTTTCACAACAATTGTAAGTAGCCTGCCGCGTAACATGAAGTGTGCTTTTTTTGTCGGCCTGCGAACCAGTGGAGAATTCTGATGTTGACAAAGGAAGGAACCAAATGTAGGACGCAGAACGAATGGACAGAGTAATCACACTTGCCTACAGCGATCATAATACCGGGTTTGCTATAACTTCAGAGTACTTTAAAGTCTGTGACTCTGTGAAGAAGACCGTTCTCTATGTGCACCGCATGCGGTATGTACGATACGAAGGATGGTTTCACGAATGAGACGTCGATATGAACAAGCAGCGTGAGCGAGTGTGCTGCTTGGAAAGTCAAGATGCGGTGACGTAAAGCTCAGAGGCTCTGAAAAAAATCTGTTATGAGACGTCAAAGTGCTTTGGAGGAAAACTTCAGCCAGAAGAATGGAGGGGTTTAGTTTCTTCATTAAATCCTCCATTCTTCTGGTTGAAGGTTTCATTCAAAGTACTTTGACGTCTCATCACAGACTCCAAGATTTTATTCAATGAATTAAGCACCATAACAAGGAACACTGAAGCTGCAGTGCAAAAACAGTGATGAAGATTGTCAGAACTGCTGAAGTTCCAGAAAATCCAGCCAAGGTATCCAATATGTACAGTTTATTGACTGTGCTGTGTTATCCGTAAGTCTACAGTCCTCTTTGTCATCACTGACACTTGTGACGCAATCACGCATGCACAACCCGAGAATTCAGATGTAAACTGTCTATCGCCAAGGAGCCGCCTTTTGATGAGAGAATCCATGGTAAGACATGGTGAGTGGAATTCGCAGAAGAAAGATGCAGGATTTAAAACTGTGTACAGGGTATGATCAGGAACAGAATAAATGCTTCGGAAAATTAAGGAGATAGACTGCCAACATGCGATCATTGATGTACAATAATCTCTGCTTAGACGATAAGGATGATGTTAGGACTGAATACGGAGTCATGGTCCAAGCCTTAGAGATTTTCTAATCTGCTTGTCTTCACTTATATACAAACGTAGTATAATTGTCAAGTGTGATAGGCTTTTGTCACTAAAGCTCATATTGTAACGCGTCAATGTACAAGTTCTACAAAGTTTCTCCATATGCGAAGGTTTAGAAACTAAACCAATGAACTTGTTAGCTATAACGTGTATGCACCGACTAATTATTGTAAAGTACATTTTAAATATCTCGCACGGAACACTTAACATGAAGTTAATAAAAATTTACTGGTTCATGACTAAGAAAATGGAGGCGTTTTCATCGTCCGTCTTTCGCACCCAATTCCTCCTCTGCACCTTTCTTCTTTTCTCTTATTGACATTAGTTTTAATCAGTTCAACAGTTCTGATGAACACTGGAAATCTAATGGGAGCAAAAAATTAGTTGTCTTCCCACAAGATTTTAATGATCGATCTATTTTTAACAGTGGTGAAATAGATCCTGACTCTAATTTAATTACTGATTTCACCTGGGATAGCTTATATTCCGCCCCGGATACTCTATCTCTTCTCCTGACCACGATGCACCTTAATTGTAGTAGTTTTCTTTATAAGGTCGGCGAAGTCAAGGACTTATTGAATTTGGTACGTCTGCGTCGATACTTTCACTAACTGAGACTTGGCTTAACGATGAGCTAGCTGACTCTATAAATATAACAGGCTATCACCGTATTCACCAGTCTCGGGCTAGTGAAAGGAGGAGGCTTGGAATACTATTTAAGGACAATATCCCATACCAGCTCTCTGAACCGCCGCGTCACAATCGTTGCCCTAAATCGTACGAGGATTTGTTCGGTCGAGTAACTCTGGAGAAAACTACCTGCATTGTGGAAGTGATATATAGACCTCCGGGTGCGGATCTTGAAGAGTTTCGCATTGAGATAGAGCAGCGCTATTATCAACACTGGTATATAGAGATAGACATGTTATTATTCTAGGAGATTTCAATGTAGACTTCCTAAGAGTTGCTGATCACAATAGAACTAACACTTTCTTTAACACTATGGCGGCTTATAATTTTCTACCTACTGTAACCATAGGTCCACAAGGATCACTTATAATTCTGCTTCCTTAATAGACAATTGACCCTCGGTTGTGTAATCTAAAATAATTGCCTCGGATATATCAGATCACCTTCCGATTCTAACTTACTTCAATTTTGAAACTCACAACAGGGGATCCATCCGAAATTCTGTCTCTAGGTTAATTAACGAAGACAGGAGTGAAATATTTACAGCTTCTCTTAAAGGCGCCAACTGGATTTCTGCAATGGATGTTTGCGCTTGCGGCGATGCCAATAGTATTGTATTGTATTGTATTGTATTTAAACATTTATACAGCGCCTCTAGTAGGGTGAATCGTTCAGAGGCGCTCCCAGTGCGCAAGGCCAAGAGAAAGAAATAAGTCTCGAGGAAAGCAAAAGAAGACGATGGGTTACCTATTAAAATTTGAGAGCGAGTAGGAGACAGTGTATTCCAGAGAGAGGGACCAATTGAGGCAAAAGATCGGGAGTGCGCCATAGCTGTTCTAGTATGAGGAACTGCAAGATAAAATCTGTTAGAGGAGCGAAGAGGACGATGCGAGGAGACAGAAAGAGTGAATTATACATCAATTAAATATTTGGGGGCGAGACCCCGCTGTGTCTTGGAAACCAGAATGAGGATTTTGAACTTGATACGTGCAGAGAGAGAGAGAGAGAGAGAGAGAGAGAGAGAGAGAGAGAGAGAGAGAGAGAGAGAGAGAGAGAGAGAGAGAGAGAGAGAGAGAGAGAGAGAGAGAGAGAGAGAGAGAGAGAGAGAGAGAGAGAGAGAGAGAGAGAGAGAGAGAGAGAGAGGAAGCCAGTGCAGTTGCTCAAACATGAAGGATGAAATGCGTGAGTAGCGTGACAGACGTGCATTTAATCTCGCAGCTGCATTTAGGACTGACTGCAGAGGCATGGGACCGATTAGGAAGACCGATTAGAAGCGAATTGCAGTAATCAATTCGGGAGCAAATGAAAGCATGGACCAGCGTTGTGAAAACAGAGGATGAGACAGATCGTCGAACAGCCCTGAGACGCCTTAAGTGCTTATGATTAATTTCTAACCCAATTCAAAGAACTTTATAACGAGGCTTTTTCCCCTCATACGCAGAGAGAATAAAGATAAATTTTACAGCCGTAGATGACGAGAGGACTGTATAAGTCGAGCAGAAAGAAGGCCCTCCTATGTGAATTAAGTAAAAATTGTCAGGTCCCAGGAGATATGGCAAATGGATTTAAAACAATATTTGTCCAGCCGAAAAAATGTCAAACTCAAGTCACTCATTCCATCAATACTTGAATCCATCTCTGTTTAACTCTTTTGGATTTATTCCTACTTAAACTATATTTTAAAAATCCTACTACTGATAACAACAAGAAATTCATTAAATATAGGAATAAATTCAAAGCGATTAGATTGGCTGCGGAAAGGAACTACTATGAATGTGAATTCAGTAAAAATTGTCATGACCTCAAAAGAACATGGCATCTTATTCGCTCAGTAATAAAATTGGAGGAACTTGATATTGATAGTGAGGTTACATCGCTAACAATTAATGTGAGTAAGAGTGAGGTCCCAGTAGATATGGCAAATGGATTTTAAAAATATTTTTTCCAGCCGAAAAAATTTCAAACTCAAGTCACTCATTCCATCAATACTTGAATCCATCTTTGTTTAACTCTTTTGGATTTATTCCTACTACGCCGGAAGAGATCGTTAGTTTGAGTCTCTCACTACTGGGGTTGATGAAATCGATCCAGCAATAGCAAATCCTCATGATAGCTATTGTTGCCCCCCGCCCCAGTTATCTGCAATTATTAACAGTTCGTTGAATTCGGGAATTGTTCCTCAGGCCATAAAAATTGCTAACATTGTTCCAGTGTTTAAGAAGGGTGATAGCGATAACCCAGCAAATTACCGACCTATTTCCGTCCTTCTTTTTTCCTCAAAATTCTATTAGAAGGTCATGTACGACAGACTCAGTCAATTTTTTTAAAAGTCACGTATCCTTTTTCACTCCCAACATGGTTTCTAGACAGGCCACCGCTTCCTCGTGCTATTAATGAGCATGCATGCAGATAAGATAACTCAAGCCTTTGAAAATAATGAATACTCTATCGGTATATTTTTTTGCCTTGGCAAAGGTCTTTGATACCGTTAATCACAATATTCTTCTTAGTAAATTAGCTAATTATGGTATCAGAGGCACTCAGTTTGACTGGTTTGTAAGTTACTTTGAAAATCTTTAGTACTATTACTACTATTACCACTATTTATTGTTATTGTTGCTATTATTATTATTATTATTATTATTATTATTATTATTATTATTATTATTATTATTATTATTATTATTATTATTATTATTATTATTATTATTATTATTATTATTATTATTATTATTATTATTATTATTATTATTATTATTATTATTATTATTATTATTATTATTATTATTGGTAGTAGTAGTAATAATAAATAATAATATTTTCTTTATTTAAGGGCCTGATAACCGCACTGCGATGTACAGTGAACACATATAGTAGAAACGGCAGCCACACAGGGCGCCTTACATACATGTATACAGTAGAAGCACATGATAACAGTTTTACAGGAGTCGAATATAACTATTTATACGGCAGCCAAGAGGCGCCAATCACGGCCTACTATTCATTTAACCACCGCGGCTACCTAGCGACTGGAAGGCTTAATAAACTTTACGGGGTCTACGGGATTCGATCTTGGTACCTACTGCTACGGGATTCGATCTTGGTACCTACTGCTCTTCACGCCAGTGTGTTATCCATTACTCGACGCCCCTACCTAGTAGTAGTAGTGGTGGTGGTGGTGGTGGTAGTAGTAGTAGTAGTAGTAGTAGTAGTAGTAGTAGTAGTAGTAGTAGTAGTAGTAGTAGTAGTAGAAGTAGTAGTAGTAGTATAGATCCGCTTCAGAACCTGAGTAACAACACAATTCAGATTAACCGAGATAAGATAGCTTTATTATTTAATTGATTTTGTCAAAACAACGAATAAAATAGGTAAACAAATTAGCTAAAAGTCCAGAAAATAGCTACAACAGCAGTTATCATTATACAAAGCCAGCTTTCCTAGCAAAAATAGTTTTGCGATCTTTCATTAGTGTCTTGAAGACAGTTTTAAAATTTAGATCAAAAACAAGAAGTTCTTAAAATGCAAGTCAATTAATCATATAGTAATCAACACAGTAAATGTCAATAGCCAATATTCATACGAACGGCAAACTTCTGCACTGATTTTCCTTTTAAATCGTCACCCAGACCCACACACACACGGTAACTGTGACAAACCAATACCTATGCTTGGTGCAAACTTTTACATAGATTCTGATTGACCTTTTGTCTCGCTGAGAAACATCTGCGTCTAAAAGATAAAAATGATATATATGTAGGCCTTTATAAATTATATATATAATGAAACATTATTCATGTGTATGATATATATATATATATCACAGTTACTGTATATATATATATATATATATATATATATATATATATATTAGCGTGGATGGCGCGGTTGCAACTCTTTTCGGGGTTATTTTCCTATCCTTTCCTGCTCCCCGAACGTTAAGTGCTCTTTTCTCGGAGCATGTAGCGTTTTCGCCCTCTGAAAATCTTGGAAGACAGCCTAGTGTAGAAAATCGGTTGGCAATCGGTTGCCAGCCATCCTTTCTTCTAGTAATTAAATGGGCAGCGCTTAGTCTGCATCCAGCGATTTGTAATAAAATATTGAAATCTAGGGTCCATATCACGATTACGATAAAAGTCGTCGTTTTCTGCTCTCACACATTTTGGCTTATAAATTAAAATCTGGGTGGCTTGTTTTCAAAACATTTTAGGTAGTATTTTTTCTCAACAAGATCAAGCAGTATTTTGAATTTGCCCCAGATTTACGCCTTATTTTCTTCAAACTCAACAATTAGTGCGTTTTGGCCATCAAAAACGACATATAGATTTCTCTCGCTCAGATATATAGAATCTCGCGAGATTTATATCGCAACGCGTGAGTTGAGAGTTGCTAAGGGTCGCCATTACATAGTGTGTAATAATTTTGCCAACACCGCTTCACTTCGTTAACAAACGTTTAAAAAAGGTAATGTTGCAAATTTAATTACAATTTTTATCGCAACTAATTTAGCCTTTCGTGTTTTTCTAACCCACGGATTTTTTGATAAATTAGCAATTGTGATTTTGCCAGTTTTACGTCAATAATTGACCGCGTGCGCCACACGGACATGTGCGCTGAGCATGTCATGCTTTGCACATTTCACGCGTTAACTTATTAATTGGCTAAACACACAAATTCGCCAGCAGGAATGCTTATCGCAAACAGAATAATACACCAAATTATGTCTGAGAGCTGTTAATTTTTTGCTATGCACGTATTTCGCGTTAATTTATTAATTGGCTCGACAGAAAAATAGCATACAGGAATGCTTATCGCAAACAGGAGGATGAAGCGATTCTATTCATCTTGTGCACAGCACATACTTAGTAATGTCCTAACAGATAAAGCGTCCGAATCTGGCATGGAAAGAATAGTAATACCAATTTATGTCTAAAAGCTGTTAATTTTTTGCAGGAGAATGAAGCGATTCTATTCATCTCGTGCAGAGCACATACTTTGTAATGCCATGATAGAGATAAAGCGTCGGAATCTGGCATATAAAGAAAATGCTGGTGACAAAGATATCACTCAACAGACCATGCAGAGTTCGAAATTCGATCTGGTAAGGCTAATTTGTTGTCTTCTTGGCCTCACTTGTAGAATTATGTTTGGACACTCTCTGCCATTAGGTTTTTATGTGCCATTGAAAAATGCAAAGTACCCAGTTTAAAAGAACGAGATGATGGTGATGATAATGACGATGATGATGGTAGCTCAAAACTTAAATGCCAGTTTATGGTTCCTATTAACAATGAAGCGCCTCTGATTGTTTTGTACTGCGAGAGGCCTTTGTAAATTTGTAAATACAATACAAAACAGTTTAGCTAGCAATTTAATTTGCATGTTATCAAACCTATCTATATGCTTAGAGCTACAATGCTGTCATATAAAAGGACCTTCTCCGATAGTCCTGAGAATGATAACTTATTTTCTAGACATTTTTCCAGCTACAATGGTTTCCGTTTATTTAATTTTAATTTCTTATAATCGTATAGGATCCCGCCTCCCTTTGGTAATCATTAGTAATAATAATAATGTTATTGTGATTATTTTTATTATTAATATAATAACAGCAGCAACAAAACAGCCCATTTAATTATCTCTATGTAACAGTTATCTCGGAAACCCTTGAGCCAATTAACTCTTCTGGAATTCAAGTTTGATGTTGGTCGCCAATTCTATAAGTTAGTGGTGAGACACGTTAAAAAAGTCCTGTTTTAAAGCATTCCGTCTGTGGCAAACCCAAATAATGAAATATTTTAAAACGATTTTGCACATGGGTTTCTACTAGCAATACGAACAAAACTAGTAAACATGAGTACTATTAGGTTATACTAATTGCTAGAAGTCATTTACAGTGTTCAGTAATGCATTACACACACAACTTTATGTCACTTTGCAATTTTCTCACCTGCTAACATCAGCTCAATTAAGCAAATTGCAATGGTTTTATTCTGCAAGGTCTAAATTAATTCCTAGGCTTACCATATGTTTAGGTAGCTATATAATGAAGCTTTAGAATTGCACCAATTATCTTAGCTTCATATTGTAAGCCTAGGAATTAATTTAGACATTTAAAACTGATTAAAGTTGTTTAGTTATAACTATTGTGTTCTAATAGCTTAGCTATCAATGTGGGCTCAGTCTGATAATCGAATAGGCAATTTCTTGGTTAGGTTAAGGAGAAATTGTGATAAGATGTGGCAAGAGGTTAAGTTGTTTACTGTTTGCTTTACCAAGATGGAAAATATTATGTGAAAAGGTGTGGTGAAAAGCTAATTTGTTTACCATCCACAAATCCAAGATAGATAAGTTGTTCTAATTTGTTTACTATCCATTGTACCAAGATAGAAAATATTGTGTTGTAAGGTGGAACAAGGAGCTAATTTGTTTTCGCTAATGATCTTTGTTATCACACAGTGTCGTTAAACTACTACTACCCTTTAGCTATAGATAGAAAATATTATGTGATAAGTTGTGACAAGGAGCTAACTTTGTAACAAAACCAAGATAGATAATTTGTTCTAATTTGTTTACTATCCATTGAACCAAGATAGATGTGGACAGGTGGCATGGTGTTGTTCTGTGTAGACATGACCGTGACAAGCGAGATCTGTTGGTTGTGGTTTCGCAGTGTGAGGCCATTCATGACCTTGGCCTATCTGAACGCCAGGAAAATAAGACAGACAGACAGACCGACAGAGAGACAGACAAAGAGACAAACTTACAGATGGGCAAACAGACAGACTAAGAGAGATACAGACAGACAGGTAGACAGTAAAAGAGACAGACAAAGAGGCAGGGATAGTGAGAGATGAAGAGTGAACTATTGGAAAGAAGGAAGGTGGGGAAAAGAAAACAATGGATCAAAGAAAGGAAAGAAGGAGGTAAGTAAGTAGCGAGCGAAAACAAAGGGAGAAAAAGAAACACAGAGAGACAGAGACACAGAGACATACTCGGACATACAGACAGATAGAGAATAAGACATACAGACACATATAAATGGCATTCACACTATCCAGCCTAGTGCCTAGTGCATACACATGCATGCGTCATAGTAGAACAGGATAAATCACTGGTGACAGTGGCATTTACTTTACAGAACCCCGCAAGCCGTACTTGCACATGACTAAGGGATACAAAAGTGCTGAATTGGCTGTCAACCATTGATGAAGATGCTGTTTCTGTTGAGTCATCTGACTGGGTTAGTAAAATTACTTGTGTAATATCAAATGACACATTGGAGCAAAGAATTACCAAACAAATGTTGACACTGATATTCAAACTTGTGACATTAACACTGAGAAATATGTACTTTCCTTATGGGTGTGGTAATTCATACTTTTATCAAATGAAGCACCATATTTCTCTTAAATCTGTATGTTTCACATACACGTAGGGTAATTTGTCTTGTTATGCTTTATGTATCATTTGTATTATCTTTGTCATTTGTGCTACTGTTTTATTTGCATTTTGCTTGTGGATCAAATACTTGAGTTTAATAAATCATTTAGAAATTTGGTCATGATTTCTGTTATGGCTTGTGCTGGCAAGTTCAGTGTAAATAAGCAGCATGAAGCCCATTTAGTAGTGGTATCTATTAATTAACCGCATAGGCGCCGACTCCTTGGGAGCCTTGAGTCCAATGCACCCAGAGAGAAAGTTCAGTGGGTGCCTGGCACCCAGAAGAATTCGTACCTTAAATTCATATTTTTTACAACTAACGGTAAGTAATCTCACAACTTGAGAAGTACAAGTGTGGCGGACTGGCCACTGGGCTCGAATGTATGTTGTTTTAATAATATCTGTCTTATTGACGCGTTATCCGGTGATATAATGCATCGCAGGGCGTCAGCGGCCGATGCGTAAATGGTAGCACTAACGCGATATTAAAATAGCCAATAATTAAGTTTGAGCTTGTTTTTGCCATTCAAGCGATTTAAATTATTAATTAGAATAATTTTACACACTTTTCGGTCCAATAAATAAGGCCTAAAGCTAGGGCGGCGCTTATTATCATAGGTTGATTTCGATACCTTAGACACCTGTATTTGAGAAGGTGTGCGTAGGCTAGTATATAAGGAACAAGCCACGGTATAGTGTGGCGAGGGATAAGTATAGGCTGCCTCACGGTGTTTTGCCTATATTGTAGAGCGGCGTTACTGCGCTTTACATGTACAGCGACACGGTGCTTTAGTGTCGTTGGTTACCGGTTCGGTACAAGGCTAATCAGTGCGCTCCCGAGTGACAGCCGCTCCAAAGGCGGTCTGACCGGTGCTGGTAAACGCCGATTCAGCGGGGTTGGGCCCACCCTGTTGTAGATCGCGAAAGGTACCGAGTCTGATCGTGGAAGGCTGAATCGGGGAAAGACCGATCGTGAGGAATAAAGGCTCACAGGTCTGTGTCGGTAAAGTTCGGGGAAGGTGACCCCGCTGGTAAACCGTTCGATAGTCCGGGGAAGGCCCCGGCGGCTCCGTTCGATAAAGACTGGGAAGCAGTCCCAGTCGGTGGCCGTTCGGTAAAGACGGGAAAGGCGAGCCCGCCGGTGACTGTACGATAGAAAGACGGGAAAGATCCCGTTGGTATCTGGTTCGCGTTACAGGGAAAGACCGATCGTGAGAGATAAAGGCTCACAGGTCTGTATCGGTAGAGTCCGGGGAAAGGCCCCGTTGTTGACCGTTGGATATATACGCGGAAAGACCGCGCTGGTGACCGTCTGATAGACACGCGGAAAGGCCCCCGCAGTTGACCGTCAGAGATACACGCGGAAAGGCCCCGCTGTTGACCGTTAGAAATACACGGCCGGAGATACGCGGGCAAAGACCCGGTGTTGACCGTCAGATATAAACGGGCAAAGACCCGGTGGTAGCCGTCAGAGATACACGCGGAAAGGCCCCGCTGTTGACCGTTAGAAATACACGGGCAAAGACCCGGAGATACGCGGGCAAAGACCCGGTGTTGACCGTCGGAGATATACGGGCAAAGCCCGGTGGTAGCAGTCAGAGAGATACGCGGGCAAAGACCCGATTAGTGATAACTCAGTTCAAGTATCGTCAAATATTGGCTAACCAGTGCGATCCCGAGTACAGCAAAACTAATCACTCTTGGGTGTTGGATTGACCGCCGATTCGACAGGTTTGGGGCCCACCCTGCCGTTAGATCGCGAGCCGGTCTGAATCCCGATTGTGGAAGTTTAACAGGCTGAGTAAACCTCGGGGAGAGACCGATCGTGAGAGTTAGAGAAAACACAGGTCTGTATAAAAACGGGGAAGCAAAGACCCCGGTGGTGACAGTTCGATTTGTACGGGGAGGGTGACCCCGTTGGTACCGTTCGATAACATCGGGGAACTACCGGTAAATTTTCCATTCGCGGTCCCCGCGTTTGGTTCCCTTGCAGTCATAGTTACTCCCGCGGTTTACCGGCAAATATCCGTCCGGGAGACCAACCGCACGATTCGACCGCTGGGTGTTACGGTGTTCGGGACAGTTCCCACGGGGGAAAGATACACAGGTCTGTGTGCAATAGCGGGGTAAAGTTACTGATATTTACCCACAGATACCGTTAGCAGAATCGAGTGTGAGTACGAGTCTGTGCGCTCCCGGAAAAGACACAACTGTTACGTTCTCTAATGGATTCAGAGAGTCAGGTTCAAGAGATACGGCTTGTGGAGTAAGGGGCTGCTCAGGTCTCGAGACAGACTAATTCTGAATAGCGAGAAGATAAAAGGTTGTGTAAACCGGAAAGAGATCAGACCAAGATATTCGGGTCGGGTATTCGGGTACCCAGGTCCGAAAGAGACACGTCCGCTTTACTAGCGAAACCCAGCTAGTCAGAGTCCCAGGGTGAAGTGCACGAGAGTTCCCGGTTAAAGGAACATTGAATCAGACCAAGAGTAAACGATACGTGAACTTTCGGGTAGTCGGGAACCCATGCTTGGAAGAGAGATGTCCGGGTTTTCCTAGCTGAAGTTCAGCTAGTCAAAGTCCCAAGGTGAAGTGTACGAGCGTCCCCAGGTAAAAGGGGCATTAACGCAGACCAAGAGATTAACCTCAAAGTTTGGATCGGGTAGTCGGGTACCCAGGTCCTAAAGAGGCACGACCGCGTTTCCCAGCGAGATTCGGCTAATCAGAGTGCCGAGGTGAGGAGTACGATAATCCCGTGTTTGAAGGGAAATAATAAAGCAGACCAAGAGAGTGATACGTGAAAGTCCGGGTTGTCGGATACCCAGGTAGAAACATATTTGCTTGTCGCAACACACAGCTCTGAGAACTGACTGAAGTGCGAGGATGGGCCCCCTCGTGCGTAGGTCGGAACGAAGTTCTGTGTGTAGATAGCGAAGGGTAGAGAGAGGACCTTCACTATCAGAGTGCCATAGACCCCCTTACCGTTATCTTTCGAAGCAGAATTTATCACTGTGTTGGTCGACAATTGCCAACACAGAAGACGGGTAAGGAAACTTACTCCGTAAATGTGGTGCATGATAATATACGTGTGAGGCCGGTATGCCCTGCACGGACATGGAGCGAGAGATACGTACGGTGGGAAGACGTATGGACAGGTGCCTAGACGACACGACGGAGAGTTACAATTGACAGTTGCCCAATAGACCGGTGTCTAGGACGATGTGATGGAAAAGACTTGTCACATGTATTCCTTGTTCCCGATATTTAGAAAACGTTTGGTGTCCCTGATAAATGGCGATAGTTCAAGAGTCACGAGATGTATAATGGTGCGTCAAGGTTTAGATCAGGTGGAGAGTTGGAGGAAGCCCGTAGCTAAGAAGGCACATAAAAGAGGAAGACTCCTGCTGGTGAGAGAACGAACCCTGTTCTGAAGGACGGCCATCCTGCAGGACGTTGCCCATCCGGCGACCGCGGAAGAAGCAGAGTCAGACCCAGAAATCGAACTATATAGTGTTGCCTTTCTTAAGCGGCCAATCCTGAATCTCCCCTGATAGTAACGTTAACTATGGGCAGAGATAGAGACCAGCCATTTTACGGTTAAAGTAGACAAGGCAGTGACTCTGGTGGGGCTCCAGACGGGCAGTGGGCTGGAGTCACCACCACCACGGAAACCCGCCCGGCGCGACGAGAGTGCAGGCGTCCGGGCGGGCGCGCAGAACGCCACACAACTACAACACAAATACCCAACATTGCATGATCTTACAGTCACAGCCCGTACATAAATAAATAGTTTACTTATTTATTATTTAAAAAATATATTACACTGGAACGTTGTCACCGAATCCCAATACTCTTTCTAACCTCATAACCTTTGACAAGAAAACAATTTCTTTCTCCGCAGAGTGGGAAGTGGGATGGGATGGGAGGACCAAGGCACCAGAGACAAAAGCAGCAGTCGGTGCCTATGGAAAACTATTAATTTTTCTTCACTTATTGTGAATTGTTTATGCTTTTCTTATTTTTGGCTATAATAACCTTTGCCAGCGCAACGGACTGAAGAAAATCAATCCATCAAGGCTAAAACAGCAAGAATCTGGACTGGATAAGGTCAATGCATCGGAGCAAAAACAGCCAGGAACAGAACTACGTAAAGACAATCCAATGGTGCAAAAACAACAAGGTACTGAACTGGATAAAGTCAATCCATCTGTGCAAAAGCAACAAGGTACTGAACCTAATAAAGCCAATCCATCGAAGCAAAAACAGCAAGGAACTGAACTAGAATATGCCATTCCATCATCTTATAAACAGCAAGGAACTGAACCTGATAAAGCCAACCCATCAGTGCAACAACAGCAAGGAACTGAACTGCATAAAGTCAATCCATCGATGCAAAAGCAACAAGGAACTGAACCTGATAAAGCCAATCCATCGGTGCAAAAGCAACAAGGAACTGAACCTGATAAAGCCAATCCATCGGTGCAAAAGCAACAAGGAACTGAACCTGATAAAGCCAATCCATCGGTGCAAAAGCAACAACGAACTGAACCTGATAAAGCCAATCCATCGGTGCAAAAGCAACAAGGAACTGAACCTGATAAAGCCAATCCATCGGTGCAAAAGCAACAAGGAACTGAACCTGATAAAGCCAATCCATCGGTGCAAAAGCAACAAGGAACTGAACCTGATAAAGCCAATCCATCGGTGCAAAAGCAACAACGAACTGAACCTGATAAAGCCAATCCATCGGTGCAAAAGCAACAAGGAACTGAACCTGATAAAGCCAATCCATCAGCGCAACAACAGCAAGGAACTGAACTGGATAAAGTCAATCTATCGAATCAAAAGCAACAAGGAACTGAACTGGAAAAATTTAATCCATGTTTGCAGAAGCACAAAGGAAGTGGATTGGGCAAAGTCGGTCTATTGGTGCAGAAACAGCGAGAAACTGGATTGAAAGAAGTTAATCCATCAATGCAGAAAACTATAATCGAGAAGAAATTTAGAATAATGACTACGAGGACAGAGTCACTTAAAGGGTCAAAGACTGTGAAACAGTCACTTAACGATAGTGATGTTGAATTTTCTGAGGATGATGATGGTCATGATGCTGATTATGTCCCAGACAGTGACACTGGAACTGAGGAGAGCAGTATAATTCCTGTTTATTCTGCATTGTCATCACCACTTGGACTGTCCTACAAAACATCTGCTCATGAAGATCCTGACTACACTATGGCTACTTTGAAAAACAACCCCCTTGTAAAAAAGAAGACTTGTAAAAGGATTCTGAGACCATGCATGTTTTGCAGTTGTATGCAAACAAATCTGCACAGACACATTGCTGTTAAGCACAAGTTAGAAGAGGTTGTTATAAAAGCATTCAATCTTCCCAAACGAGATCGTTGGGAAGCATTTGCACGAATGAGAAAAGAGGGAATTTCAAAGCATAACAGAGCACAAATGAAAGGAGAGTTCCCCATTTATGAGAGTGAAAGGTCAGGAACACAATGCAAAAATTTGGTGCAGTGTGGAAACTGCCAAGGTTTTTACTCAAAGGATTATTTTGCACGACACAGGAAACTCTGTATGGATGACCTTGCACAAGAACCCAAGGCAATGCCACTTGATCTTTTAGCGGACAGTTTCTGTAATTTGAAGGAAACTTTTAAAACAGAGATACTTGCATGCTTCACTAAAGACAATGTTGGGCAGCTGTGCAAGACTGATGAAATGATTAGGTTGTTTGGAAGTCGAATGTTTGAGAAGTTAACAGGAAAGACAGACAAAAAAGCTGAAGTTAAAAGATCTGTTATGTCAGACATGAGACGCATTGCCTACCTGTATTTACAATTCAAGCAAAAATGTGAGAATGCTGGTGTGCAAGTTTTAAGTAGTTCTGACATGCTAAGTCGCAAGAATTTTTCTTACCTCGAGGATGCAATAACAGAGTACACTGGTACTTCATCATCAAGAGATGGTCTGAAAGCTGGTCTTAAAACTGCATTGAACTACTTAATAAAGCGTTTTTTGAAAGTTGTTAAAGCGTCATACCTGATACGAGATGAAGATGAGAAAGCATCTGAAATTGATAAATTTCTTGAAGTCTTCCAGCTCAATCAGCACCATATTTTCGGCGATGCTATATACAAACTCAATCGAAATAGGCAGGAAACGCTTAGACGACCAGCACAACTTCCATCAGAAGCAGACATTGAAAAAATTAAACAGTACACGGTTGAGCGAGTGACCACACTTTTACAGGACACATTTCTATTATGGGATACTCGTGCTTTTACTGAATTGCGTGACCTCGCAGTAAGCAGACTAACACTGTTCAATGCACGTCGAGGAGGTGAACCAGCCAGACTGCGTATTTCTGAGTGGCTTGATGCAGAGAACAACTCCTGGTTAGATGTCACACGTGCTCAACATCTGGAAAATGACGTCGATTGCAGTCTCTTCCATAGCATGAAAGTTACTTTCCAAGGTGGCAAGGGAAACAATCATTTAGTTCCAGTACTGTTCCCTTTGGATATCGTACCTGCAATGCAGAAACTTGTAGCAGTTCGGGATATGGTAGGAATCAAAAGAAGTAACTGCTACATGTTTCCTTGCACACAGCATTCTGACACGCATGTAAGTGGGTGGCATGCCGTAAGTCGTATTTCTACAGATGCAAGTTTGGAGAATCCAGAGAGATTAACAGCCACAAAAATGCGGCATCGTGTCAGTACCTTATATGCGGCAATGGATGTATCAGAGAATGAGAGACAACTTTTCTACAAGCACATGGGCCACAGTGCCAGCATCAATGCTAACATTTACCAGGCTCCATTAGCTGAAGCAGAGATCTTGCAAGTTGGAAGGTGTCTGCAGCAAATGGATGGACAAGTTCTGAGGTCAACTGCACCTAGAAATAATATGGTTGATGTTTCAGTAACATTGCATACACCAACTCATGATCATGTAATACCTGTGCTAAATGTTGGGCCGGAAGCACACAGTGCATTTTTAAGTTATACAAAAGAAGTTCCATTAGTTCCAACTGAACCAGCAAATTTACCAAGCAATGAGAAAACTAGCAAGGATGTTGAACCAACAGTGCTAGCTCCTGTACAGCCAGGCAATCAAACTAGCAGAGATGTTGAACCAACCGTCCTAGCTCCTGAACAGCCAGAGACTCAAACTAGCAGAAATGTTGAACCAACAGTCCTAGCTCCTGAACAACCAGGGACTCAAACTAGCAAGAATGTTGAACCAACAGTGCTAGCTCCTGAACAGCCAGTAACTCTAATAACAGTGCAAACAGTGGATGGAGCTAAATCAGTGTCGAAGAGTCATCTGCTGAGTAGAGACAACAAAGCTGAACCGACAGCCACAAAAAATACAAAGAAACATGGAGCCATGAATTTTAAAGGTACTGATAATATTTTGTTCTAAAAATATATTTCGTTGCAGCATGTTTTTGATCAATAAGATTTTGACTTCACGTTTTGCCTGTCACGTCTTGAAATGGCAATTGGTACTACAAAGAATTTACAGTTTACATATCCATTATACTTTCACTTTAAAGTCTTACTGTGTTTAAATGCAACACCTAAAGGGCTAAACGTAACAGAAAGATAAGTACTGCAAGTTATTCTTCAGTCGGTCTGGTGAGTTTTTCGGTTAGTATCATCATCAGCATATCGATGCAATTGTTCTATAATTACTGCATTCCAGTGTGTTTCCTTTCTTGTGAAGAACGACTAGAATTGACTTCTTCCATTCCTCCGGTGTGCTTTCTTCCTTCCATGCTGCATCTGTGCTTTATATAGACTGTTACAGTAAGTTGTCCATCTGTGTACAATGTCTGCCTTGTTCATAAGTACCTTGCCATTTTCGTCCCTGTTTGCTGCAAGTTTTGGTTGCCATTTGCTGTTGATGTTTGATTTAGTGTTTGCTAATTTTATGATGCCAGGTCGGGATTACACTAGATGGTCGGAACATGAAAATATGCTTATTCGGCAGGCTTTCAACACCTACATCATAAACGATGGCTTACCAAGTAGGTAATTTTAAACATAATTATGCAACAAAACACAGTGTTGTGCTTTAATATAGCACTCTTCTTTAATATCTTGTGAGAAGCACATTTTACACAATTATAATAATTATTAGTAAAATAATTACTATTGTTATTATAATTAGTATTATCTTTAGTGCTGATGTCTAATGCACTGATTAAGCACAAAATGAAGCTGATGGTCATGTCGATTGTCAGAACTAAGTTATTTCTCAGGTTACAGAAGACAGTCATTTCTGCTAATACTGCAACCACGGTTAATGAATTGCATGCAGGAGATTATATGTTCTAATGAAACGCAGCATTAGTATAATTATTAGTTTTAGCATTAGCATAAGTATCATTATTGTTTTTGTAACAGAGACACTATTTCAGTTTTAAGCTTGTCGAAATTGATATCTTATTATAGCCATATTATAAGAATTTAATGTGTTTTCTTCCATGGCATGTTTCTCAAACATACATTAGCTCAGTAGCAACAGGAAGCATTCTTGCATGGCATACTATGTCTGATCACCAAGAACATGAATTCCTCTTATTTAAATGATCAACAAAGTTCAAGCTAAGTCAAGCTTTCTTTCAAGGCATAATATAAATAAGTTGTGCACCTAGATAGCTCACCATTTATTTAGGAATATCTACAGTACACTGTCTAGGAGATGTTTACACATATTTGCAGTCGATAAGCTGTACAATGAATTAATGCATGTTTGTATGTGTTCTTAGGCCATGGTGAAATTCTCCAATTTCAAGAAGGACATCCTGAAATTCGACACTCATACAAGAAAATATACATCAAAGTATTTAATGAACAAAAAACTGTAAGGCGTCGAGCAGATCGATGTTTGCAGTCGATTCAACCTTAGAACTGGATTTTCTAGCAATAATGTGAAGTCAGTTAACATTTGTTGAATTTCTGATTGTCATAGATTACATGATTGAGTTGGGTTCATGTCAATGCAGACACTTGATGTAGGAGACTAAATTGTGTTGCATGTTTGATAAACTTGCTTCTGGCATTATTCTGATTGTGACTTTGCACGCGTTAGAAATGTTCGTAATAATAATAATTATAATAGGCAAAGAGATCACTACAATTTTCACTTAATGTTTACTTGTCACATGTCCAAATGGCTGTTGGCTACAAATTTTTATGGCTTATTATGACTTAAGTACTTTAATGTAGCATTCTTGTTTAATACCTTGAGAGAAGCACGTTGAACATTATCATAATTGGCAATATCCTTAGCACTGATGTTTAATGCACTAAGCATCAACTGATGATGCACCAAAATCAAGATGAAAGTCATGAAGTTGTCAGAATCACATTTATTTCTTAAGTTACATAATAAATACCGCTCAGAGAGTTAATGAACGGAATGCAGTAGATTGCTTTAAAATGTTCTAATGAAAATTCAGCATTAGTATCATTACTGGATGCATAGTTATAATATGTATTTCCTCTCTTTATGGTATGGTATGGTATCTGGGAATTTATAAAGTGGCTCTCACAGTGTGAACTATTCAGAGGCGCTCTCAGCGTGTGAGCCTCGTGGAAACAGAAAAGACTTTAAATGATGAACAACAGTGAGAGAGAACCTAGCAGTACCAAGGGAAGGGATACTTATATTAAATGTTACCATTTTCTGTGTTAAACCTGTCCAAAATCATTTGACTTAGGTTCAAATTAAAGTCTTAATTTGGCCATACTACAAGAATTTAGCATATTGTCTTTCTTGACATGCTTCTCAAAGATATTATGTAAGCTGAGCACCAAATTGTGAGATATGATCAGCTGAGCAACAACAGCAAGCATTATTTGTAGGAGCAGAAAATTACAGAGTCGAGTTGAGCAACATCTGCAAACAATTCAATTGTAGACCTGCATTTCTATCAGTAATGTCAAGGCACTTAACATTTGTTGAATATTCATTGTCATAGGTTACACGATTGAGTTTTGTTCAAGTCAGTATGGACTGTTCCAGGATACTAAAGTTTGTTAAATTAACTGACGTTGAGAATTCTGAGAGATATGATCAGCTGAGCAACAACAGCAAGCATTATTTGTAGGGACATTATTTGCTACACTGAGTTTTGTTCAAGTCAGTATGGACTGTGCAGGATGCTAAAGTTTTTTACATTAACTGACACTTAATTGCGTGTTGATAAACTGCTTCTCACCACAACTCTGATTGTTGAGACAAATAACATTTCTTGAATTATTTACGAGGTAAGGTTATATTGAATTTTTATCTGGTAACACCACTGTTTTGAATGATCATAATACAACATGGAATGAATTGCTGCTGTGTTACCTGGAATTAATTCTTCAGTATTCTTGCTTTACCATGCAGGCTTGTCACTTTGTTGTACGATTGAGTTTTGTTCAAGTCAGTATGGACTGTTTCAGGATACTAAAGTTTGATAAATTAACTGACACTTAATTGCGTGTTGATAAACTGCTTCTCACCATAACTCTGATTGTTGAGACAAATAACATTTCTTGAATTATTTACGAGGTAAGGTTATATTGAATTTTTATCTGGTAACACCACTGTTTTGAATGATCATAATACAACATGGAATGAATTGCTGCTGTGTAACCTGGAATTAATTCTTCAGTATTCTTGCTTTACCATGCAGGCTTGTCACTTTGTTGTACGATTGAGTTTTGTTCAAGTCAGTATGGACTGTTTCAGGATACTAAAGTTTGATAAATTAACTGACACTTAATTGCGTGTTGATAAACTGCTTCTCACCATAACTCTGATTGTTGAATTATTTATGAGGTAAGGTTATATTGAATTTTTATCTGGTAAGACCATTGTTTTGAATGATCATAATTATGTGTTTTTATACGACATGGAATGAATTGCTGCTGTGTAACCTGGAATTAATTCTTCAGTATTCTCGCTTTACCATGCAGGCTTATCACTTTGTTGTGCCTGGTACATAACTGATCTTCCATGATATTATTGTGAATTATAAAATTTGAAGGAAGTTTTGACAAGTAAACACGCAATTAAGTGTAAGTTAATTCTGTGTTCATTGATTAATCCCTTTACCTACTGGCATGTATCTCAGCAGGAATTCACTTTAGATAACATTTACATCATGTCTGAATAGTTCAAATAGGGGGCTTATAAATTTCTTTAGATAAGTACGCCATAGTTAGCACAGCGCATAAGAATCCGATGGTTGGAGTTCCATCCCGGTGTACATGTGTGCGGACCCACCATTTGGTGACTTCTAGTTTTAACAGGTACATGCACTGGTTTTACAAAGCTTGTGAGTAATTGAACAAATAAAGATATGATGAAAATTATATATTTTAATAAAAATTTGTTGTATGAAATAACAAAGATGTCACCCAAAGAATACTTACAGACCAAATAAAATAATGAACCAGTAAGTAATAAGTATAAAAGTGAAATAAAATGCAGCACACAAGAAAAATGGAAAAGGTACAAAGGATCGCGATACAGTAGACACGTTATTCACATTGAGCAACTAGTAAATATATATAAAATTCTGAAATTTTACACTTATTTTATTGCACAGGTGTAACAACTTCAGGGGTACCTTAAACTTTAAATTTTTATCACTGCTTTGCTGTGCACCGTAGCCCCGGCATACATTTATGTGGACCCGCCACTGGTGACTCTTCTAGTTTTCAGTGCATTGTTTTGTATTTCTGTTATTCACGACATCTAACACAATTTTGGCTTGGCTCAAATTATTATTGATTATTGATGATATTGGTGATATTATCATCACAAAGGCATGGTACCTATGACTAACAGATGTAAACAAGTCGTTTTAGCACCATGCCATTGCTAAACATCCACGGATAATTCAGCAGTAGGCCTACTATTGTTCAATAATAATGTTTTAAATATTCATTTCTGAGAACAAATCCATGCTTGCATTTATTTAACAATTGCAGAACTAAGTAGAAATAATTAATTATAATTAGAAAACGGTATTACATGTCAATTGATGGACAAAAACCAGCAGTAAATAGGCACAGAAGTAATCAAATTGTAAGAGCACAATCTCAAATACAATTAAGTTATATACTCTAGCCTAATACAGATGAGCGATATAAGCTAAATGTTCAACTGAGCACAGTTTCTAATATAAGTGGATATATCTCAGAGCTCATCGTAATGACCACATTCAGTCAGACGATTTATACAGCGCCTCTCAATGATACCTAATCCGAGGCGCTCCATATTAGCCTGATCAGATTTGTTGACGTAGGTGTGTCAATGAACGTTCAATATACCAGTGGTTTTCAAACTTTTTGAACCATAGGCCCTTATTTTTTCTAGACAGGTCGCAGACCCCAGTATTTAGAAAGTCAAATTTATTACTTAAAATTTAATAAAAATAACAGGCAGACTTTCTACAGTACAACACTGAATAAATTGTTATTAATTTCCCGCAAATAATTAAGGAAACAGTCATTTTTAAAGAAATCAGTAACACCGGTTTCGCTAAAAACCAGTAATGTTAGTTGGAGAGGATACCTCTCGCGGACCCACGCCATATCCTTCGCCGACCCCTTTTGGTCCGCGGACCACAGTTTGAAAAGCCCTGCATTATACTGACGTTTTCGAAGTTCTGCACTACGTATTTAGATATTCTGAATAACATCAGCTTAGTCGAATTGATTAACTGGACGTCAACATGCCCACATAGGCCTAAATTTTCCGAGACCCATAAACATGTTGGTACCTCGCAGCTTGGGATTGCGTGTGGATTAATAGGATAGCGGAAACGACTCGGCCGTGGTCGCATTTTCCAAGATCAGCAAGTGTAGTTATTTAACACCTTGCAAACGCCTAGTTAGCTCGGCAATAAACGTTAATAAAATAGTTTAATTCAATTCATCTATAAGAGCAGTTGTTTTGATATATTTAATCGTAAAGATAGTCTTACGCCATCGATCGACGAAATACGCCGCGCGTTCTTAATTATCGGTATGCAGGGTAAGCAATTTACAAACAATTGATCTTGTAGGCCAAAAAGTTGTTAAAACTTCTGGTGAGCTCAATATAATAGGATATCAAACTGTTTTTAATAAATTAATGGCACTACTATTCGCGTTTTATCAAATGTCAACAAAATATCTGCCGTTGCTAACAACGCCGAAACGTCACTCTTGTTCTGCGGTCTTGCGAGCAAGAAAGGGCCCTTTCTTTAGTATACAGAAAATATAGTCTGTAGGTGCTCGAGCACCAACAGAGGATAATTTGGATGGTATTACGCTAAGTGCTCACCCCAAAATGCTATATCTTTATCTATCAGTGCGAACCAACATATTAGTGTCTTAATCGTAATATGGTACCGGGAGCATGGTTTGTTTCAAATTTGGTTCAATTTAATGCACTCCCTATTGGTAAATCGCGCTGAGCACTTTAAGATACAATATTTATGCAGAGCAGGAAAGGTTGAAAAAAGCATTATATATATATATATATATATATATATATATATATATATATATATATATATATATATATATATATATATATATAAGGAAACATTATATGTATATTTGTTGGTGAATTATAGTGCTACAGATAGACGCTCTGATGTATAGCAAAGCTAATATAATCGAACTGAGTTAGAACTAGAATGGATAATCGTACTTGGAATACAACGTCATCTGGTATCCACTTAGTTCTCGCTCTTACTTGGCGAGTAGGTAAATGTGCCCCAGTTTAAACTGGCCGATTAAAAAGGAAAAATCTTAGAATTTTTCTGTAAATTTTTGCGCCTCAGTCGAATGATCGATTCTTCGATCCCACGGAACCAGGCCTCCGACGAATTTCGCCACAGGTGAACCAGTGAGGTTGCCTATACCTACGCACGATGTATACATACATACATACATACATACATACATACATACATACATATATACATACATACATACATACATACATATATACATACATACATACATACATACATACATACATACATACATACATACATACATACATACATATTTCACATAAATGACAGTTTGGCAAGCTATCAATCGTAGCAGAGCAATAGAAATACATTGGCTTAAAATAATAATAAATTTCATATTCAATGCATTTTTGTCAATGCAGAGATGAGGCAATTTAATCGCACGCAAGTTTTAGCTAAGGACACAGAAGAATATGCAAAATTACTTTAAAACGCCCTCTTACCGTTGGAACCACGGCAGCTGGGATAGACCCAGTAAGTTGAGATGCCTTTGCAGGTGTCTCTTGCAGTCTTACTCAGAAATGAGGTATCTGGAATGGTAGAATCGGCTGTACGTCGTATTCTGGCCCTATGTCACAACAAACAATTCTTTACCAAGTTGTTCAATCATAATGAGCAGAGTACTGGTTAATAGATGAAGTTTAGTTGTGAATTCGTCAAGCGCTAAGAAGAAGATGATGATGAAGAAGATGAAGACGACGAGAATGAGAAGGAGGAAGAGGGAGAGGGAGAGGAGCAGCAGCAGAAGAAGAGGTAGAGGGTGGGGCTGGGAGGGAAAGGATGGTAGAAGATGGGAGGGGTAGGAGAAGGAGTACGTAAGAAACTACATGCTGATATCGTATCACCGAGAGCAGTTGTGCTAACGATGTATGGACGTTGAAGTTCATGGCGTAATCGTAATAGTAATAATAAACTCAGAATTTCTAAAGCGTCACGTAAAACCTATGGGAAAGGCACCAGCTTACTTAGGAGCTCTGTGTGTAATCAGAGGAATTGTCTAGAGCAACAGTTAAAAAACCAAGTCCGGTTTCCAGATGTCGAGGGAGCACAGGAGGCAGAGGCGCTGCTAAGGCAAGTTTTCGACTAGGATGTGAGAGACTGAAAGGTAGATGGATCGGGGTAGAAGTTCTTGAAGATGTGAAACTTCAATTTATAGGAGAAAGCCTGAGATTGGGAGAGAGAAAAGCTTGAAGCAGATGATGGTGGGGGAGCGGCGAGATTGGTGGAGAAACGGAGAATTTGCGGAATTTGAGAGGCTATCTTGGCACAACGAAAATAAAAATGTCTATAAATAAGTCACACACACAGTCTTACCATTGAACTGGGGTCTGAAGGAGCGCTGACTTTAGACGGATCAGTTGCTGTGGTTCGATTCAGAGGAGCCACGTAACAGTTCGTTCCTTTGTCTGTGTGGATCTTCATTACTTGGATATCCTGCAGCATCGTATAACAGCTTGAATTATCGCTGACCGCTATAATAGGCTATGCTTGCTAATAATTATATGGTTCTTAAAGTGTGCTGTTTTAGTGTCGATTCAATAAATCTTCCCAAGTCAAAAACAAAATGCAAATTATACTATCTTGGCACAACGAAAATAAAAATGTCTATAAATAAGTCACACACACAGTCTTACCATTGAACTGGGGTCTGAAGGAGCGCTGACTTTAGACGGATCAGTTGCTGTGGTTCGATTCAGAGGAGCCACGTAACAGTTCGTTCCTTTGTCTGTGTGGATCTTCATTACTTGGATATCCTGCAGCATCGTATAACAGCTTGAATTATCGCTGACCGCTATAATAGGCTATGCTTGCTAATAATTATATGGTTCTTAAAGTGTGCTGTTTTAGTGTCGATTCAATAAATCTTCCCAAGTCAAAAACAAAATGCAAATTATACTATCTTGCCATTACAACAGATGTTCTGACTATAATTGCTGAGACTCGTACCAAAAATAGTTATAGTGCCTTGTTGGAAGCCTTGGAATATACTACCAAATTCAGATTGTTCTGTAAGATCTTTAACGCTGCAATTGAGATCTAAGCTTCAGTCTGTTCCTTGCTCCATTAGATTTCGATCGGGTATACATGTCGCCTACGTACTATAAAATTTATAGCACTTAGTGAACATCTCGCCTAAATCAGAACTTTCCTTTCCTGGCTTTCAAAGCTGCGAACTTGTCAATTACTTCATCGAAATCAATGCCTTTCGCCAACTCACTTTCAATTGATAACTTTTTTATTTTTCTCCATCTTCTCCTTTAAGTAATAACCTACTTTCATTATCAAAAACTTAATTTGGTATAGGTTTAAAAATACTAATTACCATACCATTGCCGCTAAAATACCAGAAAATTGGACGAGATCAGCGATTATAAAACACCAAACGAAAACGATGAAAAACAGCACATGCTTGGAGCACGTGCTGACGAAAGTTACGAAACAACGTGATTTGATGCGTTTTGTAATTGGGTAATAATGACGGCGCTGACCGGAGCGCATTAGAAGGTTCAAAAAAGTAAATTAGCATAGAGTTTCAACTGCAGGTAAATTGATACTGGTACAGTAGGCCTACATGTAAGCCGGGCTTACGAAAATTTGTTGGTTGTTATCTGTTATTGTTAACTTAAAAATTATAAATTTCTGCTGAAACTCTGTAAACAATTTTTATAGACAGTCATTTTGGTGTCACCCCCTCTGAGGGTGTCACCCGGTGCGGCCCGCACCCCCGCAACCACTAGTGACGCCACTGCTATAAATTATGACTACAATTAAACTTGACGTGATCAACGATTAATTTCTCGTGCATTTGATATGGAGCTACAGAAATAACTGCATTAGATCAGAACCCAAGATAGCAATGATGTCTCTGAATTTGGAAAAAATTTAACAAACAGCAATAAAATGTTGTATATAACATCATGAGTAATGGTCAGGGCGATATATAATTTTTAATATTACTGAATGTTATTAATATTTGTTATGCTCGACGTAGTTCTAATCCCTCAGGTTGTCAAAACTAAATCCGGAGATGAAGCGAAGTTGGTCTCGAACAGCTAATCACTCGACAAATTCTGCCTGAGCAAAAGTTCCTCGAAAGGCAATAGCGTTAAATCGCTGAATGGTTATTGATAAGCGCTGATAATAATAATAACAATAATAATTATAATAATAATAAAAATAATAATAATTATTATTATTATAATAATATAGTGTTATTATTATAATTATTATTATTATTATTATTATTATCAATTATTGTAATTGATAAGTCATTATTATTGCTTGGAGCAACTAACCCGATTGAAGTCGTCAACAACCCACATTTCATAAGACGGATTGTTGGCATGGTATTGAACGATGTTTGTGTTTGGGTCACTCATCACGTCTTCCTTTGTCTTGTCATCTCGATTGTAAGCAAACTAAACACAAGGAAAACGTAATCGAAAACAGTTTGGCTTTCGCAACAGCATCTTACTTCAATTTTCTGGTTTTAAGCAAATTTAGCTTAAATTACAAGTGCATGAAGACCATTCTTTGGAATCGTTATTTCATTTTTCTAGTTTGAAGCACCGCTAACGAGTTTCTCATGATATGGAGCTATAGAATTAGCGATTACAAATTACAATTACGATATCACGATTGCATTAAACTGTTTATTTCTTTGATTAGGCATATCTAGACAAATTAGAATGATACAATCAACGTGTTCACATATACATTGGTATAAGATATGAAGTTAAGAAGTGATTGTGCATACTTTGATGATTTCCTTCTGTGCTTGGCTGTAGAGATACATTCCGACCAAGATGGCGGTCAGAATAATAGCAACGGTTGCTATGGCACTCACAGCAATGATCACGTACTTCTTCGTATTACGTGCCTTCGGAGTTTCAACAGAATTCATGGCCTGATAACGAACGCAAACTAAAATAATGGTCGTATGGTACAAGCGAATGTTTTGTTACAAAGGGCAGTTCTTTTAGGTAACGACGAGAAACTACCACAACATTTAGCAACCAAGCGACTTCTTCTACTCCTTAACTCTCTTCCCTAATGCGCTTACTTTGATGCAGCAGTGAGAGGTCAACGCATTAGCTGAGGACTACACTTGCCAAACTGATACTGTTTTCTAATAGTAAGTTGATTCAGTTCAAGTATTTTGCGTCAAGATGATGCTGGATTGGATGCTGAAGGAGCGATACAGTGGACTTAAAGAAGAGGCTCAACATCGAGAGGAGTGGCAACATCGGACATTTGAACCTGGCTGAGGGCAGAGAACCAGAAGGAGACGTCAAGGATTCAACAACATAATCTGAAGTTCATCTGCTTCAAAGACATTTCTGTGCTTCATCGTGTACATAATATTAAAGACCCCGATTGCTCCATGATTGCTAATATTGGCACCAGCTTTGTAATTAGGCCCATAACTGAAACACAAATTTAACTCAGCTATGTCTTACTTTATCGGCCATTATTGTAAAGCTGTATTTTGCTATTATAAACTAAATTCAGTGAAGTTGATTACCTCTGATGAACTGATGACATAAACTGGCGAATCGGTTGACTTCTTGTTATCAGACATCTTTGATTTGATGCTCTAAGACGTAGACAGCCTTCAACAGACGAGTAGTTCTTCTTTCGATGTCTCTTGTCTTCGATGAGGATCTTCCTGTGCCACTGACGACGACGATGATGGTCCAGTTGAAGGCATCGTTATTTATACGTTTCTAAGAGGAAGCGAAGATTAGGGAATACACGATTTCATGATCGTACTTGGCATGTTCTGTCTGCTTATGCGTTGGTAATACTAAAATAAGACCAGGAAGAATACGCATGATCGTGATCTGCTAGCGACAGGCTCCTACTGAGGACAAAAGTTGTTTTACTGATGTACCCACCCTATGTAAAAAATCGCCTTACACGTTTGAATGATTTACCCACAAGTGACTATTGTTGCTCTGAGTTTGAAATGATCAAAACATACCAACACTGAATCACGATGTCTACTGTTCCGTGGAAAATTATCACATGATCGTCCCTTGACTTCAACATCAAATAGTCCAGTTTAGTGGCTGTGGTTTTTCCGAGGACGATGCAAGACAAAATAAACTGTTGGACTTGAGACTATCTGAATGTTTGAACCTTATAATAATGCGCAAGGCACAGTGTAGGAATGCAGTGTAGACGGCCATTTGCTTTATGGCTATTTTGATCTTCCAATCCAAAACTTGTGAATCGGTATAATTGATATTTGATAACGGTTTTTGGTATTAAGGTAGTAGAAATCTCCAGCCTCTGAAGGAATCGAGCAACGGAGAATTTTCCATGGACACACGTATACATACTTTGTTCATGCTTTTGGTTGTTACGTATACTGGGGTCGAATAACAGATGACATGCGTGGATCCCTCTTCACAACAACAGTACGACTATGTATACGATTAGAGTCTTGCCAAGAAGTATCCCTTTTCTCTTCCAATAGCATCAGCAGTGTTGTCTGAGGCATCGATTCTGTATAATTTACTATAACTAGCCTATACTTAACAAGTTATATAACAATTAACAAGTTATATAACAATTAATTAAAAAATTATTTCCAATTATGTGCAATTAAAACAGAGAAGGAACGGGTTGACAAGTAAGATTGCAAGTAGTTCAAGCAGTTTCAGAAAACGTCAAACCCATGATGAAAGTAGCTATATAAGAAGGCCATAGTCGATGGTGTCAAAAGCGGCAGAGAGATCGAGAGGAATTTAACGGTTCCAATACGAATGATAACTCGACACTATATCCATTATTTATATAACTATGGAGGCTGATAGGCAGAAAATTATTATTGAAACTTTCACTGACGGTGATGAGAGAAACTCGTGACGCCGGAACGAATAAGCTTAAAAACGGACTCAGTTCTTAAAAGACGACATTTAACAGGAGGCTATAAGGAGAGGCTTAATGTAACCTCTCTCTTTCACTGCCTGTTCGGACGAGTGGTGAGCTTTTTACTACACCAGTTTTACTACACGAGTGGTGAGCTTTTTACTACACCAGTTTTACTACACGAGTGGTGAGCTTTTTACTACACCAGTTTATTGCGCAAGCTTCGTCTAAACCAGCTTGATGCTGTGGAGCCCACAAAACGTGATGACCTTGGCGGAATTGCCTCCCCTTTGTTGATGAGGTGGCCTTTGTGTAGAGCACTTGTCAAGCAGCGTTAGCTCATGAAATTTATGACAAAGGCATACATACGGGGCATACATACCTTTAAGTAATAGGCACAGCGCCAGGCACACCGCTATGGTATGCTTTTCAGTTCCACCGATTGCCCAAGTGGAACGCAGGTTGGGTTGTATTAATAAGAAAACAACATGTGGCCAAACACCGTCGTGTTATTTACTTCTCATAGGAGACACAACAAGAGTTTTCGATTCGTCATCTTTCCCCTAGACGTGTTTTTTTTTGTTAGAAGAAGGTATTAATAGCCACAGCTAATATTAACTGCCTCAGAATTTAGTTCTAAAACCAGCTACGCTCACATATCACTTGGCTGTCAGAACACGTCATGCGTAGTTCTAACTAAGAATAGACAAATACGTGCTACAGTGTTTCGCAGTGTTGGAAAGACATTAGGCAGAATCTTAAAACTATAGGCCTACTTATTATTTATGGATTTACTAAGAGCCGTTATATAAGACATAATTTTAAGACATAATTTATTTCAGTAACCAAACGTTTCACAATTAACTCAAAACATACAGTGATAATGGATCCAAGTCTGGCTACGCAGGAGACCCAAAAGGGGACAACAGACCCCGCTACCCGGGCCCCCTGGGTAGTAATACAAAAAGTAGATAAGCAGTCCGTTAGCCATCATTCTGAATGCTATGATAACTCAACTAAATCCTGTACGCACAAAACAGTTGTAATTTATCTTAACTAATACTTAATTACTGTCAAGATAACATTACCCGAGTTTAATCTTATGTACCTATATAAAATTCCGTGGATTAAACTTTAGGTGCATGACAAGTTTTGGTATTCGAGCAAGAGCAATCACAGCTAATTCATGAGCAGTCATATGCATACATACTCACTTACCCATATTCAGACACTCACATGTACACACTTTCATCCATGTACAACAACTTACTTACACTTCTGGTAACAGTAATACATGTCAGCCCTCCTGCATGCATATATGCACATTGCACACCCACAAGCATATGTACTCTCATATACGCATCCACACGCTCAAACACGCAATTACTCTTAAGTGCGTGCTTACCGACACACACACATGCATTCACACACATACATGCATTCACAACACACACACACACACACACACACACACACACACACACACACACACACACACACACACACACACACACACACACACACACACACACACACACACACACACACACACACACACACACACACACACACACACACACACACACACACACACACACACACACACACACACACGCACGCACGCACACGCACACACACACACACACACACACGTACACACACACACACACACACGTACACACACACACACACAAACCACAGACAACACATGCTATCATGCATCCGCACACCCCTAGACGACAAAGTATCGATCGAAGGCGCTGAACAACTGAGAGTGAATGATTTGCTCAAGTCCGATAAAAGGCTCACTTTCTATAATTTATTGAGTACCTTCACGACGTCCACGTAGTCAGTTATCATCAGCGAACCTTCAATAAAACCGGATTTCTTCAGATTGGAAGTTATGTGAATCAGAAATCAAATTCTTACGAAACTTCTGAAAGGATTATTCTAGAGCAGAGTAAATTTGACTTAATTAGGTTCCAAATGGAATTCTGTGTCTTTAAATTTTGGTGTGCCCATTTTATATCGAGCTGATGTCTTTTAAATGGTTACATGCATATAATTTAATTCTCCATTATATGACAAAATACAGTTTCTTGTCTATATCTTTTGGACATCTTGGCCGCCTTCATGCTCTCCTTACTAAACTGTATTTGGAATCTCTGGTACTGCCCTACCTTGGATCAAGTTATACCTTTTCGTACGTTCATTCGCTGTTAGTGCTGCTGGAATTTCCACTGACTGTCTCATCCGCATACCCTCCTCACCCGTGGACATTCCTCAAGATTCTGTCCTCGGTCCTTTGCTATTCGTTCTTTACACCTCCCCACTCAGCAAACTCATTTCCTCATCCCTTGTCTATTTTCACCTCTATGCCGACGATGCACAACTCCTCACCTCTTTCCTCCTCAGTCCCATCCAGATGCACTGAATCATATGCGTAAGACCATGACCAAGATATCAGCCTGGATGTCAGAGATATCAAGTGAAGAATAAAAGCGTCGTTACCAGAAGACCAGAGGGAAAACGAGGCAGAGCAGCTCTAAGCTTTTCTTTAGGACGAGAGAGGTTGGAAGGCAGAGGAGCGGATGGACCAGTGAAGGAATTCTTCAGGGTCGGATTTAGTAGTCCTCCGTCTATGCGCCCACACTGAATGCCGCTCCTTGACCAAACTCAACATATAAATGCAATCACAAAACGGAAATTTCGTGTAAGTGCAAAATATATTTAGACCGATTTTATTGCGGGTATTAATGAAAATCGATATTTGTATACATAAAAACATGTATAATTTTAACATATTTCTTTTTTTAAATTGACGGGGCGCATATGCCGTCCCCAGGATATAGCCGCCCTAAGCCGGGGCCTATAGGGTCGATTGGTAAATCGACCCTGACTTAGACGCGAGCCTTCCATTTTGAAGCAGTTTGCTGTTGCATTTAAATTTTTCAACCCACAGAGTTCAGACCACCCGTAAACATGTTGCTAATAGTAATAGGACCATTACATTAGGACGTGTTTTTCCAATGTAGTAAGCCCATGGTCAACATTGGTCACTGGTCTTCGTCGCTGTTGATCCTGGCAACGATTGATCCGCAAGGGATTTATCGATTCATTGAATCCTAAGACACGAAGGCGTTTCTTTGCAATGCACCGTAATCGAGCATTTGTTAGGCGCCAAGCAGACCTGCCAGTGAAACCAAAGTCGTCGTCGTCACCATTGAAACTGGTATTTGACCGGAAGCGCAATGAGGGTCGGAGAAGACTACGCTGTTTCCGTATTGGATTCGCCGATGGAAAGAGTTTTATCCACCGAATCGCAATTGAATTCATTGAACGGCAGCTGTGGATCGGACTATATGCGCTGGCTCCCCGATCGACGCGAAGATCGGTCATTAGTACTCTTGTTTCTTATGCGCTGGCTCCATCTGGTGTCTGAGAGAACCTTCTAAGCCCAGGTCACCGAGGCGTCGAAAGTTTAAAGGTGCTATATAAAATAGCTTCGCTTCTCCGACAGAAAAGCCGTAATCCCAGCCATCTGTCACACTAGAGAAGAAATCGTTTTCGCTGGCGACAAGAATAAACGGTCGGGTGTCTGGCTTAAGTAGAGGGGGAGATGGGAGGAGCCATACGTGTGGGTCAGGCTGTGGTGGGTGAGGGTCTGGTCGGTAGAATTTGTCGCGGGAATGGAAAAGAACCGTAACATTGTAATGTTATGTAAATTTCCGAAATTTCTCAGCGCCATATAAAATCCACTCCAGGGAGATCAGTTCATTCACCGGCGCTATATAAAAGCAGTCCGCAATTGCCAGGTTGTTTGGTCCGTTTCGGTGCCAGGTCAGAATCTGGGGAGGTCAAGCCGAGGAGACCGCATGGTGCTACGGTGGAAATCGTTGGTGGTGATGGTCGTGGGTGGTGCAGCCTTGCAGGAGTAGAAATAGTTTAGGAGAGTTTAATGAATAATGAATACGGTTTTCAGTCGTCAGAGGAAATCTGGTGGTATTAAGGGTTAATGGAAAGGGTTTGTCTGCAATGCGTGGGGTGATGTTAACGATTACGGTTAGGCGAGAGGGTCGGATTTATGTGGCTAATTAGTAGGGTGTGAAAGGGAGAGAGTAGCATAATCTTTTGTTTTCTTCGATCGAAAGATTTTACCATTCAGTGCAATTATTTTGCTCAACAATATCAATGTTTAGGTACTCCATAACTTCATGCATGTATGTACGAGTAATTATAACTCTATCGCACAGTGGCGGCGCGTCGAATTTCCAAAGGTGGTGCCCAGTGGCGTAGCCAGGTTTCAACACTAGGGGGAGCGAGCACATGAAAAAAGGCCCCAACTACCAAAATAAACAATTATCGGCATTCACGTTGCAAAAATGCTTTGAATCTACATGTAATTAACACAACTAAATTTCGAAGCCACATTTGTAAAATGCTCAAATTATCTATTAGTTGTGCTATTTATTCATTCATTCATTCATTCGAGGATTTATATAGCACCTCCTCAGGGGGGCTACTCAGAGGTGCTCCCGACTCCTGCACGGCCAAACAAGACAGTTTCCAATCGAGTATAGAATGTATAAGAGGGAGTTCTCTGGAACAGGCATAGATCCGGGAAGCCCGTTCCATGCCGTCGGGCCCACCACTGAAAAACACGGTTCTGCATGATGGTAGCTGAGTGGGCAAAAGGCACAATGAGTACCAATTTGCCCGAAGATCGGAGGTGGCGACTACCATGAACTCCCAGCATGGGGCGGAAAAGGACCCGCTGATAAGCTGGAGCGCATCCCAGCAAGTACCTCCAGACCAGGGAAGCAACCCTTATACCTCCAGCATATAACCAGAGACCTGACCAAATTTTGATATTCGACCAATAGCGAAAAAGAGGGTGCCTTCTAACATTTTTGAGTAGGCTAGCCATGGGGAGTATTCTTTCAACCATGCGCTTCGAAATACCCTCCCGTCACAACGTGGAAACACGTACGATTTGGAAGGTGTCCAACACTCGGTGGGCCTAAGTAATTTGTACTTCAAGTCATTGGCCATCGTTATGGCTTGGTCGACATAGCGTCCAATGTGAAGTTCGTGGAGTGTGAGGGTATCCGCAACCGTCATGCTCGGTTAAACCTCAACGGGATTGGTAACTTGGAGAGTTGTTCATTCTAGCTTTGATAATCGACCAATAGCGGAGAGAGGGGCCTTTACGGTGGTAGTGTTACTACTAGTAGTAGTGGTCGCATAATTGAGCTGTTCGGACTCTACGGATGTAGTCACTGTACTGTCAGTTAAATTTTCGTTTCTTTAAGAAATGTCTAATGTCCATCTGTAAATATTAAAAATTGGAGACGTTATATTTTCATGGAATTCAAATTAAACTTTTACTAAGTTCGTCAGGGTTACGGTTATTTGGTATGCATAGCCAACGTAAAAGAAAAAAGTTAATAATTGAATTATCATATTTAGCCTAATTACCACGAAACTGAAAGTGGAAGTTAAACACAAGCACACTATCAATTTGATTATATTACTCATTGAGCTTATTATATATAATATAAAAGAAGCTACTGTCATTATTTTAGAAGATTAGGCTAGGGCCTACTACAACCAGCTTCCGACTTGGAGTAAAGAATTTGCGCAAATATTCCCTTACTCTATTTTCCTCCCTCAAAGTAGGCCTAATACGAGCAAACCTACCTTCCCAGTCGAAGGTCGAATCGGTTTCGTTCAGGGACAAGACAACACACGTGAAACGGCTACGTAGATAGACTTTATTCAGCGCTCACTTTTTCAACCCTCAACGCAGTCGACCCTCACAGTTCCTACGAAATTGCCCTACTCAGAAGTGTTCGTCTTTTTCGTTCGTGCAATACTGCCCGACTGACTCGCACAGCGTAGTAGTAGAAGTTTCAGTTTAACGACCCGTGTGACAACAAAGATCAATAGATTCGCATTCCTCCTTCATCCAGGCTTGGGACTGGTTCCGAAGCTAGAGGGGTAGGCCTATATTTAAAAAGTCTGGCAGAACGTGTGTTAGCTGGCATCTAAGGGAAGAAGCTGATTACTTAGTCAGAGACTGTGGATCCAGCCAGTGTCAATAATATGTGTTTATATATATTTGTGTGTATATATATATGCATACATATATATGCATATATATATATATATACACTTCTGAGTAGGGCAATAACGTCCTGACTACCCGGTTCCCCGGCCAGACCTGTTATCTTGCATCGATCGGCTAAAAACAACACAAGAACCGCTGGTAAAGGGAATACGATACCAATTAGCCGAGAGTCCGACACGTGTGAATGCATTTGACCTTCTCGGGGTTGACAATATGAATCTCCATGTTACCCAGAGAGAATTCTATACGTTAAATTTTCAAAGATATGCCTAAACAAAGACATAGGTCCAACTTGTAGAGCGTATACCGTATTTTAACGGTCGGTACACTACTCACGTTGAAAATCGTGTTGTAATGATCATAATAAAAAAAATTAAATTTAACGATTGGAATAAATAAATTGTGAACGATTGAATAAATAAACTGTGGAAAAGGCCCCACATCTTGGAAAATGGTCTCAGGGGGAGCGGCCGCTCCCCCTGCTCCCCCCCTAGCTACGCCTCTGGTGGTGCCCCCACCCCATGTAAGGAGGCGGACCTGTCTAGTAGTCTAGTGAAATTTGTGTATGATAGTAGTTAGCAGTAGCCTTAGCCATTAGTAGCCCAGTATATTGGGGTTGAGGCGAAGATTATTACTACTCGCCTAGGAAGTGATATGAGCAAATTCTTCTTGGGCGGTATCTATATTAGAGGAGCCTATAAGGAGGTAGGTGTCATCAGCGAATTTAGTGATAAATTAAAAGGATGTTTTTGGGTGGAGATCTGAGTAATTTATGGAAAAGAATGAGGGACCAATTGCTGACCCTTGGAAGACACTGGAGTTAACGGTTCTTAGTCGAGAAGCGCTTCCCAGGAATTTAGCTACGGTCTTCCATGTTCGAGGGACTAATTAACTAATTATCTTCCATGTTTGAGGGACACTAACCAACATCCCCCACAGTTTAATCAGCTGAAATACAATGAGCGAACACAGTTAGCCTATAACCTAAAGATGTGTTATCGAGTCTTTAGCCTGTTACATATCTAATGCATTCATCAAATTGTAGGCCCTAGTACTACCCAGGTGGCCCTGATAGCGGGGTCTATGACTCCTTTAGGGTCCCCTGTGTAGCCAGATTATGTTAATTGATTATAAGCAATATATGCTTTGTTTATCCTAGCAATATTTGGTTACCGAACTAAAAATTCAATACAATACACTTGCTACCAGTAGGTATTATAAGTAATTGCATTGTGGTTTCACATATTGTTTGCTAACGCTAGGAATAATATTGCATTGTGATTTCACACAGGATGTGCATGATACCACTAGGAATGATATTGCATTATGATTTCATTGAGGGTAAAATATTGCCTTAGCAACCTCTTCTAACCTCTCGGTATAATTGCATTGTGATTTCATAAATGACGTGTTGCATTGTGATTTCACACAGTATTATGTTTTCGTAGCAGCCTCTTGTAATAATTGCATTGTGATTTCATAGAGAACATGTTGCCGTAACAACGATTGTCTAGCCTCTGGGAATAATTGCATTGTGATTTCACAGAGGAAAATTTGCCTTAGCAACCTCTTGTAATAATTATTGCATTGTGATTTCATAGAGGGCACGTTGCCATAGCAACCTCTTTTAACTTCTGGAAATAATTGCATTGTGATTTCATAGAGGATAATTTGCCTTAGCTACCTCTTGTAACAATCGCATTGTGATTTCATACAAGCTATATTGCCGTAGCAACGTCTTGTAATAATTGCATTGTGATTTCATAGAGGGCACGTTGCCGTAGTAACCTCTTTTAACTCGGGGCATAATTATTGCATTGTGATCACCTTTCGCAGAGGATGTATTGCAGTAGCAGCCTCTCGTAATAATTGCATTGTGATTTCATAGAGGATATATTGTCAGAGCAATTTCTTGTAATAATCGCATTGTGTTTTCACAGATAACATATTGCCATCTTTTTTTTAGTAAAATATAATAATAACAATGAGAGTGATGATGATGATGATAATACTTTTTTAATTGTTTTGAATCTTGAGGGCTTCTTCAGACAAAATAATAATGGGCAAAAACAATGGGTATGAAAAGTGGGGGGTACGGTACCCTCCAGTCCAAAAAGTGGGGGTACGGGTACCCCTCGTACCCCCTATAAATTACGCCTATGAACGAGGATATACGTTGCTTAAAATAGACTGAAATGAAGATCAGGTCCTTTTACGCCAGCCCAAGAGACAGCCATGAGAAAGAAGTAATGGTGACCTCAGTTTCTTAGCCTCGGCATATGATGGTCAATCTTACCCTCGACACCTGATCCACTCACAGTGTGTGGGCAGCGTACTTATTCTCAGTGGTGTAGTGGTAAAATCAGCAGTGGGTATACTGTCAATTGTATTGTTCGAGTTCTCGGGTGCCCAAGAAAATCCGACTAGGGGGTCTGGGGGAGCGTCGTAAGCTCCCCCAGCGGGGTCCGGGGCAGAGCCCCGGCCACAAACGATTTTAAGGAATTTAGTTATCAATTCTTGCATGGAAAACTGATTTGAAAATAAGTATTTCTCACAAATGAAATAGCTTAAGAAATATCAAGACCTTGACGACATCATGAAAGAATTTTTTAAAAGTTGAACATGTTGAAAACAATCAATCCAAAGAGAATATTGAATAGTACAGTCGAATAGTACACCTGTTAGCTACAGCTTATTTCCAAGTTTCAACCCTGTACAAGTCTACAACGTAGAACTGGAATTACATATTTTCCATAGTGCATGAAGATTGCTGCCATATGTTGGTACCTTGCATTGACGTGAACGTGTATCTTTGACACCACGGTGGTTTATTTTCCACGATTTCACATACGGTTTGCAATCGAACAAGGCTAGCGGTGGTCCATTAATGATTTTATGAACATTATATGCTACCCACAGTCGCAATAAGCAAAGAATTTCTTACATCAGTTTGAATGTTATTCATCACGCTGAACGCCCTCTCACATTCACTGGAGCTGAATGGTATGCTACGGATACACAGAGCCATTGGTCGTAGATCTTCAGGCTCAACAGAAGGGTCTTCAACATATTCTCTCATACCTCTGATGGTTTTGCAAACATTTGAAGCGTATACTCGCGTTATTCACCAAATTCCAGTGGGTATACGGTGCTAACTAATAATTTTCAGTGGGTATACGCCGTATACCCGCGTATACCCTCGACTACACCACTGCTTATTCTATTGCCATAGTTTCGCTAGATGGCGCAAGTTGAGCAGAAATTTCGGAAATCTGTCAGTCTTGGCGGCGATTTGAATCTCTGACCTTACAGCTGACCTCTGACCTTACAGCTGACCTCTGACCTTCCAGCTGACCTCTGACCTTACAGCTGACCTCTGACCTTACAGCTAACCACCAGACTCTCGGGCACAATACTCGATTGATGTATTAAGACAAAAGGTGTTATAGAAGCTTCAAGATTATGTTAGTTTAGACTTAACCTCTCTGTGTTTGTCAATGTCTAAGCCTCTTCCTCCTTTCTTTCTCCCCTCCCCTCCTCTTCCTCTTCTTTCTCCGTCTTCGCCTTCGCCTTTCTTCCTGTGTTTACCATTGAGTTTTAACGGATCTGATTCCATACGATGCGTTTTGTTCGTTCTAGGCCCGAATCGCTTTTTTCGCAGATGGGAAACCACTTCTTCAATAAAATGAATGAATCGCGCACGACCAGCGAAACAGTAATGTCGATATCTCGTGCTGGACGAGATTTGAACGAGGTTGAAAAAGCGCGCGAAAAGTGACGCACGATACAAGAAAGACGCATTGACTACTGAGACGGGGAATACTAACGTTGGTTAAACTGAATGCGTCGACACTATTAAAGGACAATATATTTCGGAAAAGGATCTTCGGTTGAGCGCCCCGCTGTCCAATAGAATAATATCAGGATATTTTTTCGTCAGTTTTCATGCAGTATTCGTGATTCTTCGATGCGCTCCGTCTATATTGGATGGTTAAAGCGTTTGCTGTCGTCCCTGAATGAGTCCAAATTTCTGTCATATATACATAATATATGACTCATCATCACTCATGTATGTACCTAGTATGATATTATGCATGTATACGTGTCACCTAGTATATATAAATATATTGGGCATACATACGTAAGTCACGTATATATATATACTAAGTATACGTAAGTCGTTTCTTACAAAAAGACACTCAAAGATTGGTAGAATAGAAGTTTTACTGCGTTAGCGACTTCATTTTCTTATATTTCCCAGATGGGTCGTCAGTCCTGTCTCATTACGATCATTTATATAATACATATATATGTATGTGTGTGTGTGTGTGTGCGACTGCACGCGATAGTCTATAGTGGTTAGCGTGTTTGGCTGTAAATCGAGAGGTCGGGGCTTCAAATCTGCTTAGAAATGTCTGCTCCATCTGCACCCTCTAGCCAACTCAGCTATAATGAGTAAAAACTGGCCATACACCGTGAAGATGAGACGGCGAGGAAGAGGATTGACCACCCGCCTTCAGATGCCGAGGCTAAGAAAACTAGGTCAATAATACTTCCTACCCATGGCTGACTCTCGGAGTAAACGCAAGGGTCATCATCATCATCATCATCATCATCATCATCATCATCATCATCATCATCATCATCATCATCATCATCATCATCATCATCATCATCATCATCATCATCATCATCATCATCATCATCATCATCATCATCATCATCATCATCATCATCATCATCATCATCATCATCATCATCATCATTATAATCATCATCATCATCATCATCATCATCATCATCATCATCATCATCATCATCATCATCATCATCATCATCATCATCATCATCGGTTCTTGGCTCCAGCCATTTGGCGGCGATGGGTACGGATAAGTGATCTTCATTATCCTCGGTCATTTATCAAGTCTATTGCTCCCCAAAGTGTTAGTCCAAGTGATGTTATGTCCTCATTCATAATATTATCTATCCAGCGTAGTCTTTGTCTGCCTTTGTGTCTTTTCCCTTCGAATCTTGCATGTAGTGCACTGTGTGGGAATCTGTCAACTGGCATTCTCTCTACATGTCCAAACCATCGGAGTCTTCGTTGAACGACTTTGTCTAGCAAAGTTGTTTTGATGCCTTATGCCTTATGTCATCTATACATAATATAGTTTTCTTACGTGTGTCCGTCGTAGGACGCTACGTCACAAACGGTTTCTGTTCTATTGTGAACCATAACCAACGATACATATAGGCCTATAATATGACGTCATAATATGACGGGCAAATACACTGTCATCGTTTCATATTTTCTGTGTTCTTGAAATCCCTGCGATCTTCCGCAGCCAATTAACTGCTGCTGTAAGAATTCTTTTCTCATCTTGCTTTCGCATTATTAGGGCCTATCTAACATTCAGATCCGTTAAGAAAAATCGGTTGTTTCATCGTCTCGTATATTTTTGTCTTAGTTTTCTCTGTTAATTCTCTGCTTCTCCATATCCTGTTCATAATTCCAAATGTCTATGAGGCGCGTCTAATTCTCCTTGGTTTCGTTTCTGCCATCTGCGTTTATTAGCTCTCCTAGATGGACGAATCGTTCTACTTGCTCAATATCTTCTCCTTGTATTGTGATAGTTATTGTTGTCTCTTTGGTCTTTTCAATCACCTTTGTTTTGGTTTTCTCTGCGTTGACTATTTAGGTCGAATCGTCTACTGTGTCGTAACATCTTGTGGTTCTGGACCTTTTGGTCCACTTCTAGTAAGGAGGCCAATGTCATCAGCAAATCGAAGATTATTCACCAGCCCTCCATTTAATTTGATTCCTGCCTCAGTGTTGTTAAGGCTGAGTGACATTACTACTTCTAACACTAGGTTCAGTAGGTATGGGATAAGATACATCCTTGTCGTACTCCCATTTTCGTGTGAAAGTATTGTGTGATCTTTTTATATACTTTCATGGCACTTGATGATTTTCGTTAAATCTCTTGTAGAAGTTTGATCAGTTGTTCTGGTATTCCTGCTGTTTACATCGCTCTCCACATTCCATCATGCCATATACTGTCGAATGCTTGTTTGAAGTCTATGAAGTTGATGAAGACTTTCTGGTTGTGTTCTATGCTTTTTTCAAGTATCTATCTCATTGTGAATAGTTGATCAGTTGTGCTTCTTCCTGGTCTGAACCCGGCTTGCTCTTCTCCAAATGCTCCCTCAACATACTGCTTCATTCTGTTTTGTATCATTTTAGTGGAGTTTTCCTGGAATGCTCTGTAGGCTAATGCCTCTGTAATTTTGCTGTCTTGTGGATCTCCTTTTCCTTTGTACATAGGGACGATTGTCGATTTTGCCCAGTCTTCTGGTATTTCTCCCTCTTGTTGAATCCTTGTAACAAGGGTATGCATAGCGTTAGCAACTGTTTCTCATCCTCGTTGAAGTTGTTCCATAGTGATTCCACCCATGCCTGGTGCTTTATCCTTTTTCATTTTGTTGATAGCATCTCTTACATCTTCTTGTAGAAATGTTGGCATCTTTTCTGCTGTGATATTTGTGGACAACTCTGTGAGAACCGTATATAGGATCGTTATGTGTGACGACGTTTAGTACCGTAGTTGTTCGAAGTGTTCCTTCCATCGTTTCTGTATGCTTGCATCGTCTTCTAGTACTTTACCATTTGCGTCTTTGATTGATGCCACTTTGAGCTCAAATTGTCCACTAAGTAGTTCTATCTAATTATATACTTTTTGTATTCTATTTGTCTTTAAAGCTTCCTCAGCTTCTTTGCAATGTTGTTGTATCCAATTGTTTTTATCTCGTTGCAGTTTCCTTCTGATTTCTCTAGCTAAAATTTAAATTTAAAAAATTTTAATTTAAAATTTAAAATGTTTCCCGTCTGCAGTTTAAGCTTGTTGGGCTATGTTTCTGCTTTTCTCCACGAGTTCTAATACTTTGTCACGTCATATAGGTTTGTCCGCAAGCCTACAAATGGTAACTCTTCTAGTTATCTGAGCAATGTTCACCAACTGACAAATGCTCTGCTCAAAAGGTCACTAAACATCATAGCAGAGACTAGCGCAGAGTGCACTTCTTATTCGTCCTCCGACTAAGCTGAGGCTATAATTCTTCCGGCGCAGGTTCTAGTTGCCACACGTATGGATGTTTACGTCGAGTTTATGCGGGCTTTTCATTGTTTTCATTGGATTATCTGTTAACGGCATTCCTCTTTATTGTACGTGGCTGCGGCGTGTCATCCAGTCTGATCAAATAATGAACGAAACGAAGAACATTTTGACGTTACATTACGTTACATAGTTTCAGGTTCTTCGTCTCCGATTTCATTTGAAACGACCATCGATCGGTGGTTTATGTCTCATGATAAGGGCGCCATAGAAGTCATCAGATTGCATTCAGATTAGATCAGCTAAGCCTATGTTTACGATACAATCACGTACGTTACGTAACTTTTCCCATGTGGGTAACTATCGGGGTTGAACTTCTTGGTTGGTTCTACTCGTAATAACCACACAATTTGGCGCTATATTTATTTGTGATTAGAATTTTCTGTGATTTACCATATCTCCAGCTGTTAATTAACATTGACCACCAAGCTTAGAACTCCGCCACAGCACGTACTTTGGTAGTGCCAGTCAGAAGCCTGGAAAAAGGAGGAGGCAACGTCAACGGCCTTAGCAACAATAAGAAGTTGTTAACGCTGGAAGCTACCAGGCCCCATCTACCACCGAGCCTCATATGACTCCACATAATCATATAATTAATCATGCAATCATTATTACGCGAAGGAGAAAAGGATGAAGAAATCGTAACTCCCCCCTTCTAGGCAAAGGTTGCGCCTCTGTTATTTGCTGGCGGAGTGGACGTGGTTATAGCGACACGGTCCTTTGAGTTTGCTTCATCCGTTGATGACAGAAGAGCCTCTTTGTCGCTAGATGGCCGATGCACCTAAATGGAATATACGCAACGGCGACGGTTTCCTATAAAGCCTTGAGCTGGTCTGATACCTCTTGTGTAGATTAATCCTCGTTGGCCAGGCTGCCTGTCTTTGACGCAAAGCCATAAATAGTGTCCGTCCCACCCTATATGTATTCTTCGATGCAACGCGGAGACCTGTCTATATGTGCGGGTCGGAGTTTCTGAGTGATGAGCCGTCGGATAAGAAGTTTATACGCTGCATGGTAAAACCTGCACCAAAGACCTTATTAATCTTCGAAATGAAGGCAGAGAAGGAAGCTCTGGAAATGTAAATGTGACGCTTCTCTATAGCGCCCATCTTATGGCGTCGACCATTCTCCGTTTTCAATGAATTGATCGGGTGAGATCCTTCACCAACGCTGCCCGTTTGAATCAGCGCAACGCCATTTAATGTCCCCACTGTGTTGTATTGTATTGTATTGTATTGTATTGTATTATATTGTATTGTATTATATTGTATTCGGATATTTATAAAGCGCTTCTAGCGGGAGGGCCATTCAGAAGCGCTCCCACTGCGGGAGACCCCGACAGATAAAGCAAGTTGTAAGAAAAGCAAAAGAAGAAGAGACGTTGCCTGAGAGAATAGAAGAACGAACGGACGGAGAAAGCTCATTCCAAAGAGCAGAGAGCAGAGCCAATGGAAGCAAAAGACTCAGATTGAGCCAGTGAAGTTCTGACATATACGAACCGAGCTAACCTATAGAAGATTTAAATCTCTGAAATAAGTGACCATAGATACCTGAGCTGGCATAACCACGCACACAGACTCATGGAAAAGATCTGCGCCAGTTCGATCATCCTCCTATCTCGCCTGTCAATCTCACCTCTCCTCCGCTTGCACTGTCCTCCGCTGCTTTCCACTAGCGACTGAAAACCGACGTCTTCAAGCTATCCTATCGTGATTCTACTCCTGCACCACCATACTACCACACGACCGCCATAGAGTTCCACCGTAGAACCATGCTGTTTCCTCTGCTTGACCTCCCCAGATTCTGACCTGGCACCGAAACTGACCAAGCCACCTGGCAACTGCGGACTTGATTTGACATTATTATATGATGACGATGAAGACGACGACGATTGTGATGTTTATAATAATATAAATAATATTGAAATAAAAACAATAATAATAATGAGAAAATTCTATCTTTAATTTTTGAAATACTGAGGGATCAATAATAATAATAATAATAATAATAATAATAATAATAATAATAATAATAATAATAATAATAATAATAATAATAATAATAATAATAATAATAATAATAATAATAATAATAATAATAATAATAATAATAATAATAAGGGAACGAAGTACCTCAGGGCAAAAAAAAATAATAATAAAAAAAATAATATTAATAATTTCAATAATAATAATAAGTAAGTAAGTATGTTCTTTAATGAACCACCTGCAAACGCACTGTGGCTAACAGACAAGTTATACAAAGAGGCGCACGAAACAGAATAAAAAAGAAACTAGGCAATGTTATATATGATATGGGATAAGGAAAAAATTAAGATATTGATTTTACTTAAGATATATCATTCTATAGTGATAAAGCTCCTCCTGGTCAACGCGTCAGCTTTGGGAATCTCACGGTTGTGCGAGCGGGGACGGAGCGCATATATACTTGCCTTAACTGGCGGAAGCAAGGCATGGAGGACCTGACCGGGATTGCGTAATATGGCAGAGAAGAATGATAATGGTACTAATGATAATAGCGAAAACCATTGTTAAATCCGCCTCTGGTCTCCGGAGACTCAGAGTCGCTGAGCTCAGCTGAGAGATCTGCGAGGCTTATTTTATCGTCGGGACTTCGTACAAATCGTTTCCTCAACCACCTGTATTAGGCCTCAGTTAGATTTCCGAAGAGAGGTGATTTTCACTGCAATGTAGCAGGAGATTGGGTTAAGAACGCAATGGCTTCAGTATAATAGGAGACTGGAAAATGGATCATGAATAGAGCGTATCACTTTTGCTGAAATTATTGATAAATGTGATTAGGTTTTTCATGATGCTACTGAAGCGATGCGAAGAGGTCGCTCTAGTAATTGACATCCGTTGCCTTGAGTGCCGCTGCTGCTGCTGTTGCTTTTAGACATCATAACGCTCGGTCATCGAGATGCATACACGTGCAATTCATTTGCTTGACTACCTGTCGCGCTGTCCGCTTCCTGCTTCGACGATTGCTTCGTCGCACGGCGCAATTTCCTTTGATCACGAAGACTTTACCGACGCCGACTTTGATGTATGGCACGGGCGGTACTTTGATCGCAGGACCTAATCTAGTCTCGGCTGCGGCTTATACTCTGAGGTCGGATGGATTCACCGCATATCCAGCGGAGACCACGCTTACATCGGTCGATACAGGTGTTTACTTGTGCAGCTGACAATATTGACATGCTGGACATCGCTTTAGGTCTATAATAAGGACTAAAATAAGAGTCCACATACATACATACTTACATACATATATATACCAACAATACATACCAACAATACATACCAACAATACATACACACGTGCATGCACACATGCATGCATTGTATGTACGTACTTAGTCCATACATATCAACATATATACATACGTATATACATACATATATATATAAACATGCGTACTTATATACACACACACACACACATACATGTATACATACAGACGGAGCTACACAGGGAAAGGGAGTCATTGCGTTCAACCGGTGACTCTACAGAGGTCTGTTATTTTGATGGGAAATTACATCGAAAGAGCGTGTCTGTCTTAATTAATCGAATGACGTCATTTAGTAGCTACTAAGAAGAAGCTTAACCTTTGGAAATTACTTCAATGATTAGTATGATTGCGTGTTAGATGAAGTCACGTGACAGTTTTTAAAATCAAGTTCAGAGTCAAGCACAAAGATGCCCAATGGTGTCAAATGACGTCCAATCTCTGATTAAATGATCATTTCCAGTAGTGTCTGCCGCTCAGTCTTTACCACCTCCGTCAGCTGCGTACCACCCGCCTCTCTCTGTCTGTCTGTCTGTCTGTCTGTCTGTCTCTCTCTCTCTCTCTTCTTTCATGCCGTCACTGCTCTAATTAACGCCCTTATCTGCACCAGAGTGGACTTTGGTAAAGCTTTCTTTGCTGGACTTCTGCATTTCAGTCTCCTCGGCCCCGTCGTGAGACTCGTGACACCCATCGGTCCGCTGCCCATGTAGAGCCCTGCGCCGGCTTCATAGTGTCGGCGGCGGCGCGCCGGTCATTTTGGGTCGACGGCGGCGGCGCGCCGACAAACAAAAATCGGCGGCGGCGACGCCCACGAAATGTCGGCGTCGGCGCGGCGCGGCGTTCCCTAGTCAGCAGCACGAGTCACTATGAGAGTTGAACATCCGTTGATCCTGTGACCAGTCAAGAGGGCCAAGTTCTCTAAAGCCACTCCATCACACTGAAGCTCAACTACATACAAAGGGACTGAGAGAGAAGACACCTTCAGACATTAGCCTTACAAATACGAACATCCTTAATTACACTGCAGGTATTGGTAAATTGTAATCAGATGAAGCAACATGCATTTGCATATTGGATGAATACACTTGCATATGCATTGATGCAGTATAGGTCTATACACCAAGTCACATGGCAGATGCCGGATAACAGCTTCCTCCCAATGAGAGCGGCTGCTGTCAAGCCATGAAGTGAAATGTAAATATATACGTTTTCCTATGGTAATACAATGGCCGAGTGGCCTCACCCCTGTTTATTTTTAAATGAATTTACCAGGTGGTCTGCTGCCCGTTTGAATTGGTGCCATGCCATTTAAGGTCTCCATATGTAGACAATTGTTTGTATCAGACTAAACTGAAAGAGACCATTCTTGATACTATACGTTCTAAGTCAAAGCTTGTCTCAACTGATACTGTTTACCTGAATAGATTCCAGCCAAACGTATTAATCAGTTATACCTTCGGTTCTGCAGGAATTAGTTAAATGGCATATCTTGATATTAATTGCACTTATAAACTCCTCTAACCTTACAACATTAAGCCAAAAATTTACACCATTGTAATAAGACCACAGACATCAAAGACTACAATCAATAAGTTATAGAAGCTATTCAACATGAAGGTAACGAATGGGGAATGCTGAAGTACTGTGTACACATACAGTGGCATGCATTGCATATTGCTTTTGTTGTCAAGGTATTAAGGAAATGGCAACAGGAACAGAAGTATCAAAATGATGGCTACTTGTATCAAGATGTCGCTTTAAATGACTGTGTGTATCATGTCACAAAGACAAGATCATCAGAGTATAAGAAAAATGTATTTGGTCAGAAAGATGATGCATTCTTGGTATCAAGATAAAGACCACAAACATTGTAATAAGCTATGTTCATTCTTTATCTTCTTCATTAACACACGAGTTCCTACCAATCAAAGTGCCATTTCTGAGAATAGTTTGTTTAATAAAACATTGGGGCGTAGATATATACTTATCAGCTCATCTTAATCTAATCTTTTAAGAACTGTTAGATAACCAATTAACCGTGTTTCAACACCTGATATTCCTGACACTCAAGCTGCTGTTTCTGTAGTAATTTTATTCTGTCACAGAATAAGAATTTTCACAGTGACTGCAAGACCGGCAACAGAGAAAACTCTTTTATATTTGGTTTACAGTTATTTTAGTTCGTCTGTTTTTTCTTTCTTGGCAACTAGATTTAAGAGTAATGGATAACACACTGGCGTGAAGAGCAGTAGGTACCAAGATCGAACCCCGTAGACACCCGTAGGGTTAATTCAGCCTTCCACTCGCTAGGTGGCGGCAGTGGTTAAATGAATAGTAGGCCTTGTTTGGCGCCGTATATTGTCTGCTGCCGCATAAACAGTTTTATTCGACTCCTGTAAAACTGTTATCATGTGCTTCTACTGTATGTAAGGCGCCCTGCGTGGCTGCCGTTTCTACTGTATGTATGTTCACTGTACAGCGTAGTGCGTTTGCAGGCGCTTAATTAAAGAAAAATATTATTATTATTATTATTATTATTATTATTATTATTATTATTATTATTATTATTATTATTATTATTATTATTATTATTATTATTATTATTATTATTATTATTATTATTATTATTATTATAAGAATACAACAGTCGTCAGCAATTTTGACCAAGAGACTCCAGTCAAAATCGACAAAAGTCGACCAAATCGATCGTTTATTTGCCAAGTCGATCGAATCGACGACAGGTCGACTATAGATAAAGTTTATCGAGGCGATCGTCGGCAGATCCAAGTATAGCAATCGACTCGATCGACCACAGGGTATAGAACTACCTCACCTCACTACAGGAGTCTGGGGTCAGAGAACGATGGTTGAGCGACGATGTTGGTGGAGGGACTGAGATATGTGGAGTTTAATAATCAACTGAAAACGATTCTAATTTCTGGAATCCGGATTGTGCTCTTGACTAAACATAAGGGAAGCACTGAGGCAAAATAGTTAACGTCAGTGATGGGCACTAAACTATTTTTTGTTAGTTAAACTAAAACTATTTTCCAACTAAAAAAAAGTAGTTAAACTAAAGTTGGCAACTGATTTTGGAAATTAGTTAACTAAACTAAAAAAAGTAGTTAAACTTTTTCCAACTATTTTCCAACTATTTAGGACAAACATTTTTGCAATAAAAGAGGTTAAGTGAACTGTAATAATGCAAAGCGTCAATGACAATTTCACCTTCAAACTATGCAATGTGTACTTTTCTGGCATACAGTTACATGTGTACTGTAAGTAGTGTATGAATTTGAAAACACAGGCTGTAAATGCTAAAACCATGCAGTGTTACAATGTTTTTTGCTGACAGTGTTCAATGTTCACTGTGGAAAAATAGTTGCATATTGCTGATTTTTTTAGTTAAACTTTTTAGTTAGCAACTAAATTTTTTTAGTTAAACTATGGTTTTAACTAAACTATTTTTTATAGTTAAACTTCTTTCTTAACTAAAATTTGTTAGTTAAACTAATAGTTAGCAACTTTTTAGTTAACTATTGCCCATCACTGGTTAACGTAGAGAGCGTTGATTGTGTGATTGGTTGGCAAAAGACGTGCCAGTGTTGTGTGTGTGCGTTTATTGTGTTCACACGCCGGTGCGTCGACTCCGTCTATAGCGCCTCTGAATGGTATATACCGCGAGAGGCGCTTTATAAACGCCCATATACAATACAATACAATATCGAGTCACTGTAGGTACACACATCGCTCTTTAGAGGGGTTCCTAAAATGCGTTTCATAAAAGTCCAGATACATACACACACATGTGTGCATAGACACATTTATTTATTTATTTATTTTTATTCCGGATATTTCTATAGCGCCTCTCGAAGTCAACTACTACTCAGAGGCGCTCCCGACTACAGCATTTGATACTGTGCCGGAATTTTCACGCCGAAGCTCCACGAGCAATTGCGAGTGAAGGACTTGCCCAAGGTCCGTACGCAGCGGCTAGAGTGGGATTCGAACCTGCAACCCTCCGGTCACAAGGCGCCGAACTTACCACTGAGCCACCACGCCCCACAGCGTGGTGGCTCAGTGGTCTGGACTTTTATGAAACATGCATACACACATACATGCACACAAACATACATGCCTCATGCCTCTGCAGTCAGTCCTAGATGCAGCTGCGAGATTAATAGCACGTCTGCCACGCTACTCACGCATTTCATCCTTCATGTTTGAGCAACTGCACTGGCTTCCTCTCTCTGCACGTATTAAGTTCAAAATCCTCATTCTGGTGTCCAAGGCACAGCGGGGTAGGGGTCAGCCAGAAATCGCCTCGGACATTTGCCTCGGCCGAATATCCCGTTTTTTGGCACTATTCGGAAGTATTCGCCTTGGCAAATACTGTTGCTTGTTTGCCTCACGTGCCGCAATTTGTAGGCTCATAATATCAGCTTTGAGCTTCATCTAGCATATTCATTTTGATGAGGAAAAGTACAAAAAACCAACACCGGAAGTCCACAAATGAAGTCAAGTCCATTTTAATTTATTATTTATTTCTAAAATTCAAAATATATTAGTCAGTTATTACAAGTACAAAAATTTATTTCAATAATTTTTCATTACACGAAAATGTGAAGTTTCGCATGTGGAACTAGTGGTACTCGGTTCGTACCCGGATCCGGCAAATAGTACATCCAAATACTCGGATTCGGTACCCGGGGAAAATGTCTGTATACCCGGCTGAACCCTACAGCGGGGTCTCGCCCTAGATATTTGATTGATGTTATTCGCCGGCCTCTTTCTGTCTCCTCGCATCGTCCACTTCGCTCTTCGAACAGATTTGATCTTTCAGTTACTCATACTAGAACAGCTTTGGCGCAGTCCCGATCCTTTGCCTCAATTGGTCCCTCTGGAAAACATTGTCTCCTTCTACTCGCTCTCGAATTTTAATAGGTAACCCCTCGTCTTCTTTTGCTTACCTCAAGACTTATTTCTTTATTCTTGGCCTTGCGCACTGGGAGCGCCTCTGAACGGTTCACCCTACTAGAGGCGCTTTATAAATGTTTAAATACAATACAATACATATACACAAACAGATAAGGCCAGACTAATAATGTTTCTTGGTCTGTAAGACAGAAGGCAGAAGGCAGAAGGCTAGCTCTCTGTTCGCTCAAAGACTACTTGCATATATATACGCCTGTATTCCCCGAGATGCATGCCTCCCATTGTCTTTTCTGTTCATGGACTGTATTAAAAGTTTGCGCCGACTGCACTATGTATTTATATTGCGCCAGTAAAGTTGTCCGGTTGGAGCTGGTGCTTCTACCTATAGCTACCAACCAAGATACCTAACTACCTGCCTGCCTACCGACTTATTTCGCCTACTTATACCTACCTACCTACTTGCCTACCTGCAAACGTACATACTAAGTAAGGTAGTAAGTATATCCTTTATTCTACCAATTGGAAACCGCACTTTGGTTTACAAAAAGTACTCGGCAAGAGCAAGCTAATAACGAATTATACTAGAACTGCAGTAAGTCATTCTATTAATAAAAAGTTATGCTTAAGGTTGATATGCCGAGTGACAAAAGGAGTCACTGACTAATTATATTCGAGCAGGTCATTGACTAATTATATTCGAGCAGGTCATTGACTAATTATATTCGAGCAGGAGTAGATCATTCTGATAATAAAAGTTTTACGTCTTAGGGTGTCGGCTATCGGGATTAAAGTCTGTTATGCAATCGTGGCCACAGTGAGTAAGCAACTGGTCTGGCTGGGGGCAGCAGCCCGTGTAGGACGTGCGTCGACTCGCACAGAACCATCCGAACTAACCTACTACCCACTTAGCCACCTACCTATTTACCTACCTACTTTTCTGCATGTCTGCCTACCTGCCTACTTGCCTACCTATTCGCCTACCTAACTACCTACCAGGGGCGCCTGCAGTGTTTAAAAAATTGGACGCACACCCCAAAAAAATTGGACGCACACTCCTCCCGTCCCCTCCCATCCTATCCGTCCTCTGTCCGCCGCTGGTAGTCATACACTGAAAATGACTCACAGTGACTCATTAGACACAATTCAATTTAGATAACATCCAAATCTTTAACATGCCGTATTGTCGTTCATAAAAAATATCCATGCTCTGCCTTAAACTTGTGTGCATTTGATCTGGTAGGTGGACGCACGTGCGTCCAGTGCGTCCGCCTGCGGGCGCCTCTGCTACCTACCTACTTGTCCACCTATACCAACATACATACTAACTCACCTATGCTTACCTAACTACCTACCTGCTTTCCTATTTGCCTACCTACCTACGTGCCACTAACCAACCTACCTACCTATCCACATACCTACCCACCTGCCTATCTACTTGTGTGCCAACTAAACTACCAGCATAGAAACCATCCCTCCGGTGTAATCATCTGATTTACGAGGCACCATTATGAGAAACGCACATTGAGTGTTTTTTCAAATGCATTTGTTGTGGTGGGGTTTGGAGCACTTACCCCACATGGACAGCTGACGGACGTATGTCTTCGAATCTGATTAACCTCCGGGGGTCGAACTACGCTGCCGACCATAAACACTTTCTCATTACCGCTGATTATCATCCATCGAAATCGCGTCTCCGTCTAAACTACACGGCGTATACGTGTCCAGACGTTGTGCGCTTCTATAGGCCTAGATACGTGCGCTATGGAAACTAACGAGACCCATATTTGAGAGCTGTACAAATTTGTTCCATGTCGACGTCAACTTCAAAAGTGGAAGCTAATTTTCCAGTGGTACCCTGGTTCAGCGTGGACGACGATAGAAGCAGACGAGAAAACCTTCGGCGACTACTGCAACTAAGGTTGTGTAAATATCAGCGAAGAAATCAGGTTGACTCAGAAGTCGAAATGATTTCTTCTGATGCATTTTTTGCTAACGACAAACACTGATCGACTGTCTCCCTCTATGTTTCTCTCTTTCTAAGTCTGTCTCACTCTCTGTTTCTCTCTTTCTAAGTCTGTTTCCCTCTCTGTTTCTGTCCTTCTAAGTCTGTCTCCCTCTCTGTTTCTGTCTTTCCAAGTCTGTCTCCCTCTCTGTTTCTGTCTTTCTAAGTCTGTCTCCCTCTCTGTTTCTGTCTTTCCAAGTCTGTCTCCCTCTCTGTTTCTGTCTTTCTAAGTCTGTCTCCCTCTATGTTTCTGTCTTTCTAAGTCTGTCTCACTCTCTGTTTCTGTCTTTCTAAGTCTGTAGCCCTCTCTGTTTCTCTCTTTCTAAGTCTGTCTAACTCTCTGTTTCTCTCTTTCTAAGTCTGTCTAACTCTCTGTTTCTGTCTTTATAGGTCTGTCTCCCTCTCTGTTTCTGTCTGTCTATATTCTGTCTCCCTCTCTGTTTCTGTCTTTCTAAGTCTGTCTCCCTCTCTGTTTCTGTCTTTCTAATTCTGTCTCCCTCTCTGTTTCTGTCTGTCTAATTCTGTCTCCCTCTATGTTTCTGTCTTTCTAAGTCTGTCTCCCTCTCTGTTTCTGTCTGTCTATATTCTGTCTCCCTCTCTGTTTCTGTCTTTCTAAGTCTGTCTCCCTCTCTGTTTCTGTCTTTCTAATTCTGTCTCCCTCTCTGTTTCTGTCTGTCTAATTCTGTCTCCCTCTATGTTTCTGTCTTTCTAAGTCTGTCTCCCTCTCTGTTTCTGTCTTTCTAATTCTGTCTCCCTCTCTGTTTCTGTCTTTCTAATTCTGTCTCCCTCTCTGTTTCTGTCTTTCTAAGTCTGTCTCCCTCTCTGTTTCTGTCTTTGGTGGAGGAGAACCATGGTAGGATAGCTTGAAGGGCAAGCGGAGGAGAATTGAGATTGACAGTCGAGATAGGAGGATGAACAAATTGTGGAGGTCTTTTGGGAGTGCGTTCTAGTGCATGGTGATCAAACTTCAAAGTTCTCGGGTAAACCTTTCTCTTTCATATTATACAGATCAATTTTATGTTTATTGTTATTCGAAATATTATTGTTACAAGTTTTATTGATAAAGGACTGGAAGACCTCCTCAGTCATTGAACTCTGTCTTCCTTTGAGACACGCAGCTTGTTTTATTTTATGTATTACGTAATCTTATTAAATGCCACAATGTAATGGCTAAGCATCAAGCGATGGCGCTGAACAATTCTGAATAAAGGACTTGTTCAAAGTTCGTACTCAGTAACCATCTAAGAGGAGGGTCGAATTTGTGATCTTCGCGTAACAAGGCGAACGCTGTAACCAATCGGCAACCGTGTCCTACGATTATTCTAGTCTGCCTCTCCGTCACCATCTCTGCCTGATTCTGTCTGTGCCACTACATGTGTCTGTCTCTGCTTCACTGCGACTCTTTCTCTGCGTCTATCTCTGCCAAACTATCTCTTGATCTGCCTGTGCTGCAGCTTCTCCCTGTTTCTGTGCTTCTTCTCTCTCTGTCTCTCTGCCTCTCTCTGGCTGTCTCTGTGCCTCTCTCTGTCTCTGCATCATTGCTCTATATTTCTGCCTCTGTTTCTTCCCATGCCTGCATCTGTCTCCAGGTATGTTTCTCCAGCTCCTTCCTTCCTACCTCTTCGCTCCACCTCTTCATCCTTCACCCAGAAGCCCCTCCTTCGCGCCCATTGCCTTCCCATAATGCAACGGCTTCCTCGTCGTCGTAGACGTCACTTAATTAACGAAAATGGTTTTCTCGAAATACAGATGTCGCCTCCGTCGTCTTCATCTCTCGCCTCCCGTCTTCCCATAAGGCTTCGCGACAGCCAGACGCGCATGCGTAGACGCAGCCGCGTACTTGCGCTCGCACGCGCAGAGACATGAACGTTACTTGTATGCGTATGTGTGTTTATCTGCAAGTGTCCGTCTGTCTGCGTGTGTGGGTGGGCGTGTCGATGACGCTGCAATTTGTGTCAGGATTGGCGCGAATTGTCTGTTGGTCGTCGATGCGAGAGAAATTGCGCTTCAACTGCGAACCAACTGTTGATGACGCTTTTACGCTGGATGGAAAGATGGAAGGAAGGAAGGACAGAAGGAATTGGAGGTTGGAGGAAGACATGGCGGAAGACCGGAAGGAAGGAATAAAGTTATGAAAAAGGACGGAAGGAAGGAAAGGAAGGACGGAAGGAATGAAGGATGGAAGGAAGGATGAGAGGAAGTGTATACACGGGAACGAAGAAAAGACACACGGACAAAAAGATGGATGGACGGACGGACGGACGGAAGGCCGGGCGTGCGAACAAAGGATGAACACAGCCAAGTTCTGAGACGGATGGTGGCGTGGTGACATGAGGATTGGGATGATTGGGATACGGAGGATGAAGAGATGGAGAGAAAGGATGATTGGGATACGGAGGATGAAGAGATGGAGAGAAAGGATGATTGGGATACGGAGGATGAAGAGGTGGAGAGAAAGGATGATAAGATGTTTTGATGACGGGTTCTTTAGATAGATGAGCGCTATTAATGGTGTCAAAATGCTCTCCCGCAAGCAGACATACGCACGTGGATAATTAAATATACTTTCAAGCGAATTTATTTATAAACCTCTAAGAAGAAGAATTATGATGAAGAGCGGGACAGGATATTATGTACAGAAATATCTCCGTTTATATATGACGTAAAGTGCATCGCTCATTTGAGAAGCTCTAGTCTAGAAATATTATTTTGTATAAAATTTGGGCCTACATAAGATTGCATCACCTAGCCATCTAGTAAAAAAAGCTTCCACATAAATGTCTCTTTCAAAGTGCATTTACAGTTAGATTTTGTGGGCGAATATAAATGCACGTGGGTGATGAGTTGGCCCACTCGTGTGACCTTAATTTTATATGTTTCCGGGTCATCATCAATTGTTGGTGAAATTGGATTAGCCCGGAATAAACGATGAGGTTGCCCGACGGGCTATCACTTCATCGGATTAAGAATAACCGGGTTATCGATATTAATTGCTTCTGAACTCTGTTAGTTCATGAAACTACAATTTAATCATAATGGTATTGAGCAACTGTAGCAGAATGCCACAGAATGATGATGATGACGTCAATGATACTCACAATGACGATTATGATGATGACAACTATGATAATGATGATGATAACGATGATGACGATGATGATGACTACGATGATAATGATGATGACAAGGACGACAACGACAGTGATGATCTAACTGGAGGTCGTGGTCGTGATACTATCTACAACGACTACGATGTTGTTGTCGTCGTTGCTGCTGCTGATGATGATGAGATGGCTGTTGATGTTGAAATTCATGAATTATTGAAATAATCATCGAAAATTTGACTTAAAAAATGAACTTATTACTCACACGGAGGTACTTCCCGCCTTCGAGAGGTTCTGAAAAGGCGCTATATAAAGGTTCAGATGCATACATACTAGGGCTGTACCGAATAGGTGATTATCACTATTCGGCCGAATACGAATAATTGGACCAACTATTCGGTCGATTACGAATGCGAATAGTGTACAAAATAGGTCTACCGAAAACATTTAAAATTTCAAATGTAAGCAAAAAGTTTCAGTTCAGTAAATTTAATACATAAACTAAAAGTAAACATTTAACTACATGTAATTTTTCCATCCTTCTGCCAGTCTGTGTAAACTAGGAATGGAACTGATTTAACTAAACTTAGAAATTGTCACTTACAGCTCAGTTAACGCGTGAATGCTGTGTTAGCTTTCAAGAACACCAATCGTTCCATGACCACTATTCGTATTCGGTCCGACCGTTACTAATCGGCCGAATACCGAATAGCTATTTGGCCCACTATTCGGCCCCGAAGCGAATACGAAGCGAATATTCGGTACAGCCCTAGTTTGTAGTCGCTCATAAGTGCAGCAACATGATATCCGCCATTTGAATCCTGTTTTGGTGCCTTGCTTGGGCAGTTGTTACTGATGGTCGGGTGTCAAGCCTACGCTGGCATTCCTGTTGGATGCCATTGGAATGCTGTTGTTTATCTTGGATATGGCATTCATACAAAATTGCATCTAGTGGTCCTACAGCCTTCAAAGCCTTGTGGGGAGGGCTCGGCCGGCAGCACAATATACTTGGTGACCTGGCCTGGGATGATGGTATCAGCCAGTTTCTCCTGCCAAGTGATAGGAGGGTCTGTGATGTCAAAGTGACCCAAACCGGCACTCATACTCCTACTCCTACTCGGACAAGGTGGACATGGCTGTTGCGGACTTGATTTGATATAGCGCCGGTGAATAAGCTGGTCTTTCATTAGTAAGAAATTGTCCGAATAAGGTGAGCGTCAGCCTCGGAAGCCAGTTCTGCAGCGGTAGAAGTCGAAGGATGTAAAGGCCATGACGCTTCATTCTCCCGATGAGCTGCTCGATCCTGTCGCGTTCAGCTGCTCTGGTATATCTCCACCAGGCCGGCAAGGCATACATGTATAAGGTTAGCAATGGTAGTAGATGAGAGCGCCTCTGAATAGTTATTCTGCGAGAAGCGCTTTATAAATTTCTAGATACAATACAATACAATACAATACATATGCACATAAACACATAAATACGTACATACACATATACACACATACATCATACAAACACATGTACATGCATGCATACATAAAAAATACATACATCCATCCATACATACGTACACAAACACATATATATATGTGCGTGTGTATATATATATATGTTACAGGCAATTCGTAAAACCAGGGATTTTGTAAAATGCCTGAAATTTTTTAGCAATTCGTAAAATCCCTGATTCACTCAGGCACTTTACAAAATCCCTGAAAAACCAGGGATTTTGTAAAATCCCTGAAATCAGACGATGAAAATTTGACAGATTGCCTGAAATGAAAATGACGAACATAATCGAAGTTAATCATGCAAACAAGCCTTATTTTCAAAGGTTTAGCATTTTAGATGGTATTTTATTTAAAGTTCAGTTCTCAAGTTGTAAAACCAGGGATTTTGTAAAATGCCAGAAAGTTTATAAATGCAAAGAAGCCCTATTTTCAAAGGATTAACATTTTTAGATGGTATTTTATTTTAAGTTCAGTTCTCGAAAGCTACAGCAGTTTTTCTGTTTTCACACGACATACTCAAACGACATCGACTGTTGCACTTGACTTATTAATTATTAATAGACAGATTAAGTTTAATTAAGTTTAGAACTGACCTAACCAAAGGAAAACCATAAATGAAATAGTGTTTGCTGGGTTTTAATTTATAGCAAAGGTACTCGTCTGACCACAGTTAATCTCAGCCAATCGGTAGATATTTCGGTCAACTTCTAATGGCACATCAAAGAATAATAAGGAAATAGACAATCAAAGTTCACTGCCGTGGGCGCTGCAAGACAAATAGATGCAAATTTTTCAAAGGAAAAGTGAAGTTGTCGAGCGGTATTGTTAATTATTTGTGAGGTATCAACAACTTCAATTATCCTGCAACTTCAAAGTTCGCTGAACGCTGCAAGACAAATAGGTGCAAATTTTTCAAAGGGAAAGTGACGTTGTCGACGGGTTTTGTTAATCCGGCTCGACAACGTCACTTTCCCTTTGAAAAAATTAATCTGTCAATTAATAATTAATGTCAAGTGTAACAGTCGATGTAATTCTAGTATGTCGTGTGAAAACAGAAAAACTGCTGTAACTTTCGAGAACTGAACTTGCAATGTATGGTCATACCATGTACAAATATTAATCCTTTGAAAAGAAGGCTTGTTTGCATGATTAACTTCGATTATGTTCGTCATTTTCATTTCAGGCAGTCTGTCAAATTTTCGTCATCAGATTTCAGGGATTTTACAAAATCCCTGGTTTTTTCAGGGATTTTGTAAAGTGCCTGAGTGAATCAGGGATTTTACAAATTGCCTAAAAATGTCAGGCATTTTACAAAATTCCTGGTTTTACGAATTGCCAGTAACATATACAACATAATTATATTCTTTATTATTTCAAACCGACAGACGCAGTAAGATTACACTGAAACATGAAAGTACAATCAATATCTTAATTAAACACACGGTTTGGCAGCCATGCAAGGCGCCGCAATAGAGGGGGTTACGGGAGTCGATCCGCGTACCTTATGCTCTCCTGGCCATGAGTGTTACCACTACTCTATCCCCCTCCCTACACTTATATAGCTACGTGCGCTTCGTATGCGCCATGGTCAAACCGAATATATGAATGTCTCTGTAGCCCATACGGAAATAGGAATAGGTATTAATTTTAATAAAATATACTGCTATGCATAAACATAAATGAATACGTAGACTTAACACAGCATGTGTACAGGTATTTAGAAATCTATGTATATATAGATATGTATGACATATAATGGATGTGTATATATATTTATGTTAAAAGGTCAACAGTGGCGTACATATCTGACTACGTAGGAGTGGCGGCAGACAAGAATTTACATCTTAGCAGGTGCGTTTCCTCTGCAGTTAGAAGATGCTCTAAAACGGAATTCGTGTTGCTATGGCACCGACCAAACGGCCACCATTACCTTGCACGTTTAATCGGGGCGGCGGGTTGTACTGAGAGAGAGAGACAGAGAGCGAGAGAGAGAGACAGAGACAGAGAGAATGACAGAGACAGAGAAAGACAGACAGACATACAGACACATAGGCAGAAAGTCAGAGACAGACAGAGTCAGACAGCAGAGACAGAAAGACAAAGAGAGACACACAGAAGGAGACACACACACATACAGAGAGAGAGAGACATTCAGAGAGAGAGAGAGAGAGAGAGAGAGAGAGAGAGAGAGAGAGAGAGAGAGAGAGAGAGAGAGAGAGAGAGAGAGAGAGAGAATAGGACTGTAGACAGAGACAACAGAGAGATTGATAGATAACTAGAGAGAGTAGACTGGGTAGAGATATAGAGACAGACAGTCAGACATACAGAGACAGAGACAGATAGAGAGATATAGAGATGGAGATAGAGACAGAATGCGAATTAGAAAGACATAAAGACAGAAACACACACATAGAGTGAGACACATACCAACATATGGACACATAGAAGGCGTGAGACATAGAAGGCGATAGGAATAACCTGATGACAGTACGCCTGCACTCTGATGATGCAAGCGATTAGTCGCCAACTGATGCATCTGTTGCAATCAGGGCCGGATTAACCAGTATGATCAATATGCTTTAGCATGGGGCCCCCCGTTTACAGGGGGCCCCCCGACTGGAGTCGAATACTGCAGGACATAATTTATTACACCAAATAATCATTTGTTTACAGAAGATTCACTGGTTTCAGTTCAAGCAAGAATTTCCACTAAGCAAATTGCAAATTTGAAATGCCAGCCATGTAGTCTACCCAAAGATTTTATTACTCTAAAGTCTCTAAGTCTTGTATAAGATCTTTAATGTCACCAATTAACTTCTGTGTTCATGCGTTTCTTTGGCTCAACATCTTTCCGTCAATATCTAATCTATGCTCAAGCCACTTTTGTTTCTATTCCGACGCGATTTGTTTTCACATTGCAGCGAGCTCATCTTGCAACGGTGAGACAAGTTTCGTGCTGAAACTTCTATAAAAGGTCCTTATTATTTGGCTAGTTAGACAAGTTGTTGACGTCGCTAAGACAGAGAATTCACGCTTACAATGAAATACGTTATATATTCCAAGTTGTAACAGATCTGGACTGACTAGAGTCTAACAAGTTCGTGGCCAAAAAATACACAAGAGACATATTCCCTGACAAAATGGTTTAATTTGCTGATTTTGCAAAATCAAGAGGTTGGGCCACAACTGCTACGTTAGTTATGTTAGTGTACACAGAAATCCTTCTCAAAACATTCCCTAATGTTTCTATCGTTCTGCGTATGTTCAGAGCTTCTCATCTGAAAATAGTAGGCGGTTTGAAAATCGATCGCGCTGGATTGTGTAGGCGAGCGAGGCGCGGTCGACCTCGGGAGCTTTTATGTACAAGTACAACGTATTTTGAGTAGGCATATCGTATGGAGTAATATAGCAGTAGACCTGTAGAGTCGTCGTCATTATATTTAATGGCTATCTTTAGGTCCTTATATTTGTCCATCAGTATTGAGCTTCTATGATCATCAATTGATAGGCCCTAGTGGAATTGTTTTCCCGATTGTTCGCCGCGGCCTCCTAAAGCGAGGCTGCTACCGACGGTCCGACGCCTTCGACTAGGCGACCGACTTACCGCTCGCCAGTACCTTTGCTAGGCGAGCGACGAAGGAAAGCGATCGATTGCTCGCCTCAGATGAGGAGCTCTGCGTATGTTCATGTCATTGATGATCTCCAACTGTTCAGATTAACCCTGTTTCAGTAAGATGGGACTTATTAAAAATAAACACAGCATTGACCCTTCTTTACTATACGTTGATTTGATTGTCACATCTTTACGACAATCTCATGCCATGCTCAATACGACAAGGGCCCCCCGTGTATAATTAGCATGGGGCCCCCAGAGTGGTTAATCCGGCCCTGGTTGCAATTGCTACTGCTACTGCGGCTGATAATGATGACGAGGATGATGATGCTAATGAGGTTGTTGTTGTTGTTATTGTTGATGATGATGGTGGTTGTGGTGGTGGTGGTTGTGGTGGTGGTGACGCTAATGAGGTTGATGAGGACGATGAAGCTAATGCGGTTGATGATGATGCTGCTGATGATGACAGTGATTACGGTGATGATGATGATGCTACTCCATATCTGCATGCCACCGACTAAGTCATCGCAACTGACAGCCAGAATAAGTTCTTGGTGTTATCCGCTAGTATATATATATATATATATATATATATATATATATATATCCAGCATTCGCAACATCCCAGATGAAACATCCGTAAATGCTTCTATGCTTACTTCAACTCAGACAATATGTCTCCACGTGTGCCTTAAAGTATGAACTGTTAAAAACTTGATCAAATTACTACAAACTAGTAGTTGAGAAGAAGGAGGAGGAGGAGGAGGAGGAGGAGGAGAAGAAGAAGAAGAAGAAGAAGAAGAAGAAGGAGGAGGAGGAGGAGGAGGAGGAGGAGGAGGAGGAGGAGGAGGAGGAGAAGAAGTTTACTAATATAAATGCTCCTTTATCCACACCTGGACTCCTTAGAGTTTCCAATTTATCCATCTTAGGAGTAACTATATCTTAATCTGACAATTTAAACATTTCTAATCATGTTAACCGAATTTGCAGTCAGGACCGCCGCTCCATATATGCTCTTCGAACCTTAGTAGCTCATGGTCTACAAGGACCTTCCCTTTATGATGTGGTTAGAGCAACAGTCCTCTCTAGAATACTTTATGCTTCTCCAGCCTGGTGGGGTTTTACTACTCAAAGTGATCGGGATAAATTATCTTCAATCATAAGAAAACTAATGAGAGGACATTACTTACCTGAAGACAATCCTTCCTATGCTCAACTCTGTCAACTAGCTGATACCCGTCTCTTCTTAGCCACAAGAAGCTTTAATGGTCATGTCCTTCATGATTTATTGCCTCAAATTAAATTAACAGGATATATGTTGCGCCCCAGAGGCCACAATCTTACTTTACCCCATTCTGATAATCTGGTTAGAAAAAGCTTTATTATTAGGATGCTTTTTGATGTTGTTTAATTAGTAAAACTGACAAACATTTTATATAATAGTCATTAGTTTTAAATTTCTCTACTATTATGATGCTTATGATGTAGTGTTATTAGCCTAGTAATATTTAATTTTTGTTAAATTTACACTCCTTTTTTTCAAATATTATTATCTTCTTATTACTTCAATGTTTTATATTTTTTCTATACTTGTTCACCAATGTGCGGTTCGCTGTTGGTTTTTCAATAAAGAATATTATTATTATTATTATTATTATTATTATTATTATTATTATTATTATTATTATTATTATTATTATTATTATTATTATTATTATTATTATTATTAAGAAGTAGAAGATGAAGACGACAAAGACGCAGACAAAGAAGGAGGAGGAGGACAAGGAGGAGGAGGAGAAGAAGAAGAAGAAGGAGGAGGAGGAGGAGGAGGAGGAGGACAAGGAGGAGGAGGAGAAGAAGAAGAAGACGAAGAAGAAGAAGGAGGAGGAGGAGGAGAAGGAGACTCAGCATATTGAAGGTGGGTCGATAATTCTTTTCTTAGCCGCGAATTATCGCTCACCTCTAACAGAGCACTGAATAAAACATGACCATCGCCTACCTAACCAATTGAATAAGGCTAAAGAAGCCACTTCACTGATGACAGCCGCAGCACTTAGCAGATACTAACGAAACAACGCAAGAAGTGATAGCGATATTGCTTAAGAACGGACATCCAAAGCACTAAAGGAAATTCTAGCCGAAGCACTTTGGAACCGGAGTCCAAAGTGTTTTCATAGATACTAACGGAAGATCAAAGGAGAAGAAAAACCAGGGAAGCACTATAGGAGCGGTGTTTACAGTTGCAGGTGCGTTTATACCTGGTGGACGGCAGCGAAAGACTCTTGGGCTGTTCCGCTGTGGAGCTGCAAAGAAGACAAACGATCGATGTGACGCTTTAGACAAAGGGATTTCTGAAAGAGGTCTGATTGACAAACGACGTCTCTACGCTCAACATCTATAATAGATGTCTGTGATGCATGGACGGTGCCTCGTGGCGCAATGGTTCTCACAGCAAATGACCAATCATGTCTGTTTTCTTCCTCAGTTCGTGATCTTCGTGTAATACTTGACCAGGAGCTGACTTTGGCGCCACTGCACATAAATCTTGTCTACCGCAACAAGTTTTACCAGTTGCTCCAACTAAGTTTAGTTTCTCGTTGCCTTACCTCTAGTGCTACTGTCACTCTTGTACATGCTCTTGTCACAAGTCGTCTTGACTATTGCTGCTCAATTAAAGCTCGCCTGCCGCTGGGGTGAATTAGGTGCTTGGATGGAGCGGGTCATTGGTGGCATTGCTAAGGTTGGTCTTCTTTGTGATCATTTGCGGGATGTTCTGCATCGGTTACCTGCACCTCAGCGAATTTGGTCCAGGGTCTCTGCTTTGGTCTGGCGGTGCTTAATCGCCAGGGCCCATGCCTACTTGCGTGAGCCGCTCCACGTCGTATAGTGGTGATCGTCGCTCCCTCCGCTTTGCGGTGCAGGGCGAACTGTTGGTCACTTTTGCACGCATCTCTGTTATGCAGCGTCGTGCTTTGTTTGGAAGGAGCTCCCGTTGGAGCTGCGAATCCTGCGACTCCTATACCCAGGGAAACCTTGGACACGTTCTATAATAACCTAAACTCTGTTCTTCTCGCCGGGGCTGGATAGGAAGCGATGCTGAGTAGAATTCTTGAAGGGGCGCTATACAAATCCTCTGAATGAATAACTGAACGAATAGTATGTATGTATGCATGCATGTGTGTATGTATTTATATATGTATGACATTTGTATGTATGGATGTATGTATGTATGTGTGTGTGTATGTGTGTATGTATTTATGTATTTATGTATGGATGCATATATGTATGTATGTATGTGTGCATGTATTTATATATGTATGTATGTATGTATGTATGTATGTA
>OY744614.1:19062078-19067078 GCA_963556255.1 Allolobophora icterica | reverse complement strand
ATACTCATTTAATTACCTAGTTTTTCCCAGGGAATTAAGTGGAACAGAGACTAAAAACTGTCTCGGTTTTGACGGGGATTTGAACTTCGATCTCTCCAGTAGGCTACGTTAATCACTAGAATATCGCACGCCCCAGTGGGCAAACATTCACATTATTATTATTATTATTATTATTATTATTATTATTATTATTATTATTATTATTATTATTATTATTATTATTATTATTATTACTATTATTATTATTATTATTATTATTATTATTATTATTATGTTCCAAACCCTTCTGATACACAAGCTGCGCGTGACAAATCTGTTAGTGAAGATGCTCGTGTATACGTGCTGGTTGGTCAGGTGCTCCGATGGATAATCATCTCCACATTCAGAAAATCGAGTTCCACGCCGCTGCCTCCGTTAAGAAGACGATGGGTATCGATGGGTTTGTTCTTTGGGTCCGGGCAGCTTTGACATGGCGCCTTGGAAAGCCACTGCGTTGAACCGCTGCACCATCACCGATAGACTCTTGAATAGGAAGTTTGTTTCGCGGGAGTCATCGGTGGTTTTCGACAGCCGGCGACCAATTTCCGATAGAAAGGCGAGGCCCTCTCTGTTAAGGGGACCGAAGGTTTCCACAGCTACAGGTATAAAGATGTATCTCTTCTGTAGTTCAGAGTATTTGATGTGCTTTCTCGCAGCAGCCACCTCCGCCGCCCCTCCTGCCGCGGCCGCCGTTTCTGTGATGTAAGAGGCGGCCACCGTGTCCACTACCGTCGCGTCCCACAATAAGGACAGCCCGCCGCTCCAAGGTATTAGGGTCTGGCCATCCGGTCTCTTACCATCCGACCTGGATAGGCCGGACGGCTCCTTGACTGCCGGGGTGCCAGCTCTGTTGAGGCTGCGGTAGATGAGGTCGTTGACGTTGCTGTGTCTAGCTTGTCGGCCAAACCCCAGTGAGCACGACAGTCCATGCGCGCCTCTTGACGAGACGAAGGCGCATTTGTGCGGTTCGCAGATTGCCAGACCCAATCGTAGGCCGACCGCCACCCTCATGGTCTCGTCATCCAGTCTGAGGCCGCGAGCAGCGATCGGGAGGGCGTGTAGCCAGTCCGAGGCGTGCGGTGACTGCGAGGCCTTCAGTCTCGCCTGGTCGTAGGGGTCAAGCAGTTTATCCTCGAGCGCCGGGAGGGCTGCGTGTAGTAGCGGACCGTCCCAGTATGCCTGTCCGCGACCGGGCGTGACCGTCGGGATCGGAACCCCAGAAAGCTGAAGCCAGGTAGTCTTCGCCGAGTCATATGCCGCGTCAGGGGTCACCGAGATAGTACCCAAGATAAGACACTGGGTTTGGAGGGTGCCCGAATTATTATTATTATTATTATTATTATTATTATTATTATTATTATTATTATTATTATTATTATTATTATTATTATTATTATTATTATTATTATTATTATTATTATTATTTTTTATGCCCCGAGGTATACAGGATCCCTCAGGGACTTCAATATTAATTAATGTAACTTATAAAAGTTAACTTATTATTATTATTATTATTATTATTATTATTATTATTATTATTATTATATTTAACAATAATGATTTAATTATCTAAAGCGCCATCTTAGCGTCACTCAGACAGAGGTGGCAGTGTCCTGGAAAGGCAGATGGCATTTCCACGTTGCAGGGCCACTGAAATCCGTTGGAACAAATACGATGTCTCCAGTGGATCGTGCGTTGAGTCCGATATTCGGCTTCCCAGCTCCACAACGAACTGTAGACCTTCATCACTCCAAGATCCACCCGTCTCCAAGGCGATCGCCACAAAGGTATGGGTGTTAGTAATGGTTGCGTATTTCGCCCTCTTGATCAGAACTGCACGTTCCGCGGCTTCGCCAGCTCCGATGGATGTGTGGGCAAGGTGGGAGGTGGCGTAGGTATCGGGCACTGTCACGTCCCATGTCAGGCATCGTCCGCGTGACCAAGGAATCAGCGTGGCACCGTCTGGTCGCTTTCCATTTCCTCTTGAGAGGCCGAGAGGCTCTTTCTGAGCAGGGATTTTCGCTCTGCTCAGCGCTCTCCAGATCACATCGTTGAGCATAGCGTGCCGCTGTTGTTTCCCTCCTCCTCCTCTACAAACCAGACCATGAAGCCCTCTTGCGTCGACATTTTCTCGGCAGTGGTGGCACAAGTGCGGCTCACAGAGTGCCGTGCCTAGCCTCACCCCGACTGCGATCCGTATCTCCTCGTCTGAGAGGCGAAGGCCCAAAGCAGTCACCGGAGGAGCTAGCATCCAGTCACCAGAATGAGGTGCTTGTGAAGCTAGCAGGCGAGCAAGATCGCGAGGACAGCTGGTGGACTCGAGTAGGCCTGTCCGTGCCTTGTCTGTGTATCGGATATCCCACTCCTTTTGGCGATGAGTTGCTGTTCCTGTTGGTGGTTCTGCGTCTGTCAGGGTCTTCCACGCGGTGAGTGCTGAATTGACCAGTTCGTATGATATCTCAGCCGACTCTGTTGGTAAGATGCATGTCTGCAGTTCGGTTGTGCTAGCGGCAGAAGCCAGAAAGGCGGAAAGCGCCAGCACTTATTATTATTATTATTATTATTATTATTATTATTATTATTATTATTATTATTATTATTATTATTATTATTATTATTATTATTATTATTATTATTATTATTATTATTATTATTATTATTATTATTATTATTATTATTATTATTATTATTATTATTATTATTATTATTATTACAAACATTTATAACGCGCGCAAAGTCACACAGAAATGCGAATCTGAGGCGCGGATGTTGCTACACATGTTGTTACACGAATATGATACGTTATCATGTTTTAGCTAACCATCATAAAGACGCACAAATAAAACCAGGCCTGATATTGCACTTGATTGAGCTGGAATTCCTGAATAATTAGGCAAAAATGCCAGCCTTTATATCACAAATAGTGAAATTTTACAATTTTAAAATGATCTCTTTCCGGAAGCAGTCAGCAGGGTAAACATTTTTCACCGAGTACCGAATCCGAGTATTTAGACGTAGGCCTACTATTTGCCGGATCCGGGTACGAAACGAGTACCATTCATTCCAAATGCGAAGCTTCACATTTTTATGTAATGAAAAATTATCGAAAAATTATCAGAAATAAATTTCTGTACTTGTAATAGCTGACTAATACATTTTGAATTTTATAAATAAATAATCATTGAAATGGACTTGACTTCCGTTGTGGACTTCCGGTGTCGGCGTTTTGTTTTGTACCTTTCCTCTTCAAAATGAATATGTAGGCCTAGATGAAGCTCAAAGCTGATAATATGAGCCTCCAAATTCCGGCATGTGAGGCAGACAAGCAACTATTTGTGTGTAGTATTTACCGAGGCGAGTAGTGCCAAAAAACGGGATATTCGGCCGAGGCAAATGTCCGAGGCGATTTCCGGCTGACCTCTACTTTCCGGTTACCTTTAAGAAATTCCGGGTTAGAGTCCTACTATATTACCATGTGACGTAACCAGGGCTTCCCAAAAATTACACAGTTTCCAACATTGAGGGGAGAGGTCTGTGCAGAGTAAGAAAATTTGTATTTAGGGGTTTGTAATGATGCATTTCGGAGATCATCTTTTTTTTGTTAAAAGTAATAACGTTTTACATAACTTCTTTGGCAAATTATATAATTTCTTAATTAGTTTTTTTTAAATCTGCAAAGTCCCAGCAACCAACGTAGACTAGAAACAGACGCAACAAAGAACTGCAATAAACTAAAGCACTGAAATTTTTACTTTGAACAAAGTACACGCAGTAGTCAGTTTTCTATGCACCGTCAGTTTGCTACACAATTACAGTTATAATAAAATTAACAGACTAACTGTATAGGGCAATGATACCTATAAGCTACTTCTTAAAAGACGCAGAAGAAAACGTGGCTGTCCATCGTGACCATAAGACTTAATTTATTACTGAATAGTTTCTGCATTGTCAAAAACCAGTGCAATGCGTCGGATACCAGCAGAGTCAAAAGACAGAGGTAACTGACAGTCTTGTTGTCCTCGAGACCAAGGTCTTGGTCTCGAGTGCACTCGAGTTCGTTTTTAAAAGTCTTGGTCTTGGTCTTGGTCTTGAGACCAAAGGTCTTGGTCTTGGTCTTGAGGTTCAAGGTTCTGGTCTTGGTCTTGGTCTTGAGGTTCAAAGTCTTGGTCTTGTTTTTTGCAAGACCAAGACCAAGACTTTTGTCAATATGAAGTCATTAATTTTAACAAACGGCAAGAAGTTTAAAAATTTATCCAATAATTACTCATACAGTTGTTGCTTTAGTATTTACACGGTGTGAATGAGGCTTCACTGTTGTTTTGGACAATTATTTTGACTTCCGGTTATTTAACATGGAATGATTTCAAAACAGACTCATGATTAATTTGTACATTTACATCCGGTTCTTGAAAAGCTGCTTTGTGTGTCAGCGATTTCAGCACTTGTAGTCCGTGTTTTTTCACATGGCAGAATTTTTATGAGGCCCCACAGGTCACGTCTTGGTCAGAAAATTCTGAGCAAATTGGTTTTTATAAAATTCAACAGGCATTTGGAATAACATTTCGCATGAAGGACTTTTGTAAATACGAATTCGGAATTATCTGAAGTCTCCATTAAGAGTTGTTTTGCTTGAATAAAAGAAAAACTCATGTTTTCATTAAAATAATGAGTAATCCGACTGGACAATTTTTAGTAAGGAATAGAAGTCTGGATACGACTGTGATTTTTTTGGGTCTTGGTCTTGGTCTTGAGGTTCAAGGTCTTGGTCTTGGTCTTGAGGTTCAAGGTCTTGGTCTTGGTCTTGGTCTTGGGGTTCAAGGTCTTGGTCTTGGTTTTGGTCTTGAGGTTCAAGGTCTTGGTCTTGGTCTTGGTCTTGAGGTTTAAGGTCTTGACAACAAGACTGGTAACTGACTAAATGTTAAGCAGTGAAAATGATGACAGTCTCTCCGCTCCCATGGTGC
>OY744614.1:19047078-19057078 GCA_963556255.1 Allolobophora icterica | reverse complement strand
CGGTTTATTTCGATCTGTTGCTCTTCTGTATTGATCTATTTGTTAAACGGCGGCGCCCCATTGACCTGTTCAACCGTCCTACCTGCCATGGCTAACTGAAAAACGCGATCGACTGTAGCCTTCGCAACGACCGTATAATGGCGATGCACATGCATCAGTAATTGTGTATCTTATAAAAGGAAATACTCGACTGTGAAGTGATTTTATTGTTACCTCTGTGCTTACAAAGCATTCACAATGTCTCCATCATATTACAATTGAGCGTAATGCTTGTCTTCGTCGTCGTTAAGTGCCACTGCTTGTATTGACTCATCACCAATCGATCTCACTCGGTAATTGTGCAATGTGTGTATGGAGGACTCGAACTATAATGCAGGGTTCTGTGTCAACTGTAACTGTCTCAGACGAAATTCCAACCCGTGTGTGTGTGTGTGTGTTTGTGTGTGTGTGTGCTTCTGAATCCCTTTGGAGGGACGTACATATGTTTAGCTGTGTTGTTCAGTTTATTCGATCGTTTCCTTGCGTTTCGTTTCCTTTCAGGTCGGGAGAATCTTGTCAGACTAAATGCCAGATTACAAAGGAGACGAATCAACATTACTGATAAAAGTAAACCTATCAAGAACAAAAACAGGTAGGCCCCTAAATCGTACATACCATAGGCGCCGACTATTGCTTTTGTCTCTGGGTGCCTGGGTCCTACCCCTCCATTCCCCGTTCCCGCTCTCCTTAGGTAGGTGAGTTTTAGCGGATTTTCGGATAAAGAAATTTGTTTTCTTGTCAAAGGTTACGAGGTTCGAAAAATTAGCCTATTGGAAATCGGTGACGACGTTCCAGTGTTATTTTTTTTAATAATAAATAATTTATTCATGTACGGGCTGCAATGTTTGGTATTTGTGTTGTAGTTCTACTTCTCAAGTTGTGAGATTACTTTTTTGTAAAAAAAATTGAACTTAAGGTCCGAATTTTTCTAGGTGCAAGGAACCCACTGAACTTTCTCTCTGGGTGCATTCAGTGGCGGCGATCTTGTCTGAGAGGTGGGTGGGGGGGGGGGGGGACAAAGTCGGCCTTGGTCTGGTTCATGACCTTCTTTTAGGAATTTATCGGTAAAAAAAAATTTTTGGGACCAGACATTCCACGAAATGTTTTTTACCATACATTCCACGAAAAGTCTTAACTTCTTCTTCGCCAATTCATCTCCCAAAAAAGTTGATGACCTTTTTTAATCATTCGCCTCTTTTACAGCTTCTTAAGGGTCTCCCCTTACCTTTTTTCAGAACATCATCCTCAAACATTATACTTTTTTTCTATTCTTCCACACTTTTCTTACTAATTTCTTCTTACTTTCTCAGAATTTTCGGAGGGAGGACACTTCTGCTGATAAATTTCGTTTTTTCCCTCGTCTGGTCAAAAAAAGGCTATCAAAACCCTCACACGCAGTTACATTTCATGGCCTTTTTTGGTCTTTCTTCAAAATTTGGGGGTTTAAAGGTGTATGACGTGTCCCCCCCACTCCTAAAGGTGGGGGTCCTGTCCCTCGCGACCCCCTTAGATCGCCGCCCATGGGTGCATTCGCACCAGTGTGATTCTCCTTACAGATTTTAATTTAGTTACAGTTTTCGTTATAGAATAGAATAGAATAGACTATTCTTTATTGTAACCAATTGCAAACCGCATTTTGGTGTACAGCAACGTAAACATGTTTAAACAGATAATATACTAATAATATGCTAATATTAGCAACTAATATTTGTCTCAATTATCCACAATTTATATTGTTAATGTTATAGTTAATGGTTTTTCAATTTAGTTGTACAGAGTTACAGTCATAGTTAGTATTTTTTTAGTTTTAGTTGTAGTTATCGTTAATGAAATCATTTTAATCTCATTAACAAAAACATTTTCGTTACCGTTATCGTTAGCGAGAATCACACTGATCAAGACGTGTTACACAATTTGCTTAGAGCAGGGGTGGGCAAACTTTTTGCATATGGGGCCACATTAAACGCCAAAGAAATTCGGAGGGCCGGATAACAAACTTTTAACTTTAAATAACGACTAACATGAAAAGAATTTACTTATTTATAATATGATTATTAAATACACTTTTGCTGTTACTAATGAGATGAATGCGACTGTGAACATGCATGCATTTAATTAACAAGTTTCCCTTGGCAGCTGAAGGCTATGTTTTCCGACCCTGCAGTTTGCAACTGCAGCTATAGGAAAGTTCCCATAGTTTTGTTCTTTCATCTGCTTTGAAAGCAACATTAGCTTTAGGGCCTACTTGAACGGATTTCACTTCTGCTTGTACAGATCATGTGCAAGAACCTCTGCATGCAGGAAAGTGGGGCAGATCGGCAGAGTTAATGCATAGAGTTATTATTAAAGACGAGACCGGAATAGTAAGTAAGAGAGCAGCGCCACTTGAGTAAACGAAGAAAACTTCTCGCGGTCTGATTTTTTAAAAAAATTTCTGAGAAATTGTGGGGCCGGACAGGCCCGGCCCCATGGTGTGCGGGGCCCAAGGCAGCAAGCGATGATCGGGGCCCCAAGCAAAAAATGGCATTGCGGAATTGATTTCCCGCCAATACGGTATTGGCAATACCATGTGTATTAAAATAATGCAAAATCGAAATTAAATGGTTAATGAATGCAAAATGCAAATCAAGCTCCTAATACTAGCATTTTACTATGAAAGCAATAATTATGTTTTATTTAATTATTTGAATATCTAACAACTGAGAAAGGATATTAATAATTAAAATATTTTAGCAACCTTTTCTGATTGAAAGTTTGTTAGTCACTATAGACAATAACGTAGGTTCTACCTTCTAAAATGTTTTTGTTTACAAGGAAATATTGCGAGCTTTGATGGCTGCAAAATCCGCAATGATTTCACTATAGTCCAGATCGTTAGCAACATCATTCTCAATTGACAAAATAGCAAAGTTAGTGAGCCATTCTTGAAGCATCATCGTTGATCGCAGGGAGGTTTTGATAAGTGTTAGCTTTGAAAAGCTACTTTCTACGTATTCGAAGAGTTAAGAAAGTCACTATATCGCTTGTTTATTGCAAGAAATTACAAAATCTTAACAGGATCGTTGTATACTATATAGATCGCTGCAGGAATTATAGAACTCAATCATTTCTACTCCTCAACAATCATAAAACCAGTTACCGTATCATAAATCATTTTAGGTCAACAGTTATAATATTTACCGTATTCCGCAAAAATTTAATTATACATGCACAAGCGGCACAACAGTAGCTGTTACTCACTTTATCTGCAGGCTCGCCTTATCTTAAGTCACCCTATCACATTCACGCGGAAAATTGACTACCAGAATTGTTGCTAAGCGACGTAAGCGTTGTCAGCGCTCAATCTCAAAACAGTAAAAAAAATTTAGCCAGCAGCGCGGGGCCCCTGAAAGCGCGGGGCCCAAGGCGGTTGCCTCGTTCGCCTTGCCCTAGGGCCGGGCCTGGGGCCGGATAAAAAGTGTTGGCGGGCCGGATCCGGCCCACGGACCGTAGTTTGCCCACCTCTGGCTTAGAGCTTCGAAGGGCTTTGAAGGATGGATGCATTCAGCTTCCTGAATACCTGACGTTTCATATTCACCGACATCCAAGGCGAATATATATATAGGCTATTAGTCGTAGCGTATTTTCACGTTAACATGTTTGCCGATATTGCACTTTTCAATCAATCAATCAACTTTTCAGTTTTTTTGTAACGAAAATAACTATGAATTTTCGTTAGTGTTATTTTTGCTATAGTTATGGTCATAGTTAATCAAATCAAATCAAGTCAAATATTCGTTTATTGACAGATTCTCGTAGACACAGACGCGATGGGATTACATAGTAACAGACATTAATTGCAAGTGAAAATAAATCAGATAATAGTTGATAAAAGAGACTAAAGATTAGGCCCCCTAATGGAGTTTAAAATAAGGTATGCATAAAAAAAGAAAACAGTATAGTGCTAAAAATAGTTAATTGTTACTAGGTGTTATTATAGAGCATACGGGATATAAAGTTTTTGTCATTTTTATCAGGTAATGTGAAATTATGACCCCGTGACCGCAGATTATGAGGGATATTGCGATCATGTGGAAAAAAGGGTCGCAGAACATGGTCTGGGTTTGTAATGGCTGCCTTAAAGAGGCATTCATCTGCCTGTTTTGCCAATTCAGAAGCGCTTTGAATAGATGTGGAAATTAGGCCAGAACGTCGCATTTTCCTCAGTAGGTTTTCAACCCACTCTCTGTCTCCTACTTGGGTATAATCCCACCAGGCTGGGGAGGCGTACATCAGAGACGCTATGGTGGTGGCCCTTGCTATTTCCTGAAAGACATGAGGTGGAAAGCCGTGGGATCGAGGACTCGATGTGCATGGAGTGATGATGAAGAGGTAGACAGAACTTCATCAAGGACAAGGTGAACATTCATTCCAAGGTCAGAGCGATTATTATTCCTAGGACTCGCAAGGAAAGTGACCCGGATTGCTCCTGGAATGATTGAGGGAACAGAGGGGTTTCCTTTTCCTCTAGCAAAAATTATTAGTTCACTAGTTTTGTGCGGTTTTAGGCGAAGGTTATTACAGGGTGAGAATTGTCGGGGGTTCAACCCCCTAGTCTTTCTTAGGACCCCATAGTAAAGTCTTCATTGCACACCCAAACTCCACATGAATCAAGGTCTAACACCTCCCAGTCTTTTTTCTACAATTCTCATACTGGGTTATTAGGCCTACTTTTAGCCCAGGAGGAGATATGGGCGAATTCTTCCTGAGCGGTATCGATGTGAGAGGAGCCAATAAGAACATAGGTAGGCTATCATCAGCGAATTTAGTAATGAAATTGAATGGATGTTTTGGGTGTAGGTCTGAGGATTTTGTGGCAAAGAGTACAGGACCGATCGCAGACATTAATGATAGTTTTTAGTTACAGTTATAGTTATCGCTAACGAAATCACTTTACAAAAACATTTTCGTTACCGTTATCGTTAAAGCCCTAGGTTTTAGGTTTGGCGGTTTCCCTCGTAGAATGAAGTGACCAACGACTGTAGGCGGTTCAAGTAAGCATCTGTCGGCCAATGGGCGTTGATTTCATTTTGGTTTACACATCTTACAAGCATAGGCTGCTGAATTTAATTATATGCATAGCCTAGGCAACATCGTCCGCTTTGTGGAATGGAGGCGAGGCGCAGGGACGGTCGGTCGATCGGTGGTAGCCCCCACCCTAGGCCCTTCACCCTCCCTCTGGCCTACCCCGATCAATTGACCACTTGTATATATAACCGAGCTTTGGGTCGTAAACCTGTATATAAATGCCAGCTGTTGATGCTGTCACCGTTGCCTTATTATACCCGGAACACTAAAGACAATAAGCTGTATTTCATATTCTAAGAATTTGCACCAGTATCAGATGCTAATATACAGCCTAAGGAAGAGAGACTAGGTCACATGCCAAATTATGCTAATGAACTTAGGAAATGAACTTAGGAAATGTCCTTTCACAATTGAGTCTTGGTTTGCAGTACTCATTCTAGTTTTAATTTCGCTGCAGCAGAGTTGAGCTTCGTAATTTCTTCACTTCATAGCCATTTTAAATCGCATAGTCGATACAGCTTATATCTCGTGTCTGTATATTATATTATTATCTTATTTCAGTAGTGGACCTTATAGTAGTATAACATTGTATTTCGTTAGTGGACATATATTAGTATCATTATATCGAACTATTTCCAAAGATGGATGGAGACTACGCTGTACCAACGACACCGACTTCAGGTGTTGCAGTTGGCAACATGCGAACATTTAAAAAACGGTTGTCTGATGGATCTACCAAGAGTTATAGCTACCCTTACGTTTCTGTAAGGAAACATTTTGAATTAACTTTTACAACCGACAGTGATAAACTTAAATTTGAGCAAAAATGTGAGGACATTCGCTTGGCGTTGGGAGTAAAAAGTTTGAGAGAAGTTCTGGTGAAAGTCATAATGGATGTTGACACCAATAAGCTCTCTTCTGCAACTCAACATCCGCAGCAGACACTCACGATGTCTTCAGTCACGGAAGAAGTAAGTGAATCAACTTCACTGACTGATCCAGCATCTGTCACAGCAGCAATATCAGCAGCTCCAGCAACAGCTTTGGAGACTGCACATGAGAATTTTGTTGGGCAGTGCTCCAGCATTGCCCAGTTGATCGACACAATCTCACAACATTCATCCACATGTGTGACGCCGTATTCAGTGAAGTCATGGACACACAGTGGTCATGTGCTGTCGGTGGATATGGAGTGTGCGAAAAAACACTCCTTTCAGTGGAGTTCCTCATCCACAATAGACAGCGAGCGGAAGGAATTTGAAGTCAACCACCGAGTGATGTTGAGCTACCTGGCCTCTGGTATGACACCCATACAGTACGAGCGCTTTAGCGACTTCAGTCGGTTTGGACTATTGTCAGACCTTTTCCGCAGGAGGAATATGGTTACATTTAGTGCCATTTCTGAGAACCTGCGAAAGCAATCTATATTTGGCGCTAGAGCGCAGGAGTCTTCACTGTCGCCTGATGGAGCTATCTCTATAATGACTGACGCACGACATCATTGTAGACGAAATAGTTATCACACCGACCATGTTGCTATCGGGTTGAAAACTCACAAAGTCGTTGATATTCAACACATTAACGGGAATGATGATAACTGTTCACAGCGTCACGAGGCAGTGGGATTCGACAGGATGTACGAGAGCCTGGATCTCAGCAACATTAAAGTTGCCCATCATGTGCATGATCGAAACATGACAATCAACAAGCGCCTACGTGAGAGGAAGCAAGCCAGGAATTCCAATGACCGCTGGCACTGCACCCGTCCTATAACAGCCGGGGTGAAAAAAATTGGGCAAGGAGCACAAAAAAACATTGGAAAAACATGGCATCCCGAGCTTTCTGACAAGGGTGCTGCCATTCGAAACCACGTCTATTGGTGTATGGACAATTGCAATGGAGATGCCCAAACCCTGCGTAAGCTCATAGAATCATGCATCCCTCATTTTCAGAACAACCACAGCAAGTGCCATGAAACTTCCCACTGCAAAGAGCCGGGGCATATGATTGAAGTTCGAATTGTTTCAAATGAGGCTGCAATTACAATGCTCCAGGACTTTCTTCGGTCGTTGGTAGTGTACAAGCACGCTGAAGATTATGTCAAAGGCCACGACACATTTTATGTGGAAAGTTTTAATAACGTTTGTCTGATCTATCTGGATAAACGGATACACTACGGGAATTTAATGTACGAGCTGCGGAGCAATCTGGCTGTCTTGGACTGGAACGAACACGTCGACAGACCATACACGTCTATATGCACGACTGTTCGTTCGAAAAACCCACGTCGCCAAATCGGGAAAAAAGTGTATCGGCGCAAGACCTACGTATTTGTTGAGAACATTTGGAATTTGTACATTGCCGTGTGGTCAGCATCTAAAGCAATATCGGAGTCTGTGACAGAAACTTCTGCAGATAAGGAGACCTGCCAGAGTGAAATCTCTTCGGACGAATCCGATGACGACCAATTAGGAGACAGTGAGAGCGTTTCAAATGAAAGCAATGCACCCTACACAGTAGAATAACCGTAAGAGCTGTGACAATATTGTATGATACACTAAAATCAAACATATCAGTGCTACATAACCATCAACCGTCATTACACATAACCACCTTAGCATTCTGCTGTCTACTCTGCTTGACCTCCCCGGATTTTGGCCTGGCATAGGACAGAGAGATGTGTGGCAGAGCTGATGTGTGGCAGAGCTGACTGCTATCACACGCGTCCACAGGTGGCGGATAGTGGAACGACCTCTAGAAATAGAGGTCAGCTGCGAAATAAGCAGGGTTATATCTGACGAATAAGCAGTCGCGGACCAACAGCGGCAAGGCTAGTAGGGCACACTGTAGAAAAAGAGTGGCATTTTGCTTGACAACTAAAAGCTGCAAATATCCAATAACAGCCTTGTGACATGGGAGCACATGACTCAATTTAAATAAGCCTGATGACCCTCTGCCTAGCGGGCATGTGTTCATCACCAAGACTAGGTCCACAGCGGAAAACTGTGGTTGATGCCACGAAGGGCATCCGATCTGTAACAAGATGCTCCAATCTGTATAAAAATGAATCTGTGGCTTACCCCCCCTCAACGAGGTCCTAATCCAAGCAAGAAAAAAAGAAGATTGAACGGACAAGGGACTGTGGCCATTGCAAAATTGATTTGACATAGCACTTATGAAAAACCTAGTCTCCGTAACGTGGTTTTCGTGTGGCGCCGAGCAATTGAGGGCAATTCAGGTTTAAATCCACCTCTGAGTAGGAATCTTGAAGAGGCGCTATATAAATTTAAAATGGGGGAATGTTATGTTACATTGAATCATAGCTATGACAGGTGTACATAAGCAGCTCACAATCGATAAAATTCTGCTTTATGTCAGAAAGTAAGTGTACAATAAAAATCTCTCTGTCTAAACAAAGTCCGGCGAATTATCCAAAGTATCAATGTTACTCCCACTTGTGGCCCATGTAAGGCGTGCCTGTTGGATTCGGATACAACGATCTCACTTTTCGCACTACGCAATCTGGCATTATTTCCCGCATGTGAAGTACACCGTTCGATTCCGTTAGTTTCTTGGCCAGATATAATGGGCTCGTCCACCCACCCAAGTTGCAAATGATCTTCCAATATTTTCCATAAATTACTCTTCGTATTGGACTGTTAGCTGCATGCGCTGCTTGTCCTCCGCCAAGCCAACCTGGAGATGCAGAACCCACGCACGGAGAGAGAAAACAAAGAGGACAGGCGCCTTCCGATTGATGATTTTCACCCTGCAGCTGCAAATGATCAGCTGACACTTGAATGTCATGACTGTTTTGAGCCTCAATTTCTGACTCTGTACTATTTCCATTGGACGCGACCAAGACCTCCTTCGAAGCGGCATCCATACAAGATTTTCTTCTCTTTGGTGGTTCCAACTCTGCAATTGGAACAAAGGCAGTTTCGATTGGTTGGAGATATATTTATAATGTCATCAACATACAATTAGCTCTTTCGACTTGACTTGAACGACAGCTTAGCTGGGTTATGCATATGTTTATTGTCTTATTACATATCGTAATAATAATAATCATGGTAATTTTAATAATTACATTTTTAATTGGCCATTTATTATCATTACTGCTGTTACTGCTGTTCACATCAGTTGTCATTATACTAACATTGCTGATGTTATTATTACTATGTATTTCTATAGCATGGTTTGAGCTAAATATTTGCAAGGATAATAAATGCAATTTAATTTAATATTTATAAATCTTAGTTCAATCTTATTTGCGCACGTATAGCGCTACCTGAAGAACAATAGGGCCTACTTGTACAGGGTTCACCACACAAAACAATTTATACAATTTCAGTATATATATATATATATATATATATATATATATATATATATATATATATATATATATACGCATCGTCTTCATAATTACCAATTTTTTCAAAATTCCAGTTGTTGTGAGCAAAAAATGCCCGTATGGCTTCCTCTTGATCGCCATCTACCACAATAGTAAGTTCGTATTTGTTCATGGCAATCTAATCGCATATAGAAACTACAGACTTGTTTCTCAACCCTGTAAGTATCTTCATAGCAATGAACTCCATAGTAATATGAGTGTATGGGGGGGTAAATTTGGATAATTGGAACAACTTGTATACATTCTAGAAGTACAGGTATGACCTCTAGCCAGCTTACCTGGCTTTCGTATACACAAATTAGTCGACCCACAGCTCGGTTATATATATACAAGTGGTCAATTGATCGAGGTAGGGCCTGTACGGGGTATGCCCTGTCGGGTCTAGTCTGCCCTAGCGATGCATCTCCATCCATCCGTCCGACCGCTAGAGGGCCAGAGGGAGGGTGAAGGGCCTAGGGTGGGGGCTACCACCGATCG
>OY744614.1:18925216-19042716 GCA_963556255.1 Allolobophora icterica | reverse complement strand
CGCCGGTGTCTAATGCACAGAGCATTAACCGATGGCACATCAAATCCAAGCTGTCTCCGGCCTGTTGTCTTATGAACACCGCTTAGCTGCATTCACATATATCCTCAACTGTTCAACTGTTTAACTCTCCCCCACCCTCGGGAAATGCAAAATCCGTTGTTTCTGTTTCTGTTGCCAGTTCCAGAGTTCCAATGTGTGTATCTGGTGCGTCTTAAAAAAAACGAGAATGTAATTTCGGATCAGTTAACAGGAATAGTGCGAATGTTCACAGGAAAACTGTTCTAAAAGGAGGGACCTATGCAGGGCAGTGCGCGTTGTTAATCCACCGTATATCCAGGTATTCCAACGATGGATAGACTGGGAAAGAACTTAACTACATCCTTGTCAACACCAGGTGGAGACTATACTACACCATTTCCCAAGAATTCTTTGCCAATCCCGCGGTCTAATGGCAGAATCAGCGCAGTAACTGCTAGAGTGTCGCCCGTCACTTCCTTCGCAGCCGTGGCTACCTCTGGCGGATTGGATTAAGAGCTAATCCTCGTCTCTTCTGTGCTGTCAGAGTTCGTTGTGTGGCTGATCCTCTGATGGCTGCGATCAGACCCCACCCCGCCACTCCCTCAGCAGACGGAAAACCGATGATACACGAGCACAGGACGATACCTCCTCTATGACCTATGACCTATAAATCTCGCGGTCGCATGCTAGCGAGTCGAGCGGCGTACCGGAAGGAAGAGCGATCGGAAGGAAGACCGGAAGTAGAGACGGACTTGGTTCAAAGGTCATAGCGACCATGACAAGGGAAAGAGATGGTCACAGGTTGGAACATCTTGCGCATGGACTGAGGTTCGAATTCCGGAGCCAAATTGATAGGGTCAGGTAGGCCTAAATTTTTTGGAAGTAAGGAGTGGCAACCATGATACTCCGAGTCCAAGGGGACATAATGCGGATGGCTCAAGTTCGAATCATGGAACTAGGTAGCAGGATTTGGATTGTTGTTCGGTTGTTTGGCTGTCCTGAATTTTTGTGCTTCTAATTTACCTTGCATTATATACCTTACATTACTTATCTATTCTTACCTAGGGTTACCTCTGCTTACCTCCGCTATATTTACCTTACCCTACTAAATCGCTGGATGAGTAAACTGCATGCATCTATAGCTCAACAACTACAACAACAACAAAACTGTCTGAACTAACCCTACTTTGTCAGTCGTATCTTTTCAAAACTTATCATAGCTTCTAAAGTCCTACCTTACCTTACCTTACCCAAACTAACACTAGCTTCTCAAATGTTTTCATAACGTACCACAACTTACTTAACCGAAACTTAATTTATCTCAGGCTTCCAAATCTCACCTTACAAAACCAAACCTTACCTTACCAAACAAATCTTGCCATGACTTACCAAATGACTTACCTTATTTTATCAAATCTAATTTTATCTTAGACTTACCTTGCAATACCTAATCTTGCCAAACTTACCTTGACTTATCAAACGTCACCTTTCGTTGGAATATCTTACCCTTATTTACATTACCTCATTTTCACTGAACAAATCATCTGCCCTACTTACCTCAGCGTTGAGGGGGAGGGGCAGTGTGGGGGAGAGTCAATTAATAAGTCGTGCCAAACGACGTTAATTCTGCTAATTATCTTATTTACTTGCATCCGCCAGCGCCATCTTTCGTTCGCTGTCTGCATCACTGATTGCTTGCTGAGCCTATAGTTGCTTGTTCATTTGGACGGACGGACGATGGACGGAAGGAAGGAAGGAAGGAAGGAAGGAAGGAAGGAAGGAAGGAAGGAAGGAAGGAAGGAAGGAAGGAAGGAAGGAAGGAAGGAAGGGAGGGAGGAAGGGAGGAAGGGAGGAAGGGAGGAAGGAAGGAAGGAAGGAAGGAAGGATGGAAGGAAGGAAGGAAGGAAGGAAGGAAGGAAGGAAGGAAGGAAGGAAGGAAGGAAGCACGGTAGGAGGGAAGGAAGGAAGGAAGGATGGAAGGATGGAAGGAAGGAAGGAAGGAAGGAAGGAAGGAAGGAAGGAAGGAAGGAAGGAAGGAAGGAAGGAAGGAAGGAAGGAAGGAAGGACGGTAGGAGGGAAGGAAGGAAGGAAGTAAGGAAGGATGGAAGGAAGGAAGGAAGGAAGGAAGGAAGGAAGGAAGGAAGGAAGGAAGGAAGGAAGGAAGGAACGAAGGAAGGAACGAAGGAAGACGTTGGTAGTAATTATGGAACTATTGATTCTCTAGTAGGTAATAAAGGCGAGTGCGAGAGAGATAGAGAGAGTGTTAGAAGGGGTCAGTGAGTGGGGGGGGCGAACAAATGGACTTAGGTCACGGAAACGAGGTCAACCTTTGAGCGTGCACATATTTCGTAACAGGAGGAGGAAGAAGAGTGGGACGTAGAAGAAGGAAGAGGGGAAATAGGAGGAAGAGAGCAAGGCAAAAGATAGCGAGCAGAAAGGAGGAAGAAGAGGAAGAGTATGCAGAGGTGGAAAAAGAGTAGGAAAAGAAGACGAAGAAAGAGGAAGAGTAGGAAAAGGAACGGGAGGAGGAGGAGGAGTTTGCAATTACCGTTGAGTGTGGTGCCCTCTGGTTGTTACTTGTTTACGTAGTAAAGAGGATTATATCGGAGCAGGTGCTCGGTCAACTGCGACTCAAACGACACATGTTTCTTCCTCAATACGAAATGGATAAACAGCCAAATAGCTAAATAACATATTGTCAGCCTCCGCATCATCATCATCACCAGCAGCAGCAGCAGCAGCAGCAGCAGCAGCAGCAGCAGCAGCAGCAGCAGCAGCAGCAGCAGCAGCAGCAGCAGCAGCAGCAGCATCTGCAGCCGAAGAATAATCACGTGATTGCTGCTATTTTCCCGCATCAGTAATAACACGCACGCGCAGAGATACACAGATTAACAGAGAAACACGTCATTGCACTTAATTCTGTCTGTTTATCTGTTTTTGTATCTGCGTATACGTATAATTATGACAAACACGACGATAAGAATGATGATAATAACGATGACGACGACGACAAAGATGATAACGACGACGACGATAGTGATGATGGTGAAGGTGATGATGACGACGAAGATTTTGATGCTGATGATGTTTGTGTTAAAGTCAACAACGTCGACAACAACAACAGACACGTTGATGATGATGATAATAGTGTGAACGATGACGATTATGATGATGACGACGACGGTCGTGCAACACTGCTTTTCCAGGTGCGTCACGGAGAAAATGCGATACATTTAAACAATAGAGAAGCTGGCTGTTAGTTAACGATGTTTCGGTGCTTTTGAGAGGCAAAAAGGCGCTTTATAAATGTTCAGTTACTCATAATTATTATAAAGAAACCCAATGTAGTGTAACTTCGAAGAACGCAGCATTGTCTGGCAACGTAATTCAGTCGTCTTTGTACAATTTCTTACATTGTTTTACAGTTACATTACGTATTTACTTATATCCGTCCCTACTCCAAATTCCGGGAAGGATACTGCTAACGTTCAGCCCAGGGCTATTTTGCTTCCTCCCCATCATCCATTCTTCGTTCTCTGCTCCCCATCACCCATTCCTCGTTCTCTGCTCCTCCATCCGTCTCCAATGACCTCAGTTCTCGCAATGTAATCTGCATCTTCACGAAGGAGAAGCCTGACTTTCTTTGCGAGATCTCGTTCATCTTTGCGAGATCTCGTTCGGTGAGATCTTGTTTCGCTCGGTCGAGATTTCAGTGATAAAGAGGAGAAGACGTTGCGTTGGGAGCGTGTGTTGCGTGATAGCGAGAGGCGCTGGTGAGGTCATTGGTGAATTGACCTACATGTATAGCATCAACCATAACCAACAACAACTCCATGCACGTAAGCTTATATGCGGATTTGTGTGATGTGTATGATGCGTGCTTATATGTAATATATGCATTTATGTAGGCCTATGTGCATTTATTTCTGCATGCATGCATGCATGTACGTATTATCTATGTATGTAAAAAAGGTAACAAAAGTGTTTTGAGTAGTATGGTAAGGGCCGTCGACAAGCCAATGACGTCATTGGCTTGTCGCCGGCCCTTACTACCAAAATTCCAATACACCTGTGTATATGTATTTCAATGAATAGAAGGTGCTAAATACATCGATTGAATGTACTAGCGTGTATTTCAAACAATAGAAGGTGCTAAATACATCGTTTGAATGTGCTAGTGTGGAACGATTGTAAACAGCTGCTAAGGGGTGTCCCTCCAACCCCTCTCATTGACCTGCAGGAGCTGACTTCCACGCCGAATGTCAAAAGCATCGACGCATACGCAATTCAATGAATAGAAGGTGCGAAATACATCGGTTGTCTGAACTAGTGTGGAAAGATTGTAAACAGCTGCTAAGGGTATATCACTTCAACTCCTCTCAGTGACCTGCAAGAGCTGACATCCAGCCCGAAAGTCAACAGCATCTACGTATACGCATTTCAATTAATAGAAGGTGCGAAAATACATCGTTTGAATGTACTAGCATGGTACGACTGTAAACAGCTGCCTAGAGTATATCACTTCAACCCCTCTCATTGACCTGCAGGAGCTGACATCCAGGCCGAAAGTCAAAAGCATCTACGTATACGCATTCAAATAAAGAGAAGGTGCGACATATATCGATTGTCTGAACTAGGCCGGAAAGATTGTAAACAGCTGCTAAGGGTATATCATTTCAACCTCTCTCAGTGACCTGCAAGAGCTGACATCCAGCCCGAAAGTCAACAACATCTGCATGTACACATTCCAATGAAAAGAAGGTGCGAAAATACATCGTTTGAATGTACTAGCGTGGAACGATTGTAAACAGCTGCTAAGGGTATATCGCGTCAACTCCTCTCACTGACCTGCAAGAGCTGACATCCAGGCCGAAAGTCAAAAGCATCTACGTATACGCATTTCAATGAATAGAAGTTGCGAAAATACATAGATTGGCTGAACTAGTCTGGAACGATTGTAAACCGCTGCTAAGGGCGCATTTAAATTAACAGAAGGTGCTAAATACATCGGTTGTCTGAACTAGCCTGAGGTGATATTGTAAACGACCAGAGGACTAACCAATCAGCGTACAGATATGAACCCACATTGTCCGTGACATTATAAAAGTTCCTGACTAAGCATTATTCTTATAGTTCGCTCGAAAACAGACGTAAATATATCACTCGTTAATCGACTACAAGAAGAAGATGTTTTCCAGTTCTCCTACGTCTGCTACGTCTTCAACAACTGCAACGACTGTAAGTATATATGTGAATATACTATTTTTTAATATAAAGTAACTCTTAACAACACTGTCATAACTAACATATATGTTTTCCCCATAGTTTTGCTTGCCTAAATGATATATATGACTGTTTAGAAATTCATATGTACACAAACTTTCCTAGACCGAGATTTTCCATCGATTGACATTCTGGTTAAGCAAGCTGATCAAAGACTATTTCGCTGCATTAAACTTAACCCTTTTCATATTCTATTTTCACTATCCCCCCAAACTGCAATTCCATACGATCTTAGGCCTAGACCACACAATTTTTCACTTCCTACTAAAGATAATAGAAATTTTATTTCTCGTATCTTGTTTGATTGTTAACTTTATTATTCTTTGACATTGTTGTTACTTGACATTTATATGTATCATAATGCGGTCTGTCATTTGGCTTTTTGAATAAACGAATATATATATATATATATATATATATATATAAACTATAGCAAAGGCATGTTAATGTATTTGTAGGAAGTTTTAAAACGAGGCAAGGCAGAAATGTTTAAGGAGCCCATTGGTAACAACCGTTACCTGTCAGCGACCATGTATAGAGATAACCTTCTGATACATGTACGAGAATACAACATGGGGCATAATAAGCTTTACCCGACGAGAAAGGGTGCCTTCTTCACCAAAGCCAGGTGGGCAACGTTCATACATCATTTAGACGACATCGTTAGAAGTGTTGACTTGCTAAAGGCAAACCAACCGGTAGAATATTTCCAGCATATTGGTGGACGCTACTATGTTACAATCTCCAAGGATGTAAAGTGTGTCAACATTCGTCGTTATTTCCGACCACCAAACAGTAAAGGGGAACGACCAACACGTAGCGGGATCGCGCTACGATTGACGGAATGGGAATCGCTCATTTCAAGGATTGATGAACTTCACCAGCAAGTACCAGAACTCAAAGTCGCTATACCCTGCTACGCCAGTGAAGATCATGCGAACCAAATGGGCTATTTAAACTGTCTGGAATGCAATCCATTTGGACTGGATCTCATTTAGTGAGTTAAACGAATGAGACTTAACTTAACTTTCATATTATGACATTTCAGTAGACTAGAAAAAAAAGACAACCAGTTCACGATTTAATAAAGTTTATTAAACTGAAATGTGACTTCTTTATTTGTAAGTTTTACATATGGTACAAAAGTTGGCATAGCAGACTTGCATGCTGAAAAGACAAATGGAATGGTAGTTTGAGTAGGACGCTTAATACTTTTAGTTTGCAAAGACAGATAGAGTTGGATGTTCTGACTACAAATTACAACTGATAGATTTTCAAAATATGTAGTTCGATTATGTGTACGGTTAAATTGCAACTCTTAGCATGCAACAACGCATAGTTTTACGTCTTACACACTAAAATTCTGACCTTAAGATTCCTAAGATGAATGAAATGCTGACTTGGTACTAAAATTTCAAATGTATGTTACAAAGACTTGTACGCTTAACCTAAGATGTGTATGAGAGTTTGTGCATCAAATGTATAGTTTTCTAGATTGCAAAGACATGTTGGATGGACGTGGTGGAAGTTTCTACAGTAAAATTATGCTTTTAGATTGCTAAAATTCGTGGAATAATGATTTGTATGGTAAAATGTCAGATGGAGTTGGATGCTCTGACGCCAGATTCCTGATGTGCATGGGATGACTTGTACAGCTAAATTACAACTCTTAGGCTGAAACATCGGTTGAAACACTGACCTGTGTATTAAAAGTACAACTTTTTGATTCCTAACACGATTAAATTACAACTCTTATGATGAAATATCTCATCGTTTGAAGTTTTCTCTATCAATCTTCTGACTTGTATATTCATAAGGTGTTTGAAATACTGAACTGTACATTAAACTTACAAATCTTATGGTGAAACAATGCACAGTTTGACATCTTGTACACTAAATTCTGAATTTTCGATTTCCATGCTGCTTGAAATACTGACTCGTGCATTAAAATTACAACATTTTGATTATCAAGACGTGTGATCTGACGACTTTTACGCTAAACTTAAGACTTTTAAGTTTCCAAATACATATGGAATGATAGTTTGAGTATGAAGCTTACGAATTTAGTTTCTAAAGACTGTTGAGACAAGGGTTTTTAGGGTAAAAGTCCGACTTTCTACGCTGTAAAGGTAATTGGATGATAGTTTCTACACTAAAATGGCAACTTTTAATTTCTGGAGACACATGTGATGACGGCTTGATTGTTAAAATTACAACTTTCTACTTTGCAAAGCCGGTGGATGCAGTGGGTTTTACAGTAGTTGACAACTTTTAAGACTGTAAGATGTTTGAGACGAAGGTTTTTAGGTTGAAAAGCTGATTTACATGTTAAAATTTTCTTTCGATAGATGCAAAGACGCACGAGACGAAGGTTTTTATGATAAATTGCTGTTCGTAGGTCTGGTCAGGCGGTTTGAGTGGAGGTTCATATTGTAAAATTACACATTTTAGACTGCTGAGGCGTATGGAGCGATGGTAAGATTAAGTCTTTCTACATTGTGCAGACAAATGGAACGATGATTTCTACAGTAAAATGCCAACTTTAGCCTGCAAAGACGCAGGACATGAGAGCGTACATGCTAAATGGCAACGTTTATGTTACTAAGATGCATGGTTGAAGGTTTATGTGGTAAACTGACGACTTTTACGTTTGCATATGCTGTTTGATTGAGAATTTACTTATCAAACTTATGAATTGTAAGTTGCATGAAGCATTTTACAGTAAAATTCAAACTTCTATGTTACAAAGATGTGCAAGACATTGCAAAACTGACCTGTCTTACGTTGTAGAGCCAGCTGTGAAGAGAGTTTATGTAGCAAACATACAATTTTTTGTGAATGTAGAGACACATGAGAGGAGAGAAACTTAGGTCTTTTAGGATGCGAGGAGAGCTGACATGAAGATTTGCACAGTAAAATGTGACCTTTTGAGTTGCACGAGTGCTTGCGATGACCGTTTCTATGCTAAAATTACAACTTTCTTCGTCTCAACGAAAGATTTGCAAGCTGATTTGTAATGTTTTAGCTGATCAGCTTATACGAAAAGGTGAAATATTAGCAAGGAAAGGTTTAGATGTCACGGCATATGGCAGGAACGTGTGCAGTGTCCAACATTTTACATATACATGTTTGGTTGTAGACGTGCAATCTTAGCGAACAGTATCACAAATTTTGAGCTTGAGACTTAAAATATGCAACTTATGAAAAAGAATGTGTAGTTCTATGCGATTGGACGGTGAATATGTAAGATGTTTTAAAGGTTTGAGTGCTTGAAAGTAAGGCTAATTGGTAAGCTGCGCTCGGGTTCGCACGGTTTTGGTTATGGAGACGCTATTGTGCAACGGGTGTATAAGTGGATTTGTGGAAATGAATAGCTTTTTAATGAAAAGACATGTAAAAGTTGCAGTCTTGTAGCGTTTGAGCGATGTAGTTTACTTCGGAGGTCCAAGAATGTAGATGCAGTCTGTGGGCAAGGTAGGTTTTCGATTGAAGGGTATGTGCAAAGTCTGTAAAATGATACGTTTCACATCGTTTGGGTGACGAAGCTGTTATGTATGTTAGTTCTAGCTGGAGATGTGTGAAGTCTGAACATGCAATTTACGGAAACTTAAAGTTTTGTGAAATGTATGTGAAAAGCCTGTGAAACTGTACATATTTTGTAAATTTTTGGTGATGGAACTGACGTGTATGAGAGTTCTAACTGATGAAGTATGAAACATGTGGTTGCAATTTGGGGGAACTGAGTGTTTTCGATTGGAAAGTATGTTGCATTTTTAGAGATTTCGGGTGATGGAAATGCTAGATATATTATTTCTAGTTGAAGTTTATTCATGGAGGTGATTTTTACACACACAGTTTGTAGAAAAAAAGTGTGTCTCGATTGAAGCACACTTGTAAAACACTTAAAATTGTATATTTTTGAAGATTTCAGATGATAGAATTGGTGTGTAACATAGTTCTAGCGCCATATGGAGTAAGTTACCTCGTTGAATTAGTTGGAAAAGACATGTTTTAGATCGATGCACATGTGAATAGCGCGCAAAATGAACATTTTTTACAGTGAAACTGATATGCATGACAGCTCTAGCTGATGGGAACGAAGCATGCGGCTGTAAATTGTAGTGAAAACGAATGCTTTTGATTAAAAGACGTTTGCAAAGTCTGTAAAATGCTGCAGTTTTGCAAAAATTCGGCCGACTATTATACATGATAGTTCTGGCAAAGCGTTGGAGCTATAATTTGTTAGAAACGAGGGAATTTCGTGTGAAGCACATAGGCTATGCAAAGCATGTAAACTGGTGCATTTTTGAAGAGTTAGTGTGATGAAATTGATGTGACTTAGCTAGAGGGGCGAAACGTGCAACTCCATGCGGTCTCCCATATGCATGAAACTTTGCGTATTTTCATTCTGAAGGGTTTTTCAAATGCTTGCAAAAATAGTTAAATATTCAAAGACACGAGTTGAATGTTACAAGTTGAGTTGTTTCAGCAATACAGTTTCACAACTTCTATGCAGAGTCATCAAAGTTTCTTCGACATGTTCTTGCTGCATACGGAAATCTATGTTCTGTGAGCGGACTTGCCAGATATGTAGAAGATAATACGATGCTAAATTCGTCATATTCCACACGCGTTCAGTTTGATAAAGTTCAAGATATGACATCGATTTATTCACGTTTTTGCATAAACGCCATTACCAAAGGCTTCAATTTTAGCATCATCAACATTTTCAAAAATTTCTGCATCATATATTAGTATAATGTCAATCAAAATATTTGAAAATACGAACTGACCAATTGGTGAACAGTTAGCAAGAGGATGAATTCGTTAAAAGTTGACATTCGTAGTTGCATCTGTCATTGTTGTTCAATTAGTCCACATAGTTATAGCCACTAACTCGCTAATTTACTTAAAAGTTTATTAAGATTGTGTTTTATGGAGGAAAAGCAAAACACTAGTTGGATGCAAAGTTGCAATCCAGATTGTGGAAGTGGTGAAAAAATAACACCAGAAAGTGAACTCACTGTTGGAAGTGTCGAACATAGTGTGAAACCTGATACCCGCCAGACTGCAAGCGCATCTCATTCTTATCGCCTCATGCGACTTAAGACCGAGAGTGAAAAGTTCAAAACTTCATTGATGTGCAGACGCTGTCAATCTACTCAAGTACAAACGCTGACGCTACCGTGTTGTCATATTGTTTGCTGTGAATCGTGTGCTGATGCTGCTATCGAGTGTTATCTGTGCACAGCCCGAATACTTGGAACTGTCAGGATATATATGGGATAATATTTTCATTAACTACATGTGATCGCGAACTCCATAATTGCAACTGCCAGAAAATCTATCCAATTGTTCGTCTTTCATTAGTTAAAGCATGCAGTACAAAGTTTGGAAATGCACAACTTTGTGGGAAACGAAAACGTTGTCTTTAACCTTTGCATGTAAAGTGGACATTTCGGCCACTTTAGGAACTGCTGTAGACGGTTTGGCTTGAATTTCGCACTTTCGAGTGTTCTCGAGTTTACTTGTAGTTTAAAAGTGGACTTGAAAATGTTGATGATGCTAAAATTGAAGCCTTTGGTAATGGCGTTTATGCAAAAACGTGAATAAATCGATGTCATATCTTGAACTTTATCAAACTGAACGCGTGTGGAATATGACGAATTTAGCATCGTATTATCTTCTACATATCTGGCAAGTCCGCTCACAGAACATAGATTTCCGTATGCAGCAAGAACATGTCGAAGAAACTTTGATGACTCTGCATAGAAGTTGTGAAACTGTATTGCTGAAACAACTCAACTTGTAACATTCAACTCGTGTCTTTGAATATTTAACTATTTTTGCAAGCATTTGAAAAACCCTTCAGAATGAAAATACGCAAAGTTTCATGCATATGGGAGACCGCATGGAGTTGCACGTTTCGCCCCTCTAGCTAAGTCACATCAATTTCATCACACTAACTCTTCAAAAATGCACCAGTTTACATGCTTTGCATAGCCTATGTGCTTCACACGAAATTCCCTCGTTTCTAACAAATTATAGCTCCAACGCTTTGCCAGAACTATCATGTATAATAGTCGGCCGAATTTTTGCAAAACTGCAGCATTTTACAGACTTTGCAAACGTCTTTTAATCAAAAGCATTCGTTTTCACTACAATTTACAGCCGCATGCTTCGTTCCCATCAGCTAGAGCTGTCATGCATATCAGTTTCACTGTAAAAAATGTTCATTTTGCGCGCTATTCACATGTGCATCGATCTAAAACATGTCTTTTCCAACTAATTCAACGAGGTAACTTACTCCATATGGCGCTAGAACTATGTTACACACCAATTCTATCATCTGAAATCTTCAAAAATATACAATTTTAAGTGTTTTACAAGTGTGCTTCAATCGAGACACACTTTTTTTCTACAAACTGTGTGTGTAAAAATCACCTCCATGAATAAACTTCAACTAGAAATAATATATCTAGCATTTCCATCACCCGAAATCTCTAAAAATGCAACATACTTTCCAATCGAAAACACTCAGTTCCCCCAAATTGCAACCACATGTTTCATACTTCATCAGTTAGAACTCTCATACACGTCAGTTCCATCACCAAAAATTTACAAAATATGTACAGTTTCACAGGCTTTTCACATACATTTCACAAAACTTTAAGTTTCCGTAAATTGCATGTTCAGACTTCACACATCTCCAGCTAGAACTAACATACATAACAGCTTCGTCACCCAAACGATGTGAAACGTATCATTTTACAGACTTTGCACATACCCTTCAATCGAAAACCTACCTTGCCCACAGACTGCATCTACATTCTTGGACCTCCGAAGTAAACTACATCGCTCAAACGCTACAAGACTGCAACTTTTACATGTCTTTTCATTAAAAAGCTATTCATTTCCACAAATCCACTTATACACCCGTTGCACAATAGCGTCTCCATAACCAAAACCGTGCGAACCCGAGCGCAGCTTACCAATTAGCCTTACTTTCAAGCACTCAAACCTTTAAAACATCTTACATATTCACCGTCCAATCGCATAGAACTACACATTCTTTTTCATAAGTTGCATATTTTAAGTCTCAAGCTCAAAATTTGTGATACTGTTCGCTAAGATTGCACGTCTACAACCAAACATGTATATGTAAAATGTTGGACACTGCACACGTTCCTGCCATATGCCGTGACATCTAAACCTTTCCTTGCTAATATTTCACCTTTTCGTATAAGCTGATCAGCTAAAACATTACAAATCAGCTTGCAAATCTTTCGTTGAGACGAAGAAAGTTGTAATTTTAGCATAGAAACGGTCATCGCAAGCACTCGTGCAACTCAAAAGGTCACATTTTACTGTGCAAATCTTCATGTCAGCTCTCCTCGCATCCTAAAAGACCTAAGTTTCTCTCCTCTCATGTGTCTCTACATTCACAAAAAATTGTATGTTTGCTACATAAACTCTCTTCACAGCTGGCTCTACAACGTAAGACAGGTCAGTTTTGCAATGTCTTGCACATCTTTGTAACATAGAAGTTTGAATTTTACTGTAAAATGCTTCATGCAACTTACAATTCATAAGTTTGATAAGTAAATTCTCAATCAAACAGCATATGCAAACGTAAAAGTCGTCAGTTTACCACATAAACCTTCAACCATGCATCTTAGTAACATAAACGTTGCCATTTAGCATGTACGCTCTCATGTCCTGCGTCTTTGCAGGCTAAAGTTGGCATTTTACTGTAGAAATCATCGTTCCATTTGTCTGCACAATGTAGAAAGACTTAATCTTACCATCGCTCCATACGCCTCAGCAGTCTAAAATGTGTAATTTTACAATATGAACCTCCACTCAAACCGCCTGACCAGACCTACGAACAGCAATTTATCATAAAAACCTTCGTCTCGTGCGTCTTTGCATCTATCGAAAGAAAATTTTAACATGTAAATCAGCTTTTCAACCTAAAAACCTTCGTCTCAAACATCTTACAGTCTTAAAAGTTGTCAACTACTGTAAAACCCACTGCATCCACCGGCTTTGCAAAGTAGAAAGTTGTAATTTTAACAATCAAGCCGTCATCACATGTGTCTCCAGAAATTAAAAGTTGCCATTTTAGTGTAGAAACTATCATCCAATTACCTTTACAGCGTAGAAAGTCGGACTTTTACCCTAAAAACCCTTGTCTCAACAGTCTTTAGAAACTAAATTCGTAAGCTTCATACTCAAACTATCATTCCATATGTATTTGGAAACTTAAAAGTCTTAAGTTTAGCGTAAAAGTCGTCAGATCACACGTCTTGATAATCAAAATGTTGTAATTTTAATGCACGAGTCAGTATTTCAAGCAGCATGGAAATCGAAAATTCAGAATTTAGTGTACAAGATGTCAAACTGTGCATTGTTTCACCATAAGATTTGTAAGTTTAATGTACAGTTCAGTATTTCAAACACCTTATGAATATACAAGTCAGAAGATTGATAGAGAAAACTTCAAACGATGAGATATTTCATCATAAGAGTTGTAATTTAATCGTGTTAGGAATCAAAAAGTTGTACTTTTAATACACAGGTCAGTGTTTCAACCGATGTTTCAGCCTAAGAGTTGTAATTTAGCTGTACAAGTCATCCCATGCACATCAGGAATCTGGCGTCAGAGCATCCAACTCCATCTGACATTTTACCATACAAATCATTATTCCACGAATTTTAGCAATCTAAAAGCATAATTTTACTGTAGAAACTTCCACCACGTCCATCCAACATGTCTTTGCAATCTAGAAAACTATACATTTGATGCACAAACTCTCATACACATCTTAGGTTAAGCGTACAAGTCTTTGTAACATACATTTGAAATTTTAGTACCAAGTCAGCATTTCATTCATCTTAGGAATCTTAAGGTCAGAATTTTAGTGTGTAAGACGTAAAACTATGCGTTGTTGCATGCTAAGAGTTGCAATTTAACCGTACACATAATCGAACTACATATTTTGAAAATCTATCAGTTGTAATTTGTAGTCAGAACATCCAACTCTATCTGTCTTTGCAAACTAAAAGTATTAAGCGTCCTACTCAAACTACCATTCCATTTGTCTTTTCAGCATGCAAGTCTGCTATGCCAACTTTTGTACCATATGTAAAACTTACAAATAAAGAAGTCACATTTCAGTTTAATAAACTTTATTAAATCGTGAACTGGTTGTCTTTTTTTTCTAGTCTACTGAAATGTCATAATATGAAAGTTAAGTTAAGTCTCATTCGTTTAACTCACTAAATGAGATCCAGTCCAAATGGATTGCATTCCAGACAGTTTAAATAGCCCATTTGGTTCGCATGATCTTCACTGGCGTAGCAGGGTATAGCGACTTTGAGTTCTGGTACTTGCTGGTGAAGTTCATCAATCCTTGAAATGAGCGATTCCCATTCCGTCAATCGTAGCGCGATCCCGCTACGTGTTGGTCGTTCCCCTTTACTGTTTGGTGGTCGGAAATAACGACGAATGTTGACACACTTTACATCCTTGGAGATTGTAACATAGTAGCGTCCACCAATATGCTGGAAATATTCTACCGGTTGGTTTGCCTTTAGCAAGTCAACACTTCTAACGATGTCGTCTAAATGATGTATGAACGTTGCCCACCTGGCTTTGGTGAAGAAGGCACCCTTTCTCGTCGGGTAAAGCTTATTATGCCCCATGTTGTATTCTCGTACATGTATCAGAAGGTTATCTCTATACATGGTCGCTGACAGGTAACGGTTGTTACCAATGGGCTCCTTAAACATTTCTGCCTTGCCTCGTTTTAAAACTTCCTACAAATACATTAACATGCCTTTGCTATAGTTTATATATATATATATATATATATATTCGTTTATTCAAAAAGCCAAATGACAGACCGCATTATGATACATATAAATGTCAAGTAACAACAATGTCAAAGAATAATAAAGTTAACAATCAAACAAGATACGAGAAATAAAATTTCTATTATCTTTAGTAGGAAGTGAAAAATTGTGTGGTCTAGGCCTAAGATCGTATGGAATTGCAGTTTGGGGGGATAGTGAAAATAGAATATGAAAAGGGTTAAGTTTAATGCAGCGAAATAGTCTTTGATCAGCTTGCTTAACCAGAATGTCAATTGATGGAAAATCTCGGTCTAGGAAAGTTTGTGTACATATGAATTTCTAAACAGTCATATATATCATTTAGGCAAGCAAAACTATGGGGAAAACATATATGTTAGTTATGACAGTGTTGTTAAGAGTTACTTTATATTAAAAAATAGTATATTCACATATATACTTACAGTCGTTGCAGTTGTTGAAGACGTAGCAGACGTAGGAGAACTGGAAAACATCTTCTTCTTGTAGTCGATTAACGAGTGATATATTTACGTCTGTTTTCGAGCGAACTATAAGAATAATGCTTAGTCAGGAACTTTTATAATGTCACGGACAATGTGGGTTCATATCTGTACGCTGATTGGTTAGTCCTCTGGTCGTTTACAATATCACCTCAGGCTAGTTCAGACAACCGATGTATTTAGCACCTTCTGTTAATTTAAATGCGCCCTTAGCAGCGGTTTACAATCGTTCCAGACTAGTTCAGCCAATCTATGTATTTTCGCAACTTCTATTCATTGAAATGCGTATACGTAGATGCTTTTGACTTTCGGCCTGGATGTCAGCTCTTGCAGGTCAGTGAGAGGAGTTGACGCGATATACCCTTAGCAGCTGTTTACAATCGTTCCACGCTAGTACATTCAAACGATGTATTTTCGCACCTTCTTTTCATTGGAATGTGTACATGCAGATGTTGTTGACTTTCGGGCTGGATGTCAGCTCTTGCAGGTCACTGAGAGAGGTTGAAATGATATACCCTTAGCAGCTGTTTACAATCTTTCCGGCCTAGTTCAGACAATCGATATATGTCGCACCTTCTCTTTATTTGAATGCGTATACGTAGATGCTTTTGACTTTCGGCCTGGATGTCAGCTCCTGCAGGTCAATGAGAGGGGTTGAAGTGATATACTCTAGGCAGCTGTTTACAGTCGTACCATGCTAGTACATTCAAACGATGTATTTTCGCACCTTCTATTAATTGAAATGCGTATACGTAGATGCTGTTGACTTTCGGGCTGGATGTCAGCTCTTGCAGGTCACTGAGAGGAGTTGAAGTGATATACCCTTAGCAGCTGTTTACAATCTTTCCACACTAGTTCAGACAACCGATGTATTTCGCACCTTCTATTCATTGAATTGCGTATGCGTCGATGCTTTTGACATTCGGCGTGGAAGTCAGCTCCTGCAGGTCAATGAGAGGGGTTGGAGGGACACCCCTTAGCAGCTGTTTACAATCGTTCCACACTAGCACATTCAAACGATGTATTTAGCACCTTCTATTGTTTGAAATACACGCTAGTACATTCAATCGATGTATTTAGCACCTTCTATTCATTGAAATACATATACACAGGTGTATTGGAATTTTGGTAGTAAGGGCCGGCGACAAGCCAATGACGTCATTGGCTTGTCGACGGCCCTTACCATACTACTGTTTTGATATATCTATAGAAAGTTCTCAGAAGCAAAAAAGTAAAGGTAATAAAGGTTTGTATCCATAGAAACTCATGAGAAGCATGAAGATAAAGACAGAGGTAACAGACATGTCTAACATTTATATAGCACCACTTCAAAGAGGAGCGCAAAGAAGAGCCGCGCATGGCTTCCACTCTCCCAGCCAATGTATGACACCGCCCACCAGTAGACAGGTTACACAGGTAAGGCGAACCTGTCATAGGATGATCGCTCTCCTGGGCGCCAGATGGCTTCAAAGCGACGACGATAGACGCACGTCTGGAAAAAAGGCGGAACTGGACTGGTCTGCACAGCGAGCAGTTGGCTGGCTGACTGGCTGGCTGGCTGGCTGGCTGGCTGACTGGCTGACTGGCTGATTGGACATCCGCTTCTTTCGCATGACTCGGATTTTCCAGGATCTGAGTTATTACTTTCGATACTCACGTTTCCAGGAAGAGAAGTCTTTTAATGCCCCTGGTCAAGACGATTCACGAACCAAATAACACGACTTCACTAGGCTGTTTGTGTGTCTGTCTGTCTGTCTGTCTGTCTGTCTTTATGTATCACTTTGTGTGAATACATGTATAGGTGTCTTTGCTTGGACGATTTGTCTCTCGGTGTCTGCTTCTTCTGAATATATTGGTTAAATGCCTCGTTCTACGTACATGCACACACAGATGTACGCGCACACATACACATTCACACACACACTCACACACTCACACACACACACACACACACACACACACACACACACACACACACACACACACACACACACACACACACACACACACACACACACACACACACACACACACACACACACACACACACACCTACACACACACACACACACACCTACACACACACACACACACACACACACACACACACACACACACACACTGATAAGCATAATGTACGCACATGTATATTCAGGTAGACATCATATATTCAATACACCTGTAATTTGGTAATGCGTTCCTTGCATAGTTCAGAAGTGTACATTGTAGCCAGGAAACTATTAAGATCCATAGGTAGACTGACAAAGGTAGGTTTTCAATCTAGAGCGAAATACAGCCTCGGTAAGAGAGTTGCGAACATAAGGAGGTTGAGAGTTCCAGATGGAGGGACCGGGAACTGAGAATGAACGCCGGCCAAAGACAAGACGTGTCCCAGGAACAACATACTTTCATCAGATGCTGATCGAAGAGAGGAGCGACCATTGACGGAGTTGCAATGTGTGACCATGGAAGATAAGTAGTATGGCAGATGATCTGCACGTGCTCTGTACATAAGGAGTGACAGCTTGAAGCGGACAAGCTCACAGATAGGAAGCCAGTGTAGAAATGTAGAGCAGGTGTGATGTGGTTTCGGTACGAGAGTCCAAGACAAAGTCTTGCAGCCTCATGCAGTACTCTGGTTAGAGGAAGCAGTGTTCAACTGTGCATTCAGGGAGACCATAGAGTATAGAGTTGCAATAGTCAAGTTGTGTCAGAATAAAGCAGTGCAACAGTGTTTTCAGTGATCGTGATATATGCACATACATACACACATACACAGCTACACTCATACACACATCCATACACACATGCATATATACACATCGACCGGTAGGCGATTAATAATTGTTCTACGCAGATCCAATGTACATATAAATATAGAAGAGTGACCAGTGCTGAATTCACTGACCCACATGAAGCCCAGCCAACGGATTCATATCCAGGGTTGATATCATCTGATAGATGATCAGAGTTCCTGGACTAAGTTGCGACTATATATCGTAGATCAACGACAGGTGGCAACGTCCACGATACGTATTAACACCACCGCCCACCGGTCTCTTATTGGTGGTAGTTGACGCAGCACCTGGAAATCTATCAAACCAACAGGTATGACACGCAGACCAGGTATTCGTCATCTTATCGACGGTCGATGTCACGCAAAGACAGCCGTCCTCCTCCTCCTCCTCCTCCTCCTCGTCCTCGTCCTCCTCGTCCTCCTCCTCCTCCTCCGCAGAGACTAAAATTAACCAGCTGTAGACGGCGTACAAAATTCCGTAGATATGAATCTCGACCATGCACCATGAAACCCTTCTTTCCTCTTGCGGTCGCGTAGGCCAAGATGAACTGCGAAGAAAAAACCGTCCAAACCTTTCAAAATACACAATGGAAACTATAAGAACATTCAAAACATAAACTCGAGAAAAACAAACGTACGAACGTCTAAGAAATTCTCGCGCACGTTCGACATTAAGACGAATAATCCTGCAAAACGAATCTGGCAATCTTGCTAAGTTAGGGGCAGTCCTATTAACAATTACTTCGAATCATGAGTAATCGGGCAGTCTTGCTGAAAGTAACTTCGGAACATAAGTTATAGAGTAGTCTTGTTGACAACAACTTCAGAACATGAGTATTGAGTAATGGGATAGCCTTTTTACAATAACATAGGAATATGTGTTGTCAGGCGGTCTTGTTGAAAATAAATTTGGGCCATGAGTTATTGGGCATTGTGCTAAAAAAATAACTTCGCAGCATAAGTTATCGGGTAGTTAGTATTGTTACAGTCAGGGGCGTAACTTTAGTCTAAAAAGTGGGGGGTACCAATACTTTGGTCTAAAAAGAGGGCGGGGGTACCAATTTCTTCTCCACTTTCGCTTTTCGCATGGTGGCCATTTTGAACATATTCCCTGTCAGTATTCTCATTAATTTTGGCTCTCAGTTTACATGTGTACCGGTATCTAAGTACTTTCGCACTTTGGCGGAGACTGCATTCTCTGGGAAGGCACAATAAAAAAATATTGATTGACATTGTTTAAAAAGTGGGGGTACAGTACCCCCCAGTCCAAAAAGTGGGGGTACGGGTCTTGTTAAGAAAGTTTTCGGAGCATGAGTTTTCGGGCAATCATGTTAAAAATGACTTCAGAACATAAGTTATCGGATAGTTTAGTATTTTTGAAAAGAACTTCGGAACATTAGTTATTGGGCAGTCTTTAACATGAGTTTAGCAGTTGTGCTAAAAAAATAATTTCAAAACATGAATTATCGGGCATTCGTTTTAAAAATAACTTCTGAGCATGAGTTATCAGGCAGTCTTGTTAGAAATAACTTTGCACCATGAGCTATCGGACAATCTTGTTAAAAATAACTTCGGCACATGAGTTATCAGGCAATCGTGTTAAAAATAACTTCGGCAGGCGCTATATCTTGTTAAAAAGAACTTTGGAGTATGGGTTAATTATCGGGCAGTTCTTGTCAACAATATCTTCGTATCTTGAGTTGTCGGGCAGTTGTGTTAAAAAAACTTCGAAACACGCAGGACGCATTACGGTAATATATATGGCTTCTGTTTTGTTGACTGTCTGTATGTATGTACATATAGCTCTCTATAATATCAATATTACATTTATTGAATATGTGAAACCTTAAGAATGATTCACGTAATGTCCCTCATCAGTTAACATTCGGAATAATTATGTCTCACCGTCTGTTATTATGTGTACGTGTGTTACATAGGCCTAAGTATCAGGGATCTCGTCCTAAACAAAAAAGAACCGGAACGCCGGCGAAACGGCGATTGCCGAAGGCAAGAAGCCCCTAACGACTAGGGGGTTTGGGGGAGCGTCGTAAGCTCCCCCAGCGGGGTCTGGGGCGGAGCCCCAGAAGCTGACGCAATTTTGAGCATTTGATGCCAAAATGGAGTACATTTTAGGCTCTTGTTTACCTCGAATTTTTCAACAATGATTTAGAAAAAAACTACCTAAACCAGCGCTTCAAGCGCCATGTTAATCTTGAAATTTCTAGCTAAAAGTGCCAATTTACGAAGTAAATTTTAGTGCACAATGCTTAATTGTTCACAGTGGGTACCGAGACTGCCAATATATTTACGCGACCCAGTGAAGTTTGGGAACCGTTGGTCTAATGAGAAAGACATTTTTATTAGGATGCATACGTTCTAATTGTCTGACATGTATGTAAACCAGAGTGTGTTATGTCAATTGGTCAAATAAAGAACATACTTACTTACTTACTTTGACGGCAGCGCTTTGAAATCACGCGAACGTTCGCGAGGGGACGCCACTGTCGCGACATTCCCGTTTTTTAAAAACGGGCTTCACTCTGGCATAGCTAGGATTTTTACCATAGGGGTTGCGTAATGCGAAGCAGTAGTCTTCAGAGGTGAGTTTATAGGGCGATCTCCAGAAGCATAGAATGCTAAACAATCACGGAATCAACTTTTTCGATAATATTTTCTTATTTTAACAGATTTCACAGAGGCTGAGTAACACTTAAGGTTTAACTTTGTAAAGGCATAAGTAATGTTCCACAAAGTGAAGCAGATTACTTATGTAGAGCCTACTACTTTAAAGAGCAAAGCGACAACTACTATTCTGAATTGGTACTGCATGGGACCCTGCTTCTCTCTCTCTCTCTCTCTCTCTCTCTCTCTCTCTCTCTCTCTCTCTCTCTCTCTCTCTCTCTCTCTCTCTCTCTCTCTCTCTCTCTCTCTCTCTCTCTCTCTCTCTCTCTCTCTCTCTCTCTCTCTCTCTCTCTCTCTCTCTCTCTCTCTCTCTCTCTCTCTCTCTCTCTCTCTCTTGTTCATCGTTTAAAGTCTTTTCTGTTTCCGCGAGAGGCTCACATACATGCTGAGAGCGCCTCTGATAGTTCGCACTTTGAGAGGCGCTTTATAACTTCCCAGATACCATACCATACCATTCTGAATTAAGAAGTTCGATCGTGTTGCTAGGCCACGCATATGATTCTGGTGGAGCATAGAATTCGGTCAGAAATCGAAATTTGTCTGCATCAGTTAACTTAACTTTGCACCAACGGCTAGAACAAAATCATTCTGATGACCAACGTCTTTTAATGTGCCTAAGTTCTCTGATTGAGCAACTGAGACTGTTTTTCAGTGACACAGGCTCACACACAGCTATTAAATCGTTTTCGTTAACAATGCCAATGGAATATTTTATTATCTGTAGTGCAAACCTCTTCAGTCCCATTTCCACCTTAACAGTCGTTGCTGGCTTGCTTTTTTAGTGAAGAAATTCAACAGATCGGTTTCTCTATAACGCTTCATCATCTATATTTATTAAATTTAAGCAGCTAGACTTAAAAATGTAATTAGAAGTCGTTCTTTTTTGTTTGAAAGTAAACGAATCAAAATAGCGACTGTATTCTCAACGTGAAGGACTACTATGATACTATCACAGCAGGCCGAGTAACATGAAGAACGAAGACTGCAGCCGTATACAACAGGGTTGTAGAGAGACATTGAAAGAGACATACTGCGACAGAGACAGAGCGAGAGAAAACGAGAGACAGACAGACAGACAGACAGACAGACACAGTAAGACAGATAAACAGAGATAGCGAGTAAGAGCGAGTAAGCGAGGGAGTGAGAGAGCGAAAGATCGGAAAGACAGACGATCATATTTCAGGCATTTCTTAGCGCTGGAGCTGACTGACATACCCTTACAGTGTATGAAGTGGTTGGGAAAGGGAGAATCTGGCTGTATATTAGTGTGCATGCAAATGAACATAATCTCATATATACAACTGCCATGGGCGTCTTTCCTACTGAGGGTCACCCAGGGTCAAATAACTCAACCCATTAGGGTGAGGGTCACTTACACAGACAAAATACGTATTATATATACGTCTGTGGCCCTGTGTATATATATCGTATACACCCTACATGGTATATTCTGGCTGCAGAGAGGCTGAAATCTACATGGGCCATTAATAATCCGCCAGAAAAGTATAGGAAGTAACGAAAAGACGCTCTAGATACTAGAAATTTTCTCCAAGAAAGAACCGGTACGGCGTTCCGGTCGTCAAAAAAAGAACCGGAACGCCGTTCCGGTGCGTTCCGGTCCCAACCGATCCCTGCTAAGTATGTAGGCCTATGTATGGTCTCTAAGACTCAGCAGGGAAAAGCTCCTAAAGTACCTCTGTGCGTAAACCTCTCTCTGCTCTCTCTTCCAGCCCTCTTCGGTCTGCGGACCGCCTTGTAAGTATGTATGTACGCATGTACGAATGTACATGTATATATGCATGTATGTACGTACAGTATGTATGCATGTGTATATGCACTATGCATGTATGTATGTATGTACGCACGTAAATACGTACGCAGGTACGAATGTACATATATGTATGTATGCACGCATGTACGAATGTACATGTATGTATGTATGTATGTGTGTATATATGTATTTATGTATGTAATAGGATATGATGTAGCGTATAACATTGTAGCTAAGTCTTTGTAATAGTTGGATGACGTTGTATAGGATTACATATGAAGCAAAGGCGCTTCCGTCTTGAAGCAGAGCGCCATCTTTTGATGAGAGGGTTAAATGAATGCGAAATTGGATAGACGGAGACAGTAATTAGAGGATGCTCAGCTCTGCCGACAAAGCAGATAAATACATCATCGTGCTGCCTCCTTGCGGTCGAACAACGAACGCCGCCATGATGTGTGACGTCGAATCCCTCGTTTTGTTCTCGTTTTCTAATTGGTTGGCGAGGCATCTTCTGACATATGTACATATGCATATAGTATGTATTATATGTATGCATGTATTATTATGGGGCGTGGTGGATTAGTGGTAAGTTCGGCGCCTTGTGACCGGAGGGTTGCAGGTTCGAATCCCACTCTAGCCGCTGCGTACGGACCTTGGGCAAGTCCTTCACTCGCAATTGCTCGTGGCGCTTCGGCGTGAAAATTCCGGCACAGTATCAAGTGCTGTAGTCGGGAGTGTCTCTGAGTAGTAGTTGACTTCGAGAGGCGCTATAGAATTAATCGAGAATAAATAAATAAATAAATTATCTTATCTCATATGGTTATTTATAAAGCGCCGCTCACAGTATAGAGTTTTTATAGACTATTCAGACGCGCTCCCAGCGTGACAAGCCCGAGGAAAAAGGAAGGTCTTTAGGCAGCGGAGAGAAGAGGGCGAGATCCCATGCAATATACTGCTACTGAGTGAGGTTGCAGATCATTCCATAAGGAAGGGCCAAGGGTGGCAAGGCACGATTCTGAGCCATCGAAGTCCTAACCCGAGGGACAAGGAGATCAAGGCGGTTCGCGGAATGAAGAGGACGGGAAGAGAGAGAAGAGAGAGGTTTACGCATTAGGTCACAGAAGTACTTTGTAGCTTTTCCCAGCTGAGTCTTAGAGATCAGGAGGAGAACCTTGTATTGGATGCGGGAAGCAACAGGAAGCCAGTGAAGTATATCAGTCAGAAAGGCAGTTATGTGGGATAAGCGAGGATAACGGGCAATGAGCCTGACAGCCGCGTTCAGAACAGACTGTATACAGGGAAGAAAGGCGCGCCTTATGTAGCCCAGAAAACAATGGATAAGGTTCCGACAGATCATGTCAATGTGGCAGCAAATGAAGGCATGGACCATAGTAGTAAACGCAGAAGGGGAACTGATCTCCTGACAGCCCTGAAACACCTCAGGTGATAGAAACAGGAGCGCGTCAGGTGTGAGAGTTGTTCAGAAAACGAGAGAGTATACTATCGAGGGTGACGGCCAGGTCCCCGACACTGGATGAGAATGAAAACCAGGGTGACTTGACGACAGAAGTGGGAAATCAAGTTTACATAACTGCTGCTTAGTGCCAAACCAGATCAGTTGGGTCTTAGAGAAGTTAAGGTTTTGTCGATTTGATGACATCCAAGAGTGAAGATCATGCCCGCTTCTGGGATGGAGGGGGATTGTCCTCTGCTAGAGATCTGTTGAACAAATACACAAAAGTGGAACAGTATCATGGGAGAGTACTGTATCATCCAAAACGTTAGTAATAAAGGAAGTAGGTCCAGTTCACTGAAGAGCTGAGAACACGACGGGGATCAGCCTCAAGGATGGGACGAAAGTCATCAAACTTGAATTCCGTGGGTGTGAATTGAGGTGGAAGCGAATCAGCTGTTGAAGCACGCAGGCCCGCATCTTCTCTGTCATCATCATTCTGTGGAAATCATCGGCCGAGAAGGCAGGAGAGGAAGACGAACGGGAGGCTCGGTCCAGGAGTTCCGAGATGGAAGACCAGAGACGTTTCACTTATTATATTATGATAATTATGTGTATATTACGCGTATTGTATCTTTGTGCATATGTCTGTCCGTCTGTCTATCTTCCTGTCTGTCCGTCTGTCTTTCTTTAAATATGTGTGCATGCATGTATGTGTGCTTATGTGTATGCATGTGGGGTGTATGTGTGTATGCTGGTAGGTGTGTATGTGTGTAAGTATGAAGGTGTTTGTATATATGTGCATACGTGTGCGTGTATGTATGCAAATATGTCTGTATGTATGCATGTTTGTTTATGTGTCTGGATATTACTGTAGAGCCTCTCTGAAGCTCATAAAGGCGCAGTCTGTGTACAGCTTCCGGATGTTTTGACACCCGAAGGTAATTACTTGGAGCGTCGAGCAAATGCATATACGATTGCTGGGTTCTATGAAGTCCTTAAGACTAATCTCTAGAACCACCAGACACTGCTGAAACCTATGCGCTGATATGTAGCATAAAAACAAAAAATTTTCAACTAATGAACTTATTTTGCAATAATAATAATAATAATAATAATAATAATAATAATAATAATAATATTAATAATAATAATAATAATAATAATATAATAATAATAATAATAATAATAATAATAATAATAATAATAATAATAATAATAATAATAACTATAAATGTTATCTATAATCACGTTATGTAGGCCTATATATATCAACATAATAATAATAATAATAATAATAATAATAATAATAATAATAAAAATAAAAAAAATAAAAAATAAATAAAAAAATAATAATAATAATAATAATAATAATAATAATAATAATAATAATAATAACAAGAGACCGGTCTCTTGTTATTATTATTATTATTATTATTATTATTATTATTATTATTATTATTATTATTATTATTATTATTATTATTATTATTATTACAATGGTTCCGTGGGCGGCGGGTAGATACTTGACCTGCTGGGACGCCATAGTGATACACACCTGTGCGGCATCCTACATTGCGCACACAGCAAACGCAGCGGGGGCCGCGGCGGAACAGGCTGCCATTCGTAAAGCCGAGAAATATTCACGGCTACCACCATCCCACCTATTCCTGCCCATTGCCTTCGAGACATTGGGGCCAATCAACGCTGCCGGGGTCGATTTCATTCGCGAGGTCGGTCGGGGCCTTTCGGCCGCTTCAGGTGAGCCGCGAGAGGGCACCTTTCTTTTCCAGCGCCTTTCCATCTGCATTCAACGTTATAATGCCATCGCATTCCGTGGCACATTCAGGGACTCAACGGAGGACGAGGCCTGATTTCCTGGAAAAAACATAACAACAACTTAATATCTAAGTCCCCGAGGGATCATGTGTACCTTGGGGCAAAAAAATATAATCATATGTACCTTGGGGCATAAAAAAAACATAATAAACCACCAATAAAACCATCTCCAAAGACAACGCTCCCCTAATTTCTGTAATCCTGAGGAATAATGTGTACCTCAGGGCTAAAAAAATAACAATATAAAATTTAAAATATTAATAATAACAAGAGTACAAACGGCGATAATTGCGATAAAGATACTGATAATGATGCTGATGCTGATGATGAAAATAATGATTATAATGACGACGACGACGATGATGACGACGACGACGATGATGATGATGATAAATAATAATGATAACAATGGTAGTATTGGTATTAATTGTAGTTATAGTGGTAGAATTGGTAGTGGTGGTAGCAGTAGTAGTTGTTTTTGTTGATGTGGTAGTAGTAGAAGTATTAGTAGTAGTCATAATACTGTTAACAGTAATAACAGAACACTTAAATATCCGGAGCTGATATAGAAAGAGCGGTAGACGATGTTTTGACGGAACATTTCATCTCGGTTGGGTAATTTCGTTCTTATTTCGCGTCATCATCAACAGATGGCGGTCGCTTTGAAGTCCTGCACAGGTGTCCGATTTTATCTGACACCTGTTTAGCGCCGGATTTAAAGCTCAGCTAATGTGTAACGCTGAACTGCGTCACTGCTTTATCCTCGGGTGGTGCCAGTCCGAAGCCTGGATTAAAGAGGAGGGCGTCGTAAATCATCTGCTTTATGACACGGCGTCGTTAATAAAAAAAACTATCTGTGCAGCGCTGACAGTTTGGAGATTTGCTTTATGTTACTTTACAACTGTCACCTCTAGGCCTATAGATGGGAAGTAATTGCTGTTAATAGGACGAACAGTTTCGACTGCAAGCCGTGCAAATTGGTATGTTGAGAAGAGTTGACTTTTTCTGGATGCCGCCAGTGCCGCAGTTACCCCCGTTGATTGAGGAAAGAGGGAGCCACGGTGTCTGTAACCATGACATCACATGGCATCACGCAGACGAGGCTGCGTCCCACAGGCCAAGAGATCAGTGTGAGCCCATCAGGTCTCTTGCCATCCGTTATGGACAACACCGGTAGTTCTTCATTAGCTGGAAAACCAGAACGGGTAAGGTTCCGACAGATCATGTCATTTAGGACGGCATGTCTGAATATCCGGTCAAGGCCAAGACCATAAAAGAGTCCATACTAACCATCCGCCGTCACAAGTGATCCTCACGGACGGCCACGCGGCTCACTTTATACTTGTTCTGAGACGAAGGCCATCGGCAATTCTTACGGCCTCGTCGTCCAATCGTAAACCGCGAGTAGGGAGGGCAAAGAGCTTGATGGTAGGCATCGGTACATGAAGCGTCAAAAGCGGTTGAAACCATCTGAATTAGTGGCCTATCCCAATGGGATCATGTCTGACCAAGGTTGCAGTCTTATTACTCGACTTGGCTGAAGTAATACCAAGGTTGTACCATCGCCTCAAACTGTGCGTCATTGGACTGTAAATTACCCATCATACTGTTGTTATTATTATTATTATTATTATTATTATTTTTGTTTTAAATTATTATCATCAGAGTAATTATTATAATTCTTCTCAGGATCGAGTTCTCTTAAGTCCGAAGGATCATGGGAAAAATATCAATAATATTAACAATTATTATTATTAATAGTTTTGCCCATAATCCGTCGGACTTAAAAGAGCTGTCGAGAAGAAAATGTATGGTTGGCTAATCCTCGGCATGGAAAAAAGTGCGGCGAAAGGCTACAGCTGCATTAGAGCGAATTGGATCGCAATTGAATTGACGCTGGAAATATGGCATATTTCTCTAGCATAATCGTAATCTGCGATTTATATCCTGTATAATTATCCAGATAATCTCAGACTGGACCCGTGTAATTGTCAGACCTCTGTTCATTCCTAGTTATACATTCTGACCACCTGTCCGAAATACAGCCAGCAGCACCGTTACTATAGTGACATGGTGACCTGCTTTCAATTTAGTCAGTAATTACTATGGTGACGACCGATGTTGTGGGGTTTAGTATGGCGCCATGGTCTAATGGTTGGTATGTTGTAATGTTGACTGAAGGGTCTGGGTTAAAATCCACGCCAGGTTTCTGTTCGGCTAATGCGCGGCTATGCGCCCTCTGACGAACTCGGTTATGAAATGAATACATGGACCTCTTCCTTCTCTTATTCTAGTTCTTTCGTCACCCTTTTCCTCTTCCGCGTATCTTCTTTCTTCTCCTTATTTATTATTCCGTTGTTCTTTCTTTTTATTCGTTCATTCGTTTCTTCTTTCTATTATTCTGTATTTCGGACAATCTGTAGTTTAGGCCCTAGTCATCAATGTCTGTCTGTCTTTCTCTCTGTCTGTGTGTCTCTGTCTGTCTGTATGTCTGTCTGTCTGAAAAGGCCAGCATATACGGAGAGAAGTGGATCTATAAAGGGAAGGGGAACGCGGTCTCCTGCTAATGCAAAGCTAAGTCATCCGAATATTTGTCCAACGATTCGTGATCTACAGAGCGTTTGATTGGCAGGTTCTGACTTTGGGCGGAACGGATGTCACGTGACCGCTTCTATGCATCCCAGAATACACCGCAGATGGTCGCCGTTTAAATTGGTTTGGCTCGACGACCACGCATCCACTTCCGCTTAAATTTATAGAGTATGCCCGTCTTCTTGTCTGCCTGCGTGCCTGCTTGTCTACCTGGCAATGTGTCTGTCTGCATTATGAACCTTCGTCCTTGTGAGAGAGTGCCAGCCATCTAATATGCTTCTGCCTCTAATATATAGATTAGATCAGATCAGAGTAGATTAGATTAGATTGGATTAGATTAGATTGGATTGGAGAATATAATCAATGAAAATCGATCTCTTACATATTGAATCAATCGATCGTTTTCAATCATCGATCAGTTTCTTGTCGTTCGATCGAATTCAACTCTTTGTATTTCGGAATGATTGTCGATTTCAATTATAGTCAGTGGCGGTCAGCTGATGACTCATGCATTATACGATGGCGCTATAGAAGTTCTGAGGTTAGATCCACATTCTGTTGTTATGTCCCTGGCATTTGCAGATGTCGATAAATACTTCCAGTGCCGGCCTTAGGGGCGTGCGAACCGAGCAGTCGCACGGGGCCCGCAATTTAGAGGGGCCCGAAAATGTCACAGAAAATTAACTTGAACAAGACAACATAATAATAATAATTATGGTTTCTATTAAATCTTCTCTTTTGTCAATAAAATTAAAGTCAACTTCCTTTATATCCCAGAATTCTCGTGTACAGTTAAATTTCACTTGTTGTACTTGTTAAAAATCTACTAAATGATATGAGTAGCAATGAAAAAAATTTGACATTGTGTCATTGGGGGCCCGTGCAGCATACTCTGCACGGGGCCCGAAATAACCTAAGGCCGGCACTGATACTTCATGGACGTAATGTTACACATTTCGACGCCTGTTGAGGCGTTGAAGAAAAGGAGAGACGACCCCTGCAGTGGCAAGCATGCAGTCCCTTGCAGGTCGCAGAGGCAGGTGAGAATTGTCACGGGTTAACCCCCTAGTCTTTCTTAGGACCCCCAGTTAAGAATTCATTGCATACACAAGGGGGTCGTTTCAAGCACCCTCAGTTGTGCTAGTGTGATTATATTGTGCATATATTTTAGCATTTCCTTTCACAATTCATTTTGTGGGTTACTAATAAATCATTGCACTGGTTTATTGTGAGATTTGTGACCATGTGAATTGTATACTAATAAATTTGATGATGTCATCACTTTAAGGAGTTCAAGCTTTCTATTGCATTTTTTTATTTTCTCAGTTTGCAAGTTACGGATAAAATAGTCAACTCCACATGGATCAAACTCATCAAAGTCTACACACTTCCCAGTCTTTTTCTACAATTCTCACACTTGGTATACAGGGCATGCCTCGGTCCACGCCTTTGCCACTCTGCTGCCTAACTGCACCTTCTTCACAGCCGGTGTCACGAAATAGGGTATCCCCCATACAAGTATATCCCCTTAGCAGGATAGAGTATCCGGCCGGATGAATGTGAAAAGTAATTCCTCGAACGTATTGGGTGGTTGGGGGGCCTACTTGGTCACATTGAAGTCCGAACGACGGAAATTGTTGAGCGACATCCGCATTTAATCGAGAGAAATGTACGTTCATCCCGGCCAAGCCATGTACACAGACTTACATACATATAGTCATATACATACATACATTCATACATACATACATACATACATACATACATACATACATACATAGTACATACATACATACATACATACATACATACATACATACATACATACATACATACATACATACATACATACATACATACATACATACATATATGCAGTCATGCATATATACCACATTCATAACACGTTCATACATACATAGTATTACATAGATATATATATATATATATATATATATATAAAGTCTACACTGGACTATCGTATGCTCGGCATTGCATTGCTTAGCATTGCACAACATTGCACTGTATAACATTACATTGTCTAGCATTAAATTGTCTTGTATTTGCACCGTACTGTATTATGATGATGATGATGAGTTCTCTGTCCGAAGGCAGGTCCACTGGCTTTATGCCACCCGGGATGAGGTGAGTGGGGTGGTTTCCCGTTGCCTTCCCCACAGAGAATTGTGGGTGAGCATATTGTCCACGGTCGCTACGTAATGGCTTGAGGTAGATTCGAACCTGCTACCCTCCGGTTACAAGGCACAGAACATACCGCTACACCACCGCGTCCACTATACTAGTAGCTTTATATAGCGCCTATGAAAGGATGCAACTGTTCGGAGGTTAGTCGTGTGACTGACCGGCGGAATGAGGAGAAGCGTCTTTCTCAAAGCTAATGCTACACGTCGAACGTTAAACTTCATGGATGGCTGCGTTTATTGCCAGACATTTTATGCCCCTCTGGTCATTGAGGTCACATTGGTATTGGCAATTTCAGACATTGCTCTAACGACCACCCTATGCACAGCAAGATGCCACGTCTTATCCTATGATCCGACAACTTCTTGTAGGCGCATCATGACTGTCCTCTGGGGATCAGTAAAAAGGCGCTACAAAACCGCATTGTATGCGGTTTATATTGTCCACTAAGTTCGTGGTCAAACAATGCCGCATCTATAGGATTCAGTTTATCAAGCACACACGCACAGAATACTTAATCACACACGCATACATACATGCACACTTACACACACACATACAATGCACATAAAGGCACAAGCACACACACAAACACACATATACAACGCACATATAGGCACAAGCAGGGCTGTAGTCGAGGGTATACGCGGGTATACAGCGTATACTCACCTCTAGAGAAATTTGAGAGCGTATACTCAGCGCTCGAGACGAGGGTATACGCGGGTATACTTACCTCGGAGCAATGAAATTTTGAGAAAAAAGAGAGATTTTGAAAGGTTTTAGGGCGAATGACTAAAAAAAGGTCATCAACTTTTTCAGAGACGAAATCGTAAAAAGTCAGAAAATTTTAAGAGAATTGGTAAAAAGTCTGAAATTTTTCTGAGACGAATTCCTAAAAAAAGGTCTTCACATTTTTTTAGGGTCACACCAGCCCTAGTGACGCCGCTGCTCACCGGTAGCGTATACTCACCTCAAATTTTACCACTACAGCCCTGGGCACAAGCACCCACAAACAAACACACACGTGCACACAAACACATGCAAACACACAAACACAAACAAATGCAAACAAAAACACACTTGCACACACAAACAAAGTCAGAAAACAAACAATTAGCGTATACAAACACAGACAAACAAACAAAGACATATAAATAAATATAATTATATATATAATTTTATATAATTATATAATTATAGTGGATCATGTGATTAATATATATTATATAAGAGAATATACATACTACACAAATGCAACCGGAAATGGCGTCTTTCTCCGTTTGGATCTGTTTCCCAGCATGCACTGCCTGACATCATCAATCAAACATGGCGACGAAAGCAGTTATTCACAAATATAGTTCCCAATAAGCTGCTCGAATAAAAGATTCCTCGTTCGGCAGCCATAAATCTATGCCATCGTACAGTTGTGTTGAGCCTACGGCATAGTTTTATGTGTAGGCCTACACGTCATCAGTAACAATACGTTTATAATCTGTTGGTAATTAACTGTTTATCACCTGTTTATATCCTGTTTGTTACCTGTTGATTCCAAAGTCGTACGTTGATCGGCTGTGCTAAGGACATTGGTCTGGTCGGCGAGGACGTTGCCACTTACGAGTCTCTCTCTTGAAGAGGCGCTAAATAATTTGTGATTGTAATTACCATTACAGTTGTTGTAACGAGGACAATCTCCCAGTCAGTCCATGCCTTTGAAAATGAATGCGTTGCTTTCAGTCCAGAATGACTATGGCCAAAACTCTTTTCTTGCATTGGTCCTGCTCTTTCGAATCAACTCCCTCCATTGACAAGTGCCTCGTTCCACTCTCTTAAAACCACTTTCTATTCACTGGGTCTTTCGCACTGCAGGGAGCGCCTCTGATAATTAGCGAACAATGTGAGAGGCGCTTTTATAAATGTTGAGATACAATGCAATACAATACAATAGTCATGTGTCGCTCATAGACATGTGTCGCTTGTATAAGACACGCATCACTTATAGACATGTGTCGTTTATAGACACGCATCGCTTATAATCATGTGTAGCTTATAGACATGCGTCACTTATAGACATTCGTCACTTATAGTCATGTGTGGCTTATAGACAGGCGTCACTTATAGACATTCGTCACTTATAGTCATGTGTGGCTTATAGACAGGCGTCGCTTATAGACGTGTCACTTATAGACATGTGTCACAGACACGCATCACTTACTGACATGTGTCATTTGTAGACATTTGTCGCTTATAGACATGTGTCGCTTATATAATGCGTCACTCATAGACATGTGTCTCTAATAGACATGTGTCGCTTAGAGACATATGTCGTTTTGAGACATGTGTCGCTTAGAGACATGTGTCGTTTTGAGACATGTGTCGCTTAGAGACATGTGTCGTTTTGAGACATGTGTCGCTTAGAGACATGTGTCGTTTTGAGACATGTGTCGCTTAGAGACATGTGTCGTTTTGAGACATGTGTCGCTTAGAGACATGTGTCGTTTTGAGACATGTGTCGCTTAGACTCTTTCGACTCTTTCGACGACTCTTCCGAACGGACGTTACGAAGTAACAGAATAGTTGTGGAAATGGCAACGCATTGAAGATGTTGATTGCATTATATAGGCCATTGTATTTATGCATGTGTATAATATGCACACGTATATATACATGTGTGCATTAATGAATATGATACACTACATACATGAATGTATGAATGTATGTATGTATGTGTGTATGTATGTGTATGTCATTGTTTTCAATTCTAGCATGTCTCTCACTGACCATGTACATACATATATACTGTATAGTTAGTATTTGTAAGTCATCTTATATCTTCATTCGTGACATACGCAGAATTAGACGTTATGTGGCCATGTATATAAGGACAGTGACGCCGGCACGCGAACGCAACAGACGCATTTGCGTCTACTTTTTTGGCTAAACAGTAATCAATGAAAAATTAATTATACTAATGAGAGCCCATATAAATGTTAACCTCTAACTGTAAATATCTGAATATAAACGTGTGAAATAATCAGTGGCGTAGCCAGACTTAAATTTAAGAGGAGGAAACTCCGGGAGACAACCATGCAAGTGCAGTGGGGTTTGGGGAGGGTAGGCCTACTTGGGGGTATAACCACGGAAAAATTTTAAATCTCAATCGCTCGTACGTACATTTTAGTGTAGTTTGAAGCCCTGTAACTTCAGCCTAAATCCACGTGTTTAATCATTTACGTCTGTATCACTTACTTTTTCAGCTGCCTCATAACTAACAGTGGAGAAGCCACAGCCGCCAAAGGATTTTAAGCGTATACAGAACATCAATAAGTGCACGTTTGGATTATATGAGCGGGGAATTGTGAGAAATTCACATAAATTACCAGTTCAATGTGTCTTTCATTGCAGCCTTTGCCAATTTTTGACAAGTTATATCTATTGACTATTAAATTGCAGAGATGTTAATTTTAGTCTGTTACTTCTGTGCATTGTTCAACTGTTGTAGGCTACTATAACCGTGTTGAACAGTTTTCTGTTGACAAAAATCTAAATGAATTCTTCTATGCCCAGATCCATCCCACTTCTGAAGCACTCTGTCCAAATCTACATCAATGTCTCTGTGTATGTAGGCAAGTGCCAATCCGTTCATTTGTTCAGCGGATATTGTTGTTCTCAGAAAAGTCTTTATCCTTCTCAGCGCACTGAAGGATCCTTCACAGCAGCAAGAACCGACCGGCAGAGATAGCAGCAGCTGCAGTATCCTATAAATATTGGAATAATACTGGATCAGGCGATGGAGTCCGGAAGCTTTGAAATTTCGTTAATTTTGTTGTTAACAATCAAGCTTCTCAGACCATTGACAAAATCCTCGTCATTGGTCAATCGAAGTTCCAGTAGGCCTATATTAAAAGGAGGCAACTGCCTCCTCTTGCCTCATACTGGCTACGCCTACAGAAATAATTAAGGTTTAAGACTTTCTGGACGGCAAAAAATGTATTAGTAAAAGCGCACTGTGCACACAATAATGTATATGTATGTATGTATGTATGCATGAATGTATGTATGTATGTATGTATGTATGCATGTATGTATGTATGTATGTATGTATGTATGTATGTATGTATGTATGTATGTATGCATGCATGCATGTATGTGTGTAATAGACATATATATACGCAGGTATGCAGGCCTGTGTATGACTGTGTGTACATTCATTCATTCAGTACGAGAATTTATATAGCGCCCCTTCTAGGTATCTACTCAGTAGCACTCCGACCTAGTACCGGCTGAAAAGGGCAGTCTTAAGATTGCAGTAAAACGTATAAGAGAAAACCCTAGGCAACAAGCGCAAAGCCAGAGGGAGGCCATTCCAGAGGGAAGGGCCAACAACATCAAAGGCACGATGCTTCCTGATCGAAGTTCGTGCGCAGGGACAAGAAGCTCACCCGCACAGAGGAGCGGAGAGAGCGACGGACCCGGAGTCCCGGACATCAACGGGCCGAACCTAAGAGGCAGCGCAACACGAGGGCAGAGACCCTGTAAGTGATTCGCTGCGGAAGAGGGAGCCAGTGTAGAACGTCCCGCATATAGGTATGCATGTATGAATGCATATCTGCATGTGCGTATGTATATATTTATGTATGCATGTTTTTTGTATGTATGTATGTTCATATGTGTATGTATGTTCATATGTGTATGTATGTATGTATGTTCATATGTGTATGTATGTATGTATGTATGACGAGTGTACGCATATACTCATTCATATTATTATATAGCGCCACTTCTGAATCATTAGTCTAAAATTTGCAGCAACAGATGTCTGTGCTGTGGAAGGAACCATTCAACCATCCAGCTGATTAATTTGCCTATTTACGGACTCTGGTTTTTTCTCTTTTGTTCTGTCATTCCTTCCGTTCCCTATGGTCGTGACCTTTCAGGAAAAATTGTCTTCCAATTGCAGGAAATTAATATCCGAAATTTGACATCTGGCTTTGTGTCAGATTTATTGACAAAATGCAGATCTGCACAGTAAAACGCATTTCTCACAGGACCTGAAACCATTATGAAAATATCTGCTTATATATCTATATATATCCATTGTGTCAGAAATCTAATTCTTGTATATTTAAATATATTCATTCATTCATTCATTCATTCATTCATTCATTCATTCATTCATTCATTCATTCATTCATTGAGAGGCTTTGTATAGCGCCCCATCAAGAATTTGACTGAAAAGCGCCCTCCAACCCAGCCCCGGCAGAGAAAAAAACAGACTTTGGGTTATACGTAAATATATATATTTATATACATTATGTAATCACATATATACTTACATGTATATATATATATATGTGTGTGTGTGTGTGTGTGTGTGTGTGTGTTTTGCGCATGTGCGTGTGTACGTAAGTGTATATGTGTCATTCGTGCCTTTGGGGTTTTCATCGTGCAGTATCTGATTGCAATTCAATCCTTGCTGGTCTGACAAGTTCCGGTTGTGCCCGATCCAGGCTCCGTCTGTAACTCTTCAGCTCAAGTCATATCCGAAAAGTCGAAATATTCGCATATAACGGAAAAGCGTCACTGGCTTCCTGTTGCGCAGCACATTGCTTTCAAGATCATCATGATGACACATGATGTCTCAATTGTCGTCACTGCCCCTGAATACATCAGGGAGAGATCTGTGCTTCAGTCCTTAGTCAGCTGGATCGGCGATCGGTGCGCTCTGCGGTATGCAGAGATATGCAGCTGCCGCGTTTTCCTATATCAATTCGATCCCATCATGCCATCTCATGTGTTGGTTCGTCCTCCTTGAACAGTCTCCCACTGCCCTTGTGTACTGTTGCCTTTGTGCGGTAGACATTTGCAAACTGTATTAAAGTGCTTTTGTTTAGCAAATTGTGACGTTTAACAAATTGTAAATTATGTTCGTTGAACAGACATATTCAGACATTGAAACTCTAACATTTAACGATAATTCTGACATTGAACCGAAACAAATGCTGACATTGAACCGAGTCAAATTATGACATTGAACCGAGTCAAATTCTGACATTGAACCGAGTCAAATTCTGACATTGAACCGAGTCAAATTCTGACATTGAACCGAAACAAATTCTGACATTGAACCGAGTCAAATTCTGACATTGAACCGAGTCAAATTCTGACATTGAACCGAAACAAATTCTGACATTGAACCGAGTCAAATTCTGACATTGAACCGAGTCAAATTCTGACATTGAACCGAGTCAAATTCTGACATTGAACCGAAACAAATTCTGACATTGAACCGAGTCAAATTCTGACATTGAACCGAGTCAAATTCTGACATTGAACCGAAACAAATTCTGACATTGAACCGAGTCAAATTCTGACATTGAACCGAGTCAAATTCTGACATTGAACCGAGTCAAATTCTGACATTGAACCGAGTCAAATTCTGACATTGAACCGAGTCAAATTATGACATTGAACTGAGGCAAATTCTGACATTGAACCGAAACAAATTCTGACATTGAACCGAGTCAAATTCTGACATTGAACCGAGTCAAATTCTGACATTGAACCGAGTCAAATTCTGACATTGAACCGAGTCAAATTCTGACATTGAACCGAGTCAAATTCTGACATTGAACCGAGTCAAATTATGACATTGAACCGAGTCAAATTCTGACATTGAACCGAGTCAAATTCTGACATTGAACCGAAACAAATTCTGACATTGAACCGAGTCAAATTCTGACATTGAACCGAGTCAAATTATGACATTGAACTGAGGCAAATTCTGACATTGAACCGAAACAAATTCTGACATTGAACCGAGACAAATTCTGACATTGAAGTGAGACAAATTCTGACATTGAACCGAAACAAATTCTGACATTGAACTGAGACAAATTCTGACATTGAACTGAGGCAAATTCTGACATTGAACCGAAGCAAATTCTGACATTGAACCGAGACAAATTCTGACATTGAAGTGAGGCAAATTCTGACATTGAACCGAAACAAATTCTGACATTGAACTGAGACAAATTCTGACATTGAACTGAAACAAATTCTAACAATGAACTGAGACAAATTCTAACATTGAATCGAGACAAATTCTGACATTGAACTGAGACAAATTCTGACATTTAACTGAGACAAATTATGACATTGAACTGAGACAAATTCTGACATTGAACTGAAACAAATTCTGAAAATGAACTGAGACAAATTCTGACATTGAACGGAGGCAAATTCTGACATTGAACTGAGACAAATTATGACATTGAACCGAAACAAATTCTGACATTGAACTGAGACAAATTCTGACATTGAACCGAGTCAAATTATGACATTGAACTGAGGCAAATTCTGACATTGAACCGAGTCAAATTATGACATTGAACTGAGGCAAATTCTGACATTGAACCGAAGCAAATTCTGACATTGAACCGAGACAAATTCTGACATTGAAGTGAGGCAAATTCTGACATTGAACCGAAACAAATTCTGACATTGAACTGAGACAAATTCTGACATTGAACTGAAACAAATTCTAACAATGAACTGAGACAAATTCTAACATTGAATCGAGACAAATTCTGACATTGAACTGAGGCAAATTCTGACATTGAACCGAAGCAAATTCTGACATTGAACCGAGACAAATTCTGACATTGAACTGAGACAAATTCTGACATTGAACTGAAACAAATTCTAACAATGAACTGAGACAAATTCTAACATTGAATCGAGACAAATTCTGACATTGAACTGAGACAAATTCTGACATTTAACTGAGACAAATTATGACATTGAACTGAGACAAATTCTGACATTGAACTGAAACAAATTCTGACAATGAACTGAGACAAATTCTGACATTGAACGGAGGCAAATTCTGACATTGAACTGAGACAAATTATGACATTGAACCGAAACAAATTCTGACAATGAACCGAGTCAAATTCTGACATTGAAGTGAGGCAAATTCTGACATTGAACTGAAACAAATTCTAACAATGAACTGAGACAAATTCTAACATTGAATCGAGACAAATTCTGACATTGAACTGAGACAAATTCTGACATTTAACTGAGACAAATTATGACATTGAACTAAGACAAATTCTGACATTGAACTGAAACAAATTCTGACAATGAACTGAGACAAATTCTGACATTGAACGGAGGCAAATTCTGACATTGAACTGAGACAAATTATGACATTGAACCGAAACAAATTCTGACATTGAACTGAGACAAATTCTGACATTGCACTGAGGCAAATTCTGACATTGAACCGAAGCAAATTCTGACATTGAACCGAGACAAATTCTGACATTGAAGTGAGGCAAATTCTGACATTGAACCGAAACAAATTCTGACATTGAACTGAGACAAATTCTGACATTGAACTGAAACAAATTCTAACAATGAACTGAGACAAATTCTAACATTGAATCGAGACAAATTCTGACATTGAACTGAGACAAATTCTGACATTTAACTGAGACAAATTATGACATTGAACTGAGACAAATTCTGACATTGAACTGAAACAAATTCTGACAATGAACTGAGACAAATTCTGTCATTGAACGGAGGCAAATTCTGACATTGAACTGAGACAAATTATGACATTGAACCGAAACAAATTCTGACAATGAACCGAGTCAAATTCTGACATTGAAGTGAGGCAAATTCTGACATTGAACTGAGACAAATTCTGACATTGAACTGAGGCAAATTCTGACATTGAACCGAAACAAATTCTGACATTGAACCGAGTCAAATTCTGACATTGAACCGAGTCAAATTATGACATTGAACTGAGGCAAATTCTGACATTGAACCGAAACAAATTCTGACATTGAACCGAGTCAAATCCTGACATTGAACCGAATCAAATTCTGACATTGAACCGAGTCAAATTCTGACATTGAACCGAGTCAAATTATGACATTGAACCGAAACAAATTCTGACATTGAACCGAGTCAAATTCTGACATTGAACCGAGTCAAATTCTGACATTGAACCGAAACAAATTCTGACATTGAACCGAGTCAAATTCTGACATTGAACCGAGTCAAATTATGACATTGAACTGAGGCAAATTCTGACATTGAACCGAAACAAATTCTGACATTGAACCGAGTCAAATTCTGACATTGAACCGAGTCAAATTCTGACATTGAACCGAGTCAAATTCTGACATTGAACCGAGTCAAATTCTGACATTGAACCGAGTCAAATTATGACATTGAACCGAGTCAAATTCTGACATTGAACCGAGTCAAATTCTGACATTGAACCGAGTCAAATTCTGACATTGAACCGAAACGAATTCTGACATTGAACCGAGTCAAATTCTGACATTGAACCGAGTCAAATTATGACATTGAACTGAGGCAAATTCTGACATTGAACCGAAACAAATTCTGACATTGAACCGAGACAAATTCTGACATTGAAGTGAGACAAATTCTGACATTGAACCGAAACAAATTCTGACATTGAACTGAGACAAATTCTGACATTGAACTGAGGCAAATTCTGACATTGAACCGAATCAAATTCTGACATTGAACCGAGACAAATTCTGACATTGAAGTGAGGCAAATTCTGACATTGAACTGAGACAAATTCTGACATTGAACTGAGACAAATTCTGACATTGAACTGAAACAAATTCTAACAATGAACTGAGACAAATTCTAACATTGAATCGAGACAAATTCTGACATTGAACTGAGACAAATTCTGACATTTAACTGAGACAAATTATGACATTGAACTGAGACAAATTCTGACATTGAACTGAAACAAATTCTGACAATGAACTGAGACAAATTCTGACATTGAACGGAGGCAAATTCTGACATTGAACTGAGACAAATTATGACATTGAACCGAAACAAATTCTGACATTGAACTGAGACAAATTCTGACATTGAACTGAGGCAAATTCTGACATTGAACCGAAGCAAATTCTGACATTGAACCGAGACAAATTCTGACATTGAAGTGAGGCAAATTCTGACATTGAACCGAAACAAATTCTGACATTGAACTGAGACAAATTCTGACATTGAACTGAAACAAATTCTAACAATGAACTGAGACAAATTCTAACATTGAATCGAGACAAATTCTGACATTGAACTGAGACAAATTCTGACATTTAACTGAGACAAATTATGACATTGAACTGAGACAAATTCTGACATTGAACTGAAACAAATTCTGACAATGAACTGAGACAAATTCTGACATTGAACGGAGGCAAATTCTGACATTGAACTGAGACAAATTATGACATTGAACCGAAACAAATTCTGACAATGAACCGAGTCAAATTCTGACATTGAAGTGAGGCAAATTCTGACATTGAACTGAGACAAATTCTGACATTGAACTGAGGCAAATTCTGACATTGAACCGAAACAAATTCTGACATTGAACCGAGTCAAATTCTGACATTGAACCGAGTCAAATTATGACATTGAACTGAGGCAAATTCTGACATTGAACCGAAACAAATTCTGACATTGAACCGAGTCAAATCCTGACATTGAACCGAATCAAATTCTGACATTGAACCGAGTCAAATTCTGACATTGAACCGAGTCAAATTATGACATTGAACCGAAACAAATTCTGACATTGAACCGAGTCAAATTCTGACATTGAACCGAGCAAATTCTGACATTGAACCGAAACAAATTCTGACATTGAACCGAGTCAAATTCTGACATTGAACCGAGTCAAATTATGACATTGAACTGAGGCAAATTCTGACATTGAACCGAAACAAATTCTGACATTGAACCGAGTCAAATTCTGACATTGAACCGAGTCAAATTCTGACATTGAACCGAGTCAAATTCTGACATTGAACCGAGTCAAATTCTGACATTGAACCGAGTCAAATTCTGACATTGAACCGAGTCAAATTCTGACATTGAACCGAAACAAATTCTGACATTGAACCGAGTCAAATTATGACATTGAACTGAGGCAAATTCTGACATTGAACCGAAACAAATTCTGACATTGAACCGAGTCAAATTATGACATTGAACTGAGGCAAATTCTGACATTGAACTGAAACAAATTCTAACAATGAACTGAGACAAATTCTAACATTGAATCGAGACAAATTCTGACATTGAACTGAGACAAATTCTGACATTTAACTGAGACAAATTATGACATTGAACTGAGACAAATTCTGACATTGAACTGAAACAAATTCTGACAATGAACTGAGACAAATTCTGACATTGAACGGAGGCAAATTCTGACATTGAACTGAGACAAATTATGACATTGAACCGAAACAAATTCTGACATTGAACTGAGACAAATTCTGACATTGAACTGAGGCAAATTCTGACATTGAACCGAAGCAAATTCTGACATTGAACCGAGACAAATTCTGACATTGAAGTGAGGCAAATTCTGACATTGAACCGAAACAAATTCTGACATTGAACTGAGACAAATTCTGACATTGAACTGAAACAAATTCTAACAATGAACTGAGACAAATTCTAACATTGAATCGAGACAAATTCTGACATTGAACTGAGACAAATTCTGACATTTAACTGAGACAAATTATGACATTGAACTGAGACAAATTCTGACATTGAACTGAAACAAATTCTGACATTGAACCGAAACAAATTCTGACATTGAACCGAGGCAAATTCTGACATTGAACTGAGACAAATTATGACATTGAACCGAAACAAATTCTGACAATGAACCGAGTCAAATTCTGACATTGAAGTGAGGCAAATTCTGACATTGAACTGAGACAAATTCTGACATTGAACTGAGGCAAATTCTGACATTGAACCGAAACAAATTCTGACATTGAACCGAGTCAAATTCTGACATTGAACCGAGTCATATTATGACATTGAACTGAGGCAAATTCTGACATTGAACCGAAACAAATTCTGACATTGAACCGAGTCAAATTCTGACATTGAACCGAGTCAAATTCTGACATTGAACCGAGTCAAATTCTGACATTGAACCGAGTCACATTCTGACATTGAACCGAGTCAAATTCTGACATTGAACCGAGTCAAATTCTGACATTGAACCGAGTCAAATTCTGACATTGAACCGAGTCAAATTCTGACATTGAACCGAAACAAATTCTGACATTGAACCGAGTCAAATTCTGACATTGAACCGAGTCAAATAATGACATTGAACTGAGGCAAATTCTGACATTGAACCGAAACAAATTCTGACATTGAACCGAGTCAAATTCTGACATTGAACTGAGGCAAATTCTGACATTGAACCGAAACAAATTCTGACATTGAACCGAGACAAATTCTGACATTGAAGTGAGGCAAATTCTGACATTGAACTGAGACAAATTCTGACATTGAAGTGAGGCAAATTCTGACAAAGAACCGAAACAAATTCTGACATTGAACCGAGACAAATTCTGACATTGAACTGAGGCAAATTCTGACATTGAACCGAAACAAATTCTGATATTGAACTGAGGCAAATTCTGACATTGAATCGAGACAAATTCTGACATTGAACTGAGACAAATTATGACATTGAACTGAGACAAATTCTGACATTGAACTGAAACAAATTCTAACAATGAATCGAGTCAAATTCTGACATTGAACTGAGGCAAATTCTGACATTGAACCGAAACAAATTCTGACATTGAACCGAGTCAAATTCTGACATTGAACCGAGTCAAATTCTGACATTGAACCGAAACAAATTCTGACATTGAACCGAGTCAAATTCTCACATTGAACCGAGTCAAATTCTGACATTGAACCGAGTCAAATTCTGACATTGAACCGAGTCAAATTCTGACATTGAACCGAGTCAAATTATGACATTGAACTGAGACAAATTCTGACATTGAACTGAAACAAATTCTGACAATGAACTGAGACAAATTCTGATATTGAACTGAGACAAATTCTGACATTGAACCGAGACAAATTCTGACATTGAACTGAGGCAAATTCTGACATTGAATCGAGACAAATTCTGACATTGAACTGAGAGAAATTCTGACATTGAACCGAGACAAATTCTGACATTGAACTGAGACAAATTCTGACATTGAACCGAGACAAATTCTGACATTGAAGTGAGTCAAATTCTGACATTGAACCGAAACAAATTCTGACATTGAACTGAGACAAATTATGACATTGAACCGAGACAAATTCTGACATTGAACTGAGACAAATTCTGACATTGAACTGAAACAAATTCTGACATTGAACTGAGACAAATTCTAACATTGAACTGAGACAAATTATGACATTGAACTGAGACAAATTCTGACATTGAACTGAAACAAATTCTAACAATGAACCGAGTCAAATTCTGACATTGGACTGAGGCAAATTCTGACATTGAACTGAGACAAATTCTGACATTGAACTGAGGCAAATTCTGACATTGAACTGAGGCAAATTCTGACATTGAACTGAGGCAAATTCTGACATTGAACCGAAACAAATTCTGACATTGAACCGAGTCAAATTCTGACATTGAACTGAGACAAATTCTGACATTGAATCGAGACAAATTCTGACATTGAACTGAGACAAATTCTGACATTGAACTGAGGCAAATTCTGACATTGAACCGAAACAAATTCTGACATTGAACTGAGGCAAATTCTGACATTGAACCGAGACAAATTCTGACATTGAACTGAGGCAAATTCTGACATTGAATCGAGACAAATTCTGACATTGAACTGAGACAAATTCTGACATTGAACTGAGGCAAATTCTGACATTGAACCGAAACAAATTCTGACATTGAACTGAGGCAAATTCTGACATTGAACCGAGACAAATTCTGACATTGAAGTGAGGCAAATTCTGACATTGAACCGAAACAAATTCTGACATTGAACTGAGACAAATTCTGACATTGAACCGAGACAAATTCTGACATTGAACTGAGGCAAATTCTGACATTGAATCGAGACAAATTCTGACATTGAACTGAGACAAATTCTGACATTGAACTGAGGCAAATTCTGACATTGAACCGAAACAAATTCTGACATTGAACGGAGGCAAATTCTGACATTGAACCGAGACAAATTCTGACATTGAAGTGAGGCAAATTCTGACATTGAACCGAAACAAATTCTGACATTGAACTGAGGCAAATTCTGACATTGAACTGAGGCAAATTCTGACATTGAACTGAGACAAATTCTGACATTGAACTGAGACAAATTCTGACATTGAACCGAAACAAATTCTGACATTGAAGTGAGGCAAATTCTGACATTGAACCGAAACAAATTCTGACATTGAACTGAGACAAATTCTGACATTGAACTGAGACAAATTATGACATTGAACTGAGACAAATTCTGAAATTGAAGGACAATTCTGACGCTGGACGTATATTTTTGACGTTGAAGCAACCAATTTTGCCGCACTCTGATAAAAATCCGCCTGGTCATGAGTTTCAAGGACATCACAAATTGCTTCACTTATTAAGACGAACGTTTCGATGACGTACAGGATATGACGACAGCAGAGCGTTGATGATTGCAATAAAGGCTATGATTGCATCCACACTCAGTGACGAGAGTAGCCATAAAAACGGTGCTAATGATAACCGCGATTTCCTGTATAATGTCGGCACCAAAGAAAGACAGTTATACGTTGTATGTATGTATGTATATTCGTTTATTGAGTAAACTGGTTGTCATACCGTTGTATCTCCCGTTCGACCACAAAGATATACCAAGTGCTGATAGGTGGATGTTGAAGATATCTCTATCATTCGTTTGGTGGATTCTGGTATTTAGTGGAATCGTAAACGTAATCTCCAAACTTCTAAAGCGCCACTCTAAAGGCAAGCGCAGTGCTCAAGGGTATACACTAGCGTTACGTCAAATCAGAGGTGTTTTCCACATGGTAGTCAAAAGGAGGTCCGAGTTCGGTTACCAGAGGGTCCAGAACAAGAGACGAGGCAGAGCAGCTGTAAAGGCGAGTGTAGTTTAAGGCAAGAAGAATTGGAAGGCGGAGGATCAGATGGGTCAGGGTAGGTCGGCAGCAGCAGCAGCAGCAGCAGCAGCAGCAGCAGCAGGTGTAGTAGTAGTAGTAGTAGCAGTAGTAGTAGTAGTAGTAGTAGTAGTAGTAGTAGTAGTAGTAGTAGTAGTAGTAGTAGTAGTAGTAGTAGTAGTAGTAGTAGTAGTTGTAGTAGTAGTAGTAGTAGTAGTAGTAGTAGTAGTAGTAGTAGTAGTAGTATATTATAATAAACTAATACAATTACAACAGCAATAACAACAACAATAACAACAACAATAATAATTATAATAAAAATGATAATAATAATTATAATGATAGTAATAATAATAGCTTCACCGATTATTTATCCATCTGTGCCTCTAACTCCATCATCTGTCTGCCATCAACCACGTTGCTTTCTGAATTGTATATAAAGGAAATTAATTTGGCGCTAAATTTGAGGTCCATTAGAACTTAGAAGGCGATGATAAAGTCAATGGACCTTCTAAACGTTGCTTGCAGGCTTCAATTTGTGCGGCGCCGGTCTACATTCGAGGTCGTTTCGAAGTGAGGACAGTGAAGTCAGTGAACGGTTGTTGTCGTCAGCGACCACCAGGGGGCGTCGACTGAGGCTGAACGTCGGTCTGGAAGGGTCGATTGATCTGAGAGACAGAGCATCACTCTGACCCATCGCCACGCCATCTATTCCCACCCAGTCTGTCGCCAAAACCACCCCTTCAACAGTCTCTCCATCCCCTCAGTGGAAGCGCAACACAGCGGGATGAGGATGGGTAGAGGGGGCTTCCTTAATCCCACTTCCTTTATGTCCTTGTCGACATTTGTTCTCTCTTCCCTCACAAAAATCGTCCTTCCGTGACTCCATCTATTCCTTCTCCCATCCTTCTGTCCATCCATCCGTCCTTCTGTCTATATCTCGCCCTTCATAATGCGATCCATATAACTCGTCCTCCACATATCCTTTTCTCCATCCACCCTTCCGTCCCTCCTTCAATCCGTCCGTCCCTTCAATAGTCTCTTCATTCGTTCTTCCATCCTTTCCTTGTCTCCCTACCTCTCTCTCCCTGGGCCCGTCGGATTTTATAAATATAAATGGGAGTCAGAGAGTGCGAACTAAATTAAGGGTGAGCCGCGGTGAGTTGTTGCGAATTAGAAGAGTAATGAGTAATGGACTATTAGTCCTATGGACGGTCCATGGAGGGAAAGAGGGAGGAAGGCAGAAGAGGGAGGGGCACAGACGTAGAAGGGAGGGTGAGCACGTGGTTCCAGTTTAAATTACACCGAGTTTCCATGGCAATGCGGAGACAATTGGTCCGCCAATTAATGTCGCAAATCATATGACGTGCTGGAACGAACGCCGAAGGGTTTCCGGAACGGGGTAAAACAAGTGGGCGGCGTCATGTTTTGATTGAGACAGGCGCTATATAATTGTAGCGTGGAGCTTCGTTTTCCCTAAGCTACGTACGGCGTCAACACTGGTAATTTGTAAGTCGGTGCTTACATTAAACTTGCGCTAAATGAATGATCTGTGACTGATCGAGCGATTGATAGATTGATTTATTCGTTTAGTCTTTAAGTGCATGGTTGTAGTTTCTTGGTTGATTTATTTGCCGGATGCTTTGTTTGCGAGGAATATGTGGTTTCCTGTAATTAATATTTTGCCTGTTATATTATTCCATTCAGTTGGTCGGCTCCTTCGAATAAATTTTCTTTTCGATGAAATTACATCTGTTTTCATCGCAGAGGTCTTCAGATGAGATTTATAGGCTATACGAGATTTACAAATGAGATTTATTGAGGAGTTTGTTAGGCAAGATGTGTGTATGCGACTTATATACGGTAATTATAGATGCCACCTATGCATACGGTGAGACTTTTACATAGGATTCAGAGCCGAGATTTAATGTTAAGATGTTGTCTCGTCCTAAGCGACTTATATACGGTAATTATAGATGCCACCTATGCATACGGTGAGACTTTTACATAGGATTCAGAGCCGAGATTTAATGTTAAGATGTTGTCTCATCCAGTGTGAGAATTGTAGAAAAACTGGAGGATAGACTTTGATGAGTTCGATCCATGTAGAGTTGAATATTATATCACTATTTTGCCAACTGAGAAAATTCACAAATGCAATAGAAACTTAAGTTCCTTAAAGTGATGACATCACCAAATTTAATAGTATAGAATTCACATAGTCACAAATCTCACAATAAACCAGAACATTACATTATTAGTAACCAACAAAGTTAGTGTAATTGTGAGAGAAAATGCTAAAAAATACATGCACAATATAATCACACTGGCACAACTAAGGGGGTTGGAGACGACCCTCTGTGATGTGCAATGAAGTCTTAATTGCGGGTCCTAAGAAAGACGGAGGGGTTTGAACCCCTCAGCGCCCAGACAATTCTCGCTCTGGTCTCATCTTCAAAGACGATGAGATGGTGTGCGGCGTGTTGTGCAGAAAGTTTAAGTATAATTACCCTCAGAAGGCCAAAAAGTGGAAGGGCCTCAGGTGATTAACGATCAGAAGACTATCGCGGGAAAGAACAATAATTATACTGAGTGTGTTTTTTCCTAATTACATACGTAACTCTCGGGTTCTGATTGATCTGCTCGAAGCTGACTAGCAGATGCCAGAGTCATGCATGTAGGCCTACACTTGTACGATTTACACAACCAAACTGTGACGCAGTGGCGGCGCCGCCTATGTTTGTTGTACGCAGGGATCCCGTCCTAAGCAAAAAAGAACCGGAACGCCGGCGTCAGACTCCATATGTTCATCTAGTCTAGAAATGTTCCTGTGAATCCTGTCTAAAAAATACAGGTCGTCAAAAAAAGAACCGGAACACCGTTCCGGTGCGTTCCAGTCCCAACCGATCCCTGGTTGTACGGCTTTTGCCGTACCACTTTTTAAGGTTTTACGGCAAAAACATAATTTTGCCTTACACTTTTACCCAGGGCCTCTAATTTGCCGTAAGTTTACTACTTTTCAAATCGTGGCGCCGCCACTGCTGTGACGTCTTTTATGACGCAGTACGACGACAAACCTTTGCGTGGTCCGCAAAGGTTCACCAGTCACTCTGTTACAGAGTAAAGCAGGGAGGCGACCTGACCGACGACTCTGATGAGCGTAGACTCGGATCCGACCTGGGCTGGTGAACCAAAGTCCTCCGTGCCCACCTTCTCGTGGTGCGGACCGTTGGTACCCTTCCTAGGAAGGGGAACGAACGGGCACGGCAGGCAAAACCAGGGGAAGGCAATGGCAAACCACCCTTGTTAATCATGCCAAGAAAATCGTCATGCGACACACCAAACCACGCCGATGGTCGCGGATGGAGGGACTCCCAGGCCGGAGCGCTGAGGTGGGACTCCCAGGCCAAAGCGCGACTCTCAAGGGCTACTGGGAGAAGTAGCAAGACGGCAACGGAGACTGTGTAGCATGACGATCGCTAGGGCTCCTAGAGCCGACAGCACAAAGAGACGACGACAAAAGTAGTAAGTCTCCCGGCAGATTGTGACAGTATGGCGGTTATAATCATGACGTATCATTGTGAACTGTGGCGGTGAACAGAATGACGTCTTGTGACACAGAGGATTTTTAAAGAAATTTTCACTGGTGGGGAATTTTGAAAAGGGCATTTTTCGCGCGTAATTTTAAGTCAAAAAGCACTGAATCAGAGAAACCTTTCTGAGCTGTGGGCCACAGGAATAATTACTAATAATTTATTTATTATAATATTTTATATTATTTAATTTATTATTTAATGTCATAATTTAATTTAATATTAATTTAATATTTATTATTATTATATAATTGTCTAATAAACAAGAAACATTTAGTACAGCCATTTTCTGTTTTAACAAGTAGGGCCTACCTTTAGGCCTACCTGGATACGGTCCATTCTTCATCAGTTGAAACTTCCTAAGAGCGCCATCTCTGCATGTCAGTATGTCACAAAGGACAAGATCATCTCGCTGAAATTGTTTCTGTAAAGTTTGGTATAGCCTACATCCAAGATATCGTCTATTATCCAAATTTGTCTGTCACTCCAAGTCTTTGTGAAACCTCGAGCTTCAGCCTTCTCTTTACGGTTCCCATTTTGCTCTAGTTTATTCCACACAGCCTCACATCAATTGTACCTGATGCTGAGCGAAACGTACTTCATGATGTCGAGGAAACTGTTTGGCATCTTTGAGCTCAGAATTGCAGCAAATTCGTCTTATTCTTCGATGTACGAAAATATGTGACTTTATGAGTTTTCAAGATTTTAAGCCTAGGATGCTTATCGTTTCCCTTCTCTGATTCCTTATGCAGTTTATCTCGATCTTCGTTTCCCTTCTCCGATTCCTTATGCAGTTTATCTCGATCTTTAACGGCATTGTGTGCTTCAGATTGCAAATGATCTACTATTAACTCTAAACGATCTTCACCATAAGCTCTGACACCTATTGCGATGGGCACTGTGCCGTTTCTCAAATACTTTTTAGCCTCATCTATGTACTGAAGACACAATTTACAAGACACATGCACACGCTTCTTTGAATCTTTAGTTGCGTTAAATATCTCTAGTTCGTTATTGTTCTTTAATAAACTATTCAAGTCTAGTTTTATTCCTTTGTAAAAAGAAACACTGTTTTTTTTCTTCAGAACTTTACATCGCTTAACTGATGTCAAACTTGTCGGTTGACTAGGCCTAGTTGACGAACCTCCTTTGTTAAATTGAATAAGTTCGTTGACACGTGTTGAAGACTTAGGCCTACTTGACGATGGAATAGCATCCAGACTCACAAAAACCATTTACGATTGACTTGCTGCATTTGCTACATCATTTGCTACAATTGACGATTTGCATTCGCTTGCTGCCTGACTCGCAACAGTTAACGATTGACAGGCCTAACTGTTGTTGCCTGATTGGTTGTTGGCAGACTGGTTGTAATTGTTTGCTGTCGAGTTTGGTTAAATAAATCTGAAAGCTTTTGACATTTCTTAGCGCTATCCAAGAGCAAATCTGCTTTTCTTTCTTGATTCTTTCTGTAGCCTACTCGGCATGATTGTAATTTAACCAATATTATTCTTGCGTAAATTAGATAAATCCCAATCCCTAGAGATTAGCTTTATCGTAACCACAAACCAAAATTCAGTTTTACGGTTTTAGTTTATGTTTGGTTTTCGCTTTTAAATGATAAAATTAGAAATATCAACACACCGAAGACGTAAATAACAGCAAAGAGCAGACTACTGGTGACCAAAGAAATATAAGTTTCAAAGATTTCACGTTTACTGTGGCAGACTCATAGACATCTTCTATTTAATAGATGTCTATGGGCAGACTATGGTGACCAAAGAAATATAAATAATAAAGATTTCACGTCTACTGTTGCCAACGAGGTAATAAAACAGGCTGTGGCAGACTATTGGTGACCAAAGAAATATAAATTGTAAAGATCTCATGTGTGCTGTGGTTTGCATTTACAGTAGGCCTATATCATATGCGTAAGGTCACACAAATGAAAAAAATAATTATTTGGGACTAAAAAGGGCAAATTCACTGGTGGGGAAAAGGGCAAGGACTGGTGGGGAATTCGAGAGGGCTGGTGGGGAATTTCCCCACCAGTCAACATGTTAAAAAATGCCCTGTTGTGACAGATAACGACTGAGAAAGGTACTCAGAGGGCGTTGTATACATTCATTCATAGGCTATACATTCGTCCCCAATGACCGAGTATGGCAGTTTTATGGAAAACTACACTTAGTCGAACTTATAAATAGTCTGGCCGTATACGTCTGGTCTGTCTGTCTATCTCAGACTATCTGCATGTATGTATATGCATGTATGTATACATGCAGTTATTTATCATATATGTATACATACATGCTTACACACAATCGAACACATAGGCCTATACTTACATACATACATACATACATACATACATACATACATACATACATACATACATACATACATACATACATACATACATACATACATATATACATATATATATGTATATATGTGTATATATATATATATACATACAGGGTGGGCCAGCATAAATGAACCGACTTTGAATGCATATAACTCCGCCAATTTTTTAAAGTTATTTATACTTAATGCGTCAAATTAAAGATATTTCACTCTAGTATTAAGATTCAAACACATTTGTTATTGTAGCTTTAGCCTACATAATGTAGATCGTGATATAACAAAAATCATCGTTTTTGCAGAAACTAGCTAATAAAAAATTCATGACAATTTTAACAGTAACTGCACAAAACATGAAACCATAGGCCTATAGCATTCTGGAAATGTCTGTTTCGCGCTGAATTTCCCGGGGAGATTTGCCTGTACCCGGGTCATCGTCTTGATTGCAAAATTAACTCGGACACACGAGCAATGTTAGCGGGTGTGCGCGCCGTGCGTACCGATTCGCATGGTTTACGACGCGAAGTTCCTGTTTCATCAATTTTCCGTATCAGACGATTCAGCGTATTTGTATTCCAACCTCTGAACTCTTTAATCATTTGAAACGCATTAAATCCCTTATCAGTTCGCAAGATTCGGATCAAAACTCGATCATCGTCTGTCAACGGCGCCATATTGCGTCACTATTGACAACAAAATATGGTAGCTAGGGCTGTTCCAAACATTTCCTTAAAATTTAGACTAGTACCAGTTCGACTTTCTCAAAGCTAATACCAGTCTTGTTGTCAAGACCTTGAACCTCAAGACCAAGACCAAGACCAAGACCTTGAACCTCAAGACCAAGAACAAGACCAAGACCTTGAACCTCAAGACCAAGACCAAGACCAAGACTTTGAACCTCGAGACCAAGACCAAGACCAAGACCTTGAACCTCAAGACCAAGACCAAGACCCAAAAAATCGCAATCAGGTCAAGACTTCTAAAAATTGTCAAGTCGGAATGTTCGCTATTTTAATGAAAACACGAGTCTTTTATTTTATTCAAGCAAATTAACTTTAAATGCAAACTGCAGAGAAATCCGAATTTGTATTCAAAAGTCCTTCATGCAAACCATTAGCCTATTCCAAATGCCTTTTGTATTTTATAAAAACCAATTCGCTCAGAATTTTCTGACCAAGACGTGCCTGGTGGGCCTCATAAAAATTCCGCCATGTGAAAAAATACGTTCTACAGGTGCTGAAGTCGCTGACACACACAGAGCAGTTTTTCAAGCACTGGATGTAAATTTACAGATAGTGAGTCCTTTTGAAATCTTCCCATGGTTTATCATACCGTCTGATACAGAATAACTGTTGCTGCTGCCAATGGGTTTTCCTGACCAACAAGACTTATCCATCCATAGATATTGGTCGTATGATACAAGCAGGATTGATACAGAATTCTTGAGTTCTGTTAAATGACTGTTCATATTGACAGCCGGTCTTGGTCTTGGTCTTGCGAGACCAAGACCAAGACTTTGAACCTCAAGACCAAGACCAAGACCAAGACCTTGAACCTCAAGACCAAGACCAAGACCAAGACCTTGAACCTCAAGACCAAGACCAAGACCAAGACTTTTTAAAACGAACTCGAGTGCACTCGAGACCAAGACCTTGGTCTCGAGGACAACAAGACTGGCTAATACTAGAGTGAAATATCTTTAATTTGACGCATTAAGTATAAATAACTTACACAAATTGGCGGAGTTGTATGCATGCAAAGTTGGTTCATTTATGTTGGCCCACCCTGTATATTTAGATATGTATAATTTTTTATATATGTATCGGTAGATTTATACTGCGCCTTTTTAACGGGTAAAAAACACGTTAAGCAATATACATTGCAGAAATTGCTTCTATGAGTTCATAGATGTGACTGGATTTCTAATGTTAATGTTTTTAGGATCCTAGAATGAAGACTGAGGTAATTCGCGTCAGAGAACTCCGACTTCAGGACTGAACGGACCTCGGATCCTGACAGACAACCGGAAGTGGAAACAAGAAGATCGTTCTGGAACGTCAAGGACGATAATGGATTCAGCTGACATGTCAACGGCCATCGGATTGGTCATCGAAGCCTCGAACCCAGACCGAGGCGAATCTTCGGAGACGAGCAACGGATCACTGACTCAGGAGGACATTGAACGCCTCATCCGTGAGAAATTCCAGGTCAGCACCAGCAACTTCAATCCAGTCACCCAGGCGTCCCTGATCGCCGCCTTTACCGTACTCATCGCTTTCGGTACGGCGGGAAACAGTCTCGTCTGCTACGTCGTACTCGCCAACCGCCACATGCGTACCCCACGCAACGTACTCATCACGAATCTGGCGGCGTCGGACCTCGTACTGTGCCTCTTCACGCAGCCCTTCAACCTGATGAAGGTCTCGATGCCGACCTGGAGGCTGGGAACGGCCGTCTGCAAACTGCTTCCGATGGCATCTGGAACGAACGTCTTTGTGTCGACCATAAGCATCACAGCCATCGCGTTGGATCGCTTCCACCTGATCGTACACCCGACAGAGACTGATCTTCTGCTGATGAAGTCCGGGGCGTCCATCGCTCTCGTCTTCATCTGGATTCTGTCGATGCTCATGGCCACTCCTATGCTCGTCTTCAGCTCGACCAAAAGCGTCGAACCGGTACCTGGAGTGAAACTCTACGATGTTTGCGTTGAAAATCCGGACCATCACTACGCAAAGGTGGCCTACTCTGTCGCTTCGATGATCGTTCAGTACCTGGTACCGATCGCCATACTGTCCGTGGCCCACGCACAGATCTGCAAGAAGCTGCGCTATCGGATGGCGACCAGCCGCCCTACGGTCAACGCCACGACGACAACCAGCACAGCCACCGCCGCCGTCGCACCTCTAGCCGCGAGAGAAACGCCGCTCCATACGACTGCAGCGTTGTCGGTATTGTCACCGTTCCAGGCGCGGAAGCTGCAGATGGAGAAGATCCGGAAGCGGAAGACGAATCTGCTGCTCGTGATGATCGCCGTCGTCTTCGCTTCCGGTTGGATGCCCCTGAACGTCATCAACGTCATCGCAGACTTCGACCTGACCTGGATCCTCTCCTTCGACAAGAGTGGTCTCTCCTTCGCCATCTGCCATCTGCTCGTTCTCAGCTCCGCCTGTGCCAACCCCGTTCTCTACGGCTGGCTCAACGACAACTTCCGGCAGGAGTTTCTTCGCGTCTTGTGCAGACGATGTCAGAGGACCAAAGCCCAGAGCGGGGTCGGAGGATCCGAAAGAGGGCGGACCCGACACTGTTGCCTACCCTGCTGTTGGAGGAGTCCCGAACGGGCGACACCGAAGGAGACGCTCGGCCTCGGCAAAACCAGTTCACCGCGAACTGTCGTTTCGAGCATGAATCATTCCGTCGAAACGGCTGTCCATCTCAAGGACCTGAGCGTCAAGGTGGAGGCAATGACTTGCTATAGGTCAACTGATCTGTGACCTTTGGCTTCATGGCCGGCCCTGGAAGCGGTCGAGGCAGTTAACTCAAGAAGTAAGGGTTCCGTGTCTCCAGAGCCGGAACAGGACGAATCCCAAGGTCCTGGACAAGAGACCAGGACATGTCGTTGACTTCCCTGCTTACGTCATTACCAAATTATACTGCTTGGTGACAGAGTCTCATGTGCGCAAACATTTGTCTGCGGTCATTACAGGAGTTCGACCAGGAGGCTCGAACCATCAACTGTCAGTTTACAGACGCTACCGAACAGACCCAGTGCCGCACTAATAAGCTGTACATATATATATTGGAATTACCTGATCTGTCATAAAGCGATTAAAATGGCTCTTGATACGGAATGAGCGCAGCGATAAAGCGATCAGCTCAGCAATTACAACAGAAACTGAAACTTAGCGCATAGCGTCTAGCGTTATGCTGTGCGACCACAAGCTACACAGCGATAGAAAAGCGCTTAGCACAAAGTATTCAAACAGCTGCAGCGCTTTCTATAATCGCTCTCAAGCATTTGCCAATGGTTCTCGCATCAGTCAAATTGTCTCTGGACTTTTTGATTGCATGGGTATTTGCACTTCACTGAACAGACGCAAACAGAATGCAGTCTTTCTCTTTCTGTATATAAAGCGGGCATGCAAAATTGCATACTTATAATGATATATGACTGTGTATGTATATCCATGTGTGAATGTAACTATGTATATATGTATGTATGTATGTATGTATGTATGTATGTATGTATGTATGTATGTATGTATGTATGCATGCATGTATGTATGTATGTATGCATGTATGTATGTATGTATGCATGCATGCATGCATGCATGCATGTATGTATGTATGTATGCATGTATGTATGTATGTATGTATGTATGTATGTATGTATGTGTGTATGTATGTATGTATGTATGTATGTATGTATGTATGTATGTATGTATGTATGTATGTATGTATGTATGTATGTATGTATGTATGTATGTATGTATGTATGTATGCATATATGTATGTATGTATGCATGTATGTATGTATGTATGTATGTATGTATGTATGTATATGTATGTATATATGTATGTATGTATGTATGTATGTATGTATGTATGTATGTATATATGTATGTATGTATGTATGTATGTATGTATGTATGTATGTATGTATGTATGTATGTATGTATATATGTATGTATGCATGTATGTATGTATGTATGTATGTATGTATGTATGTATGTATGTATGTATGTATGTATGTATGTACGTAGACATGCATGTATTTATGCCATACATATGCCTACATATGTATGCATGTATGGATGATGTATGTATGTATATATGTATATATGTATGTATGTAATTATGTAATTATGTATGTATGTGTTCCCGTAGATATATGTGTGTGTACAGTGTATGTATGTATGTATCCTTGTATATATGCATGTATGTACGTATGTATGCATCGATGCATGTATGTATGTATGTTTATATGTATCTATGATTTTGTCTATGTGTATATATATATACGTATATGTATGTATATATTATGCGTAGATGTATGTATGTATGTATGTATGTATGTATGTATGTATGTATGTATGTATGTATGTATGTATCTGTGTATATTTATGGCTCTCTGTATGAATGTGTGAATGTGTGTATGTGTTTATATATGTATTATGTATGTTTTTTCTAATTTATTGAAAATTATCAGGGTCTATATTTAGAGTTTGGAATGCAAACCAAAGCCACACACATATATATATATATATATATATATATATATATATATATATATATATATATATATATATATATATATATATATATATATATATATATATATATATATATATATATATATATATATATATATATATATATATATAAATATACTCAAAAATTTATGTTCAACAGTAGTTATTATTAATTCATACTATCTATTGTCATCATCATTATACAAAATAGTTTATTTATTGTTTAAAAAATCATGCTATTAATGATAGTTTTGCCGGTAAACAACTTGATTAATGTGGTTGGGCTATTTGCAGACGCAATCTTTTCTATTATTAAAATACAGTGTGGCCCAGACACCTAAGGAATTGGTTCTTTCTAGAAATGCTTGATGTCTTCTTTTCTGTGAAGTTGTGATTCTCCATATTACCACCATTATTCAAACGACATCTGGCGTCTGGCAGTTCCGCTAACGTAGACCTTATTTCGCCTCGCAGCCATGGGATTCTGCTTTTGCGATCAGCACGTCTATAAGTAGGTATGTCAGCCAATAAGTAGACAAGTAAGGCTTAATTAATTTTTCGCTTACAAAGGGCTCCCTCTAGTGTAGGCCTATAATTAGTGACAAAGCGACAAGAAAATAATTTGCAATATTAACGCTGCCTTGGAGCGGATATTTGTCGTTTAAATAAGCAAAACAGATGAAAGGTAATTCTCTGTTTGTCAAAAAATTGGAAACCGCACCTTTAAAAGAAAGAAAGAAGTATCTTTTTATCGCTATCGCATGGATAAACCCAATCTGAAAGATCCCCATCCTTCCTCTCATAATGATTTTAGGCCTATCTCAGGACTTCCAGTTCTCTCCAGATTAGTTGAACCTGTTGTTGTCCTCAGATATCTATATCCTGCCTTCGACTCTCCTCCTACTCAAGGACCAATTTGCATTCAGACCCACTGGATCAACAACAGCTGCCATAGCCTAACCGTACTTCTTCATCAGATTTCCGACCTATTAAAATCTAATGAGTAATTTCAACTGACTTGTCTAAAACATTTGACACTGTCCGCCACTACACACGTTTTCAGAAAATAGGCACCCTTAATATCCCACATGAAATCTAGTAACTGGCTTCAACAATAGGGACTACTTGCTAAACAGGAGTCATATCACAAAGTAGCCTATATGGGAATAACCTCAGAACAAAAACCCATTAACTCTTGTGTCATCCAGAGATCTGCGATCGGCCCTGTAATCTTGCCACAAAATCCTCAGACCTCCACCCAAAACATCCATTTAATTTCATTACTAAATTCGCTGATGATACCCATCTTCTTATTGGCTCCTCTCACATCAATACCGCTCAGGACGAATTCGTCCACACCTCCTGTTGGGCTAATAGTAAACCGCCTAAAGCCCCACAAGACAAGCGAACTAATAATTTTTGTTAGTGGGAAGGGAACCCCTCTGTTTCCCCCAATCATTCCAGGAGCAATCCGGGTCACTTTCTTTGCCAGTCCTAGGAATAATAATTAATCTGCTCTGACCTTGGAATGAATGTTCACCTTGATGAAGTTCTGTCTACCTCTTCATCATCACTCCATGCACTCCGTGTCCTCCGATCGTGAGATCGTGGCTTTCCATCTCATCTCTTGCAGGAAATAGCAAGGGCCACCACCATAGCTTATTTTATGTATGCTTCGGATTGCTTCCCCAGCCTGGTGGGATTACACCCAAGTAGGAGACAGAGAGTGGGTTGAAAACTGCTGAGGAAAATGTGACGTTCTGGTCTACTTTCCCCATCTATTCAAAGCGCTTCTGAATTGGCAGAACAGGCAGACGAATCTTTAAGGCAGCCATTCCAAACCCAGACCATGTCCTGCGACCCTTTTTTCCACCTGATCGCAATATCCCTCATAATCTCCGGCCACGGGCTCATAATTTCACATTACCTGATAAAAATGACAAAACTTTATATCCCGTAGGGCCTATGCTCTATAAAAGCACTTATTTACAAATAACAATTAACTATTTTAGCACTGCACTGTTTTCTTTTTTTTATGTAGGCCCTATAACCAGTGTTTAATCTAGTCCACCTCTTCTGGGAGGGGAAACAAAGTTTCTGGGGGGAGCAAAGAACTTACACAAGATTTTTTAAATCCATCTTGACAAAGTTTCAGACTTTTCCTAATTTCATCTTTAAAAAAAGTTGATGACCTTTTTTTAGTCCTTCGCCCGATTTGTAACTTTTTCTACAGGAATTACTCTCTGAGAAAGGTTGATGACCGTTTTTTAGGAATTAATCTCTCTGGGGGGACCATGTATCCACATGTATCGTGGGGGGAATTTTCTTCTCCTAAAGGTGTCTACATTGTAATATTGATGGCCTCTGGGGGAAACACAAATCCTGGGGGGACATTCCCCCCAAAGACGTCTAGATTAAACACTGCCCTATAACTTATTTTATATAATAATAATTATAATTATATTCTTTATTATTTCAAACCGACAGACGCAGTAAGATTACATTGAAACACGAAAGTACATTCAATATCTTAGTTAAACACACGGTTTGGCAGCCATGTAAGGCGCCGCCCTAGAGGGGGGATACGGGAGTCGATCCGCGTACCTTATGCCATGAGTGTTACCACTTGGCCTACTCTATCCCCTTTTAAACTCCATTCAGTGGTTAAATTCCGCCGGATCCCGCCGGATCTGAGATCCGGCACCTCTGATATGAGATCCGCCACCTGCATTGTGAGACCCACCACCCAAATTATGAGACCCGCCACCTAAAAAGGGAGACCCATCACCTCAACAGGGAGACCCATCACCTCAATAGGGAGATCCACCACCTAAGATCAGATTAGCATTAGTCAGCCTCACAGTGCGGTTCAATATTCACTAGCATCATAGAAAACTACTTGAGCCTATGTGTTTACTTAAATCGCCTGCTGTTTTATAATCGCTGCAGAAGGGTAGTAACCCAAGGCTGTGGCAGCAGAAGTAGATTTGAGCCTACATCCGAGCGATAACACAGTAGTTTACTTCACTAATAACTCGTGTGCGGAATTTCGGAAGTCTGAGCTGGAATCGTTTGAAAATCTGAAATAGCACGTCATCTGATTAGTTATTATTTTCGCGCAGGCAGTCTGCAGATAATATCGAAAAGAAAGTTGGCCAGCGTGTAAAGAAAGCTATCGTACGTGGATGGATTGCTAAGGGTCGTCATGCTGCAACAGATTTTCTTGCAGTCCCTTAAATTAAGCTCTAAATCTAGCCCTGATCAGACAGCCACGGATATGAAGTGTTTGCGACTTCATTTTCTTAACCTTGGCATATGAGGGCGGTTGGCTAGTCCTCTCCGCAGTCTTGTTGTCCTCGAGACCATGGTCTTGGTCTCGAGTGCACTCGAGTTCGTTTTTAAAAGTCTTGGTCTTGGTCTTGGTCTTGAGACCAAAGGTCTTGGTCTTGGTCTTGAGGTTCAAGGTCTTGGTCTTGGTCTTGGTCTTGGTCTTGAGGTTCAAGGTCTTGGTCTTGGTTTTGCAAGACCAAGACCAAGACTTTTGTCAATATGAACAGTCATTAATTTAAACAAACGGCAAGAATTTAACAAATTTATCCAATAATTACTCATACAGTTATTGCTTTAGTATTTACACGGTGTGAATGAGGCTTCACTGTTGTTTTGGACAATTATTTTGACTTCCGGTTATTTACCATGGAATGATGTCTAAACAGACTCATGATTAATTTGTACATTTACATCCGGTTCTTGAAAAGCTGCTTTGTGTGCTAGCGATTTCAGGCACTTGTAGACCGTGTTTTTTTCACATGGCAGAATTTTCATGAGGCACCACAGGTCACGTCTTGGTCAGAAAATTCTGAGCAAATTGGCTTTTATAAAATTAAACAGGCATTTGGAATAGCATTTCGCATGAAGGACTTTTGTAAATACGAATTCGGAATTCTCTGCAGTCTCCATTTAGAGTTATTTTGCTTGAATAATAGAAAAAAACTCATGTTTTCATTAAAATAACGAGTAGTCCGACTGGACAATTTTTAGTAAGGAATAGAATTCTGGATACAATTGTGATTTGTTTGGGTCTTGGTCTCGGTCTTGGTCTTGAGGTTCAAGGTCTTGGTCTTGGTCTTGAGGTTCAAGGTCTTGGTCTTGGTCTTGAGGTTCAAGGTCTTGGTCTTGGTCTTGGTCTTGAGGTTCAAGGTCTTGGTCTTGAAGTTTAAGGTCTTGACAACAAGACTGCCTCTCCGTCGCCGTCTCGTCTTCCCACCGACAGTGGGCTGTCGGAGTACTCATTATAGCTGAGTTGGCTAGGGGGCACAAGTGAAGCAGACGCCTCGAACCAACAGATTTATGCAAGTGCAAAGCACTGAAAACGTCCACAGCCACAGAAGCATGCAGGGCAGTACGGAAATGTTTCTAAGTCACATTAAAGTCAGCATATTGTGGCATTGACAGAATGACAGTATTGAAACTCCTGCTTAATTTTCAGCTTTTCACTGGGTTTACATCTGTGATGGTCTAAGGCTATAGTCAGACTGCTTGACTTACTGGGCTCTTCAATTTGAAAGTAGTCTGCATATTAATTTTTGGTATTTGTTCATTATGTGCTGTGTAAGTTATTGCATTGACATGTCGATCAAAGCCTATAGTCTTCTATAAACTGTTATGTAAAGTAATATTATGTTTTAATCTCAATTGTTAATGTTTTTACTTTCAATTATCGGTGATGTGTCGTGTTTCATTCAGGGACGTCATTTGGGGGCATGGAGGGCATTTTCTCCTCTGATTTTTGGAAAAAAGAAAAAATTATGTAAAAAGAAAAGGAGGAAGAATAAAGGGGTAAAAAAGAAAAAAAGAGACTCATTTGCAGCATTGGCTTACATTTTTGCACATGTAGACTAAGTACAAAGCATTTTAAAAGAAACACCAAAAAAGGTGGCAAAATTTGTTCGCGCGTGAGCGCGGAAAATTTTTTTTCAAACTCTTTTTGCCCCACCCCCCAGAAAAAGCTGTTGTAATTTAAGATGAGCCGTTGGTTTTGGGGATTTGCAAATATTTAGAGACCCACCACCTCTGGATGAGCAATTTAACCACTGACTCCATTAATCTGTTTAGTCTCTTTCATTAATTGTTATCTGATTTATTTTCTCTTGCAATTAATGTCTTTGTAACACTGTGTAATCCCATCGCGTTTGTGTCGACGGGAATCTTTCAATAAACGAATATTTGAGTTTGATCTGAAGTTAATGTGTTACAGTAGCGCGCGCTAGGTTTTGTGCTCAACGTGTCCGGCGTTTGATTGTGTGTCAACAGCGCACATGACTTGAAGGATGAGGCAGACGACGCAGGGTTAATTACCTTCGTTTCAGGGGACAATTTTAGTCTGAAATCTGTTCAAGTAAATATATTTAAGAAATTACGAAGTTCTAGATGTCTTTTGCTGTGCAAGTATAATATTTCTATAAAAAGTTTGCATGTATATGCTATGAAATGACTTTGGCTTGACCTTGCACGTATCGCTTTTCGGGATCGTGTATATCTATATTCTATAGGACGATGGTCTTTCCTTGGTGCAAAATGGCCTTTTATGTTTGAAGTATAAATTGTGTTCTCTAGAAAAGATACAAAGCTCAGTTGGCAGTATCACTGACGTCGTTGGGCGCTGGATGGACCGTGGGTGGAGTGTCAACTTGCAAAATCTGCCAACCTTATCAGTAAAGGTCGCTGATTGTTATTAGAAACACTCGAGTATTATTTGGAGTATAAGTTTTAATTAGGTAAAGCCAAAGCATGCATTCATGATCATTGATGCAATTGTACAACTTAGTGATTATTAAAGTAGGCCTAGGCTCCTAGCTGAGAGGCCAGATAATCCATTTTAATCTTAGGTGGTGGCACAAAAAGCATTGACTCTGAAAAACATTGTTGATATATGAGCATTATAATGTGACTTTTACTAAATTGCTTTCAGGTTGCTGTACTGCTATTGAAATCACTTGAAATATGGGTAAACACAAACTAATGAAGTCTTCAGAGCAGATGTTTATCGCACCATTCAAAAAGAACAAGGACAGTAATTCTGTCAATTCTGCTGATGACCAGACTGTAGGGAAGAGATTGTACCCTCAGGATCAGTTCGACAATAATGCTAAAACCAGAGTTTGTTGTACCACTTCTACACAAACCACTACACCAAGATCCTTTGTTTTTCCAGCTAATTACACAGTACACGTTGGAAAATTTACTACAGAAACCACGCAGAAGAGTAAGGGATTAGCACTGTCTCCATCCTGTCTTTTTCCATCCAAAAAACATGATAAGAAAATTGATATTTCAGTCAGCAGTCATTCATTCAATACAGAACAAAAGAAAGATGAAAAATTGGTAAGAAGAAAGGCAGTGTGTCGACGAGAGTATGCAACTTCTAGACAAAAACAATCTGGCAGGGTGTTGAGTGGCTCAAAAACATCAAAGAGCAAACCAGTATCACAGGTATTAATAGAGTTTGTTTAAAACAAATAAATCTAATATAGATAATAATAAATATATTTAATAATGACGAATAAATATATATTTACGGGTCAATCCAGAACAATGCTGCCCAAGTTCATAATCCTACCGCGCTACAACCGCAGCAGATATACCTCCAGTTAAAACTAAATAATAAATAGAGATCTACTTTTTGATTGATTTTTGAATGAACATCTAAAACGGCAACTTTTGTGGATTTGTGATATAGAAACTGACTTGCTACTCCATGTTTTATTTAGAAAAACCAAAAAGGTCAGTAGACTTGCAGCACTCGCTTGTTTCAGGGTTGCCTCTCTATGCCATTGATTATAATTATTATATTATGGTGGCTTGTCTGATTTTCAGGCTTATAAGTTGATTTTACGTTTTAATATACCTTTTGTATCTTAATACTTTTACCGTCTACAATAGTACTATAACCGATGTCTGCAGTAGCTGCAGATACTACTGTGGCCATGCGCTGTGAAGAAACAAAAAAGTATTATTATTATTTTGAAAAATTTTAATGCGAGCAGTGACACAGAAATGCAACTCTGAGGCGTGGTTAGTCAGTCATCAGGTGAAGAGTAGCTAGATATCCAGATTTTTAATGCCAGTGAGAAATTGTGAGTTTTGTGGTATTTCTTGAAGGAAGATAGAGTTTGAGCATTTGAGAAACCTTGGTAGTCAGTACCATTCATAAGGGACAGTTTGCCATCTAGTTCCACTTATACTGATGGGAAGACATTCTGGGTGTATGCCATAGTGGCTTTGAGCATTGACCTAACAGTTGATGCGATTTAATTTAAGAATTAGTCTCATGTTTCATCATTGTTCAGTTTATGTTTTACTAAACTAATCACCATTAAACTAGCACATATTGGACCTGTTGTTTGCAATGTACACTTGCAATCACCTATAATGCATGCAATGCACACCGTCCATGTCACATGTATTCTGATTTCTTACTCAAGACGTGAATGCATCAACATCAGGTCATTTGAACAAATGTAGGTCAGGTCAAAGACATTGTCAGTTGTTGTATAGGTTTACAGTTTTGCTATTTTTCAGTTCTGATATTTTAGATTCATAATCCGTTGCAGGTCATGTGTAATGTTAGGGAGGAAAATGCTTTTAGTTTAATCGAAATATGTGGCATGGCATGGGATGCAACATACGTGTGTATTAAGTCAGGGAGCTCAGCTGGACGTTGCGGTAAGCCATTTGCAGCTCTTCAGTTGCAGACTTCAGCTGTATGTTGACTTGGCTATTATGTCAATCTTCTTCTTTGAAATGCCAGAAACTGTTTCTTTCCGGTATGGAGTGTTGTTTTTCTTCTGGTTCCTCAACACTGTAACTGAAATTGATCTGATAAATGTGGACCACCTTAGAGCGATGTTAGAAATTGTAGAAATCATCAACAGCTCTGAGCATCAAGTCTTTGTTCATTAATCCTGACTGATATTCTGTCTAAATTCTGTGAAACATGGTGGATATACAGAAATAAATTTTTATTGTCTTTGACAGCTGCTCATTGATTTTGATTCCTCTGTCTCGGTAGTGTTAAGCTACAGAAACGTTGAACGAATTTCCTTCCTATATTATGAGAAAAATTTGCTATTTTAATGCATATATAAGTATATACTGGGCAATTAATAATATAATAAAAGAATTACTGTTCAATTAATAATATAATGATTAATATATTAGGCAATGAATAAATAATAAAGAATTCACTGCACAATTAAACATAAATGATTGATATGCTGGACAATGAATACTATAACAATTTATTGGGTAATTAATAATGTAATAAAAAATTTACTGGACAATGAATAATATAATAAACTATATACTGGGTGATAAATAACTTAATGAATAGTATACTAGGTAATTATTAATATATGCATGTATATAGGCTAATAGGTGTACCTACATTTTCCGTGGTCCATTTAGTACATTTGGAACAGACCACATCTAACTAAGGTGCCATCATGTAAATAATTTGATAAAAAAAAGTAAGTTGTTTGCACGTGGTCAGGGTGACAATGGCAAGGAAAAGAGAGTGAGAGGAAAAGCAGAGGGAGATTGGGAAGGGGTTGGGAGGATCAGGAGCAACAAGGGATACTCCCCAGAATTAACTTGCAAATGAATGATCTTTGCATAACTTAGTATTATACCACTTGGGTAATGAATAACTTAATGAATAAGATGAGTAGTGCCAACTTAAAAATCTCGTGCAAAGTGATCAGTTTACAATTCAGTGATTCCCAACCTTTTTCAGAGCAAGGCCCCCTCACTAAAAGTCATTCAGTCAACACTCAACAGCACCTAGCCTTAATTTCGTTTATTTTTCTTACATTTAATTCTTTATTTTAATGACAAGCAACGTTCCTTGTATTCAATGGCAGAGTTGCAACTATTTCTACGCTACTTTAAGCTTAATAAATTGTATTATTAAACAGCTGGCCTGTGTCACTAGAGATAATCAGTATAGCTTTTCACATATTTGTCCCATTCTGCCAGCGAGCCATGGCACCCCTAGAGCAGGTTCACAGCACACTTGGGTGTTAGGTTGGGAAACTGGTTTACACATACACTAGTGCTGGAGGCTTAAAGTGAAAATCAATCTCAAGGCATTTCTTACTTTGAGTCTTTAGCCGAAACTGCTGTAGATGGTGTAATGTAATGTAATCAGTTCAGCGATTAGCAATTAGCTGTTTTAGTGCTGTTTTCGTGTATTTAGCTATACTATTGACTTGCACTTAATAAATCTGTATTTAATAATAATTATTATAATAATTGCACATACGTTTTCTTGCATTGATCGTTATTGTTTGGATTCGTAACAGAGCCCTGCAGGTGTGAACTCCTTGCTGAGTCTGATTGAAAAGACGATGAAGGAAATCAGTGAGCTACGCAAGAGACAGAAGACCCTATGCAACAAGCAACAGTTCTCTAGCATCAAAGGTAGGCCTGAGCAACAGGACTGTACTAGTGTGAAATAAACAATTCCTAGCCTATCCTGTGCAGAGCACCTGCAAAATTAACTGTCTGGTCGGCAAAATATCCATTCTGGGGAAAATACACTTTGCCTGCTCTTTGTCCATCCCCACTCCCTCCTTTTCCCACGTCCCTCTCCATGTTCCTCCCCTTTTTCCTTCTCTGACTTATCTTCCTGTTGTCTGTTTTCCTCTCCCACGTTCTTCTAACTCTACCCCACCCTGTTCGTGACCAAGCGCTATAATTGCTTTGTTTTGTTATCATTTGGGAGATGGTGCCCGGATTATCTGTCCCCTATTCAACTGAATTAACTGCACTGCAGACGACGGACGTGACTAAGCCTTTCATTATGTAGACTGTCTCTGCAACCATCTGAGGAGCAGTACTAGCAAACACGTTAGCAGTAATCCCAAAATTATAAGCACACACGGGTGAATGCAGCCTAACGACACCAGTCTTTGGCCAGGTGCACATAGGGAAATTCCATAAAATACTTGGGAAACATTTTATGATCAAGTATGCCCTGCCACTGCCTCTCTCTCTCTCTCTCTGCCTGCTGTCTCTGCCTGCGTGTAACAATAGAAAACAATAGACATTAGTGTCTGCTGTCTCCTGTCTGAGTGACAGTGCTTTATGACCATACACTTGATAACAATGAGCATCACGACAACATTAGGGACTGTTGTCTAATGCATTACTTTCACGACTGTGACCTTTTGTAATTTGGCACAGTAGCTGAATAGAGCACTCGGCCAAGTCAGTGTGAGTCCGAGCCTGCACTCAGGCAGTGACAGTGTAAAGACCTTGAGCACGTCCTTCACCCATAATAATTCTTCTTCAGCCCCATTGATGTTCTGTCATTCTGTCAGATAGACAGGCAGAGAGAGTGGCAGTGGCAGGACATACATGATCATAAAATGTTTCCCGAGCATTTTATGGAATTTCCCTATGTGCATCATGTGGTCACTTTTGAACTTTAGAAGGAGGGCAATTTCAATACGGTTGTATTGTAGTAACCTGACCTTTGTTACCAGTGATGTGTTTAAACCATGAACTGTTTATTGCAATGAAGACAGTTAATTTTGTCACCATCTTCGAATTTTCCATCAGCATTTACCTTGAATGATCGCTTAAATTTCCACTCAAACGTTTCACATTATCATTATTCGCCATATTGTTTACTCCGGAAAGGGGCTGCTTGACATCATGAAATAAGTAAGATAATTAACCGAACAAACCAAATATTGTCAACATTTTTAACTATTAATCAATTAATTAATCGTTAAAATCTGCAGCCCTAAAGATAATACAACTTAAAGCAAAATAGGGTAACTTGGGTAAGGCTCATGTATGACATGGCTGTATCAACAGAAATCCTTGAAAGCAATCTAAGATATGGTAAATTTATGGAATAAGTGAAGGAATGGATTAGTTAGATAAGTCACCATAGGTAAGGGTGAGGTAAGTTAATTTAAGGTTATTGATGGCATGCCTCGATCAAAATCAATCATACAGAAAACAACTGTCTTTATATGAACTGATCTGCTGAGGATTTGCTGAGGAAATGAAGGTATGGATCGTTCACGTCTCATGAGATGAGTGTTTGTTATGTTAAGGTGAGGTAAGTTTGGGTAAGGTAAGTAAGGTAAGATGAATATCACAGCATCAGTCTAACATTGGCACAACCTTAACTTCATGGCTACTTTGTTCTGTATCAATTTCGCATAATGCATCAGGAGTTGAGACTGCAAACACAGAGGTGGAAACAGTCCAATGTAGCAATCAGCCACGATGTCGCTGCACAGAGATGAAAACTGATCATTAAAGAAACCCCACGTTGCTAAGGAAACCATAGAGTGCAGCCTCCCGTGCATGTGACAGCATATCTAAGTTCCCAGCGAAAAGCAATACAAAAAATGCTTTTACTTCGTGCTGTGTTTCTATCTTCAAGACCCAGGAATCGTCATCGATATCTACATATGAATTACGATGGACCTAGGTCAGATATCAGTCAGGTAAGGTAATGTGATGTAAGGTAACCACTCATTTATTACAGACATCTGTCAACAGTGGTGTGCATGACAGTCTAGTGGTTGACATGCTGGACTGTCAACTGGGAGGTTGGGGTTCATATACCTGGACAGGGCAGAATGATGTTTCAGTTGCACCCCATGTGAAGCAAAGCCATAAAACTAGTTTCAGTGTTGAAAGACCATTATGTTAATCGCTCATCATTTCAAACCAGTCTTGTTGTCAAGACCTTAAACCTCAAGACCAAGACCAAGACCTTGAACCTCAAGACCAAGACCAAGACTTTGAACCTCAAGACCAAGACCAAGACCTTGAACCTCAAGACCAAGACCAAGACCTTGAACCTCAAGACCAAGACCAAGACTTTGAAACTCAAGACCAAAACCGAGAAAAATACTCCAAAAATCACAACCATATCCAGACTTTTTTTTTTTATTCCTTACTAAAAAAATTGTCAAGTCGGACGACTCACTATTTTAATTTAAACACGAATCTTTTATTTTATTCAAACAAAACAACTCCAAATGCAAACTGCAGACAATTTCGAATTCGTATTTTCAAAAGTCCTTCATGCGAAATGTTATTCCAAATGCCTGTTGCATTTTATAAAAACCATTTCGCTCAGAATTTTCTGACCAAGACGTGACCTGTGGGACCTCATAAAAATTTTGCCATGTGAAAAATACGTTCTACAGTGCTGAATTCACTGGCACACAGAGCAGCTTTTCAAGTACCGGATGTAAATGTACAAATTGTGAGTGTGCTTTTAAATAATTCCATGGTAAGTAACCGGAAGTCAAAATAAATGTCTAAAACAACAGTAAAGCCTAACTCACACCGTGCAAATACTAAAGCAATTTATTGGATACATTTTAAAAATCCTTGCGTTTTGTTAAATGACTGTTCATATTGTCAAAAGTCTTGGTCTTGGTCTTGCAAGACCAAGACCAAGACCTTGAACCTCAAGACCAAGACTTTTGGTCTCAAGACCAAGACCAAGACCAAGACTTTTAAAAACGAACTCGAGTGCACTCGAGACCAAGACTTTGGTCTCGAGGACAACAAGACTGTTTCAAACCAATTTGTTGTGAAATAGGTGACCCTAATAAGCAGGACTCTGGTCCCTTCTGGGTCGGCCCTTTGTGTTCCTGAAGCGTATTTGGAGCGCCTCTGAATAGTTGCCTTGAAGAGCACGCTATATAAATGTCTAGTTGATTGATTGATTGATTTGTACACTGCATTTTGTAATGTTTTTTTAACATTAAATGAAACTGACCATACAATGTCAGTTTGGAGATCAGGCAATGAGGGAGGGGTTAACCTGCCACTCTCATAAGCTGAGGCTAAGAAAGTGTGCATTGTTATTTATAACAGGTGTCAGATGCACACATATCCATGGCTGGTCCTGGGGGTAGCCAGAGGACTGCTCTATTCCAAAGACACAGAGCTGTTAGGCTGAAGGATCTTGATCCTCTTAGGCCAGCAACAGTCCAGCAGTGTCAGACAACCCCTAGGGTACTTTCATGGTCTCAGAATTATCAATTTCACTTTTTTCAATAACATACTGCCCTTGAGGAATTGCAGGTGCATCACTTCTGCATATCAATTCATGCATTGTACTTAGACTTTCATTATGCAGCAATCTTCCACTAGATGCATACCTAATGCTTTCTGTGACACAGCTTAACATGCATAAATTATATTACTTACAGTAGGCCCGCCATCTATGTGGATGAGTCAGATAGCTAAGCATGAGGTGCATTTGAGATGAGGCATAACTAGAAATCACCTCGGACATTCACCTCGGCCGAATACCCCGTTTTTCGACACTATTCGGAAGTATTCGCCTCGGCATATACTGTACACGCAAATAGTTGCTTGTCTGTCTCACATGCCGGAATTTATAGGCTCATAATATCAGCTTTGAGCTTCATCTAGCATATTCATTTTGAAGAAGAAAAGTACAAAAAATACGTCCATTTCATTGATTATTTATTTCTAAAATTAAAAATGTTTTAGTCAGCTATTACCAGTACAAAAATTTATTTCGATAATTTTTACATGAAAATGTGAAGCTATGCATATGGAACAAATGGTACTCGGTTCGTACCCGGATCCGGCAAATAGTACATCCAAATACTCGGATTCGCTACTCGGTGGAAAATGTCTATCCGGTTATGCCCTGCTTTGAGATGTTTGAAAGGCGCTATATAAATGGCCAGATACATATTAAACGTGACATTGGGGATCGATGAATCAACATGCTTCATTCGTTGTTACATGTAAACTGACGTAATAAATGTGGATTCATTTATTACTTTAGCGAGGACAACAAAGAGCTCATTAACGTCGTTAATGGCATGTGCCAGCATTATTTGATTTGCAATGACAGAGTGCGGCTGCGTTATTTATAACAGGTGTCAGATGCACAGCCTCAGAATCCTCATGTCGTCTGATTTGCCGACAAAATTAATTAAGGGAATTGATCCTTGACAAATTAGCATGTGAAGACTGGCATCACTTTCATTTAATCTATCGATCCGACGCACCTGGGATGCAGGCGAGCTCACAGCAGTCAAAGGCTTCCGTTCGGCAGCTAAGGATTAGCATCCGGAGCTTGACGGTGTCAAACGTCTTGCAAATGTCAAAAGGTCAATGACCCTACCAAGCATGCGGACGCCGGATAGGTAGCTTCTATGTAACGACGCAAGGTCGCCTTCCTTATTTATTCAGGCTAAGAACAACCGAATACGACAGAAGCGAAGTTCATAACCCTTCTTCAATTGGATTCCAGGTGCAGTTGATAGTGCAAAATTATTTGAGGAAGATGCAAGGGCATCTTCAGACATCGTCGCGTGACACAGCGCGCATTAGTGCAACTTTTAAACTTGCTTGGAGATGGCAAATATATGGAAGAACTATACTGCAAAAGAGCTGATTGCTCGACCAGACGGACAGTTCTTCCTAAAATTGCTGTGCTCGGCTGCTGCCTTCATCAGCAGCTCTTGCCACCTCTTTGTGAGGATAAGTACTCGCTTCGCAATAGAGGGAACACCCTTTCATGTTCCCTATTGTTAAATATAAACTGTTTACAAAGTTTTGTGAATTGATGTATCCTTAGTTAAATTTATTTGGGTCAATCTTTTTATGTTATTTGCTTATGTTATGATCTATTTTAAATGTATGCAAGTAATCGTTCTATGCAATATGATGTATTTGAGCTTTACATGTATATGCGAATGGATGTAATGTAATGTAAATCTCCAAAATTTCTCAGCGCCACACAAAAGCCACGTCACGGAGACCAGCTTATTCACCGGCGCTATATCAAATCAAATCCGCAATAGCCATATCCGCCTTATCCGTTCCGGTGCCAGGCATTGTCCGGGAGGTTAAGCCGAGGAGACAGCAGGGTGCTATGGTGGTAATCGGTGATGATGGCGGTTGTGTGGTGGCGCAGGAATGGAATCAGGATAAGATATCTTGAAGAGTTCGGTTTTCAGTCGTGAGTTGAAAGCAGCGGAGGACAGTGCAAGCGGAGGAGAGGTGATGTCAACAGGCGATATGGGAGGATGAGTGAACTGGCGGAGATCTTTTGGGAGATCGTTCCAAGGAGCCGGTGCAGCATAGACTAGGGAGCGGTTGCAGAATTTCAGAGATGAGGACACTGAAGGCCGAGATAGAGAAAGATATGATGATGAGCGAGTAGACCCGGACGGTTGGATGGTGAATAGCTGGCGAATGTAAGAAGGTTGAGAGGTTTGAAGGACGTTGTAAGTAAGAGAAATGATTTTGTATTGGATGCGTTGAGGGACTTTTAGCCAATGAAGTGATTTCAAAACAGGGGTTATGTGATGGTGTTTGGGAGTTTTGGTGACTGCGTGGGCGAGGGCATTCTGGACTATTTGCAGGCGTTTTATTTGGGAAGAGTCGATGTTGTAGAAAAGGGAATTGCAGTAATCAAGTTTGGAATGGACAATTGAGGTGGCTATTGTGCATGCGGTCTTGTAGTCAAGTATTGGGCGCAGTCGACGAAGGTCACGAATGTGCATATAGCAGGTGCGAGATAGTTGAGTGATGTGGTCGGCAAAGGTAAGGTTTTTATCAAAGATGACTCCAAGATTGCGGACAGGAGAAGAGTAAGGTAGGGGAAAGTGAGATCTGTTGGCAAAAGGTCGGAAGGATAGTTTACTTTGCTTAGTTGCTCGCGAAGGCCAATGATGAGAAATTCTGTTTTTGAAGGGTTTAGACATAAGAGGTTTGTAGTCATCCAGGCTGATATCTGTTTCATCTGCATCCCCTAGCCAACTCAGCTACTTTACATTTTACAGTAATCATTCTTCCATTGGAAATGCAAATGTAACCAACCAAGGCAGTAGAGTACACATTTTCAGATTATATTAAGTCGCTTTCTTCAGATGTGTCATAGTGTTTGACAGCCATGCTTAAGCATCTGTGTTATATGTTTGACATTCAGAGGAAACCTTTACATGGACAGACTGCCCAGTTGTTATGTTGCTTTCATTCATTCATTCATTCATTTTGATAATTTATATAGCGCCTCTTCAAGAAACCTACTCAGAGGTGCTCCTAGTCCAGCCACGGTCAAAAAGGGAAGTCTTAAGGAGGCGGTAGAAAACAGGCGAACTTCGTCGTGGAAATAAGCGCAAAGAAGGTGGGAGCCCATTCCACAAAGAGGGGCCAGCCACTGAGAAGGCACGACGCTGTTTAACTGAGGAGCGGGACCGAGGAACTAACAGCTCACCCCCAGTTGCAGAACGTAGAACTCGACGGGACATTAGGCTAGAGAGCGGACAACAGAGATCAGATAGGTAAGACGGAGCTTCACCAGAGAGAGACCGCCAAACAAGAGAAGCAATCCTATAGGAGATGCGCTGTGAGGCAGGAAGCCAATGCAGGACATCACGCATATAAGCTGAAACTGGTGCATATTTTGGGATATGGGCAATGAGCCGAGCGGCACACTTGTCACACTGCTTTGTCACTTTGCTTTGTCACACTTGTGCTTTAACCAAAGAACCTCACTCTCCATGTTGTGGATAAACCACAATATTTAAAATCTTCACCCACATTATTCACGTTATATCACAAAATCAGTCCTTATTCTCCAGATTTTCATTCAGGGCATTACAGGAAATCGCCTCAGACATTCGTCTTGGCTCAATATCTGGTGTCTTGGCATTATTTGGAAGTATTCGCCTCAGCAAATAGGCCTACTGTAGGCCTACATACAAATAGTTGCAAATAAAATTTTTAAACTTATTCATCTAGCATATTCATTTTGAAGGAGAACGTACAAAAACACCAACACCGGAAGTCCACAGTGGAAGTCAAGTCCTTTTCATTGATTATTTATTTCTAAATTCAAATTGTATTAGTCATTTATTACAAGTACAAAAAATTTTTTCGATAATTTTTTATTACATGAAAATGTGAAGCTTTGCATATGGAACAAATGGTACTCAGTTCGTACCCAGATCTAGCAAATAGTACATCCAAATACTTGGATTTGGTAATTGGTGGAAAATGTGTAACCGGTTATGCCCTACTTTCATTATTCAACGAGGTCATCTTACTGCCTTTCTCTGGTCATAACTAAGACAAGAACTGTTGCTCTTGGTGAATGAGGTCTTTGGGTTGTTAGGCTTAGACTTTGGAATTCCCTCCCTTTATCTGTTTGTTCTGCACAGCTACTTGCGTCACTCCACTTCAGAATTATCTGTTTCAAATTGCTTATCCACCACAGGCTGTCTGTCTTGTGGCAGACTGATTTTCTAGATATTGACCTCATCACAGCCTGGTTTTGGTTCCCCACAGATTGATGCCTTGTGCATTAGAAGTTGCTAATTACTAACAGCAACAATAATGGCAGAAGAGCAGTCCCTTCAGCTAGCCTGAGAGGCAGCCATGGGGATGAAGTGGTATCACTTTTTCTTAGCCTTGACATATGAGGGTGGGTGGTCAGTCCTGTCTCTCAACACCTTTCCTTCTTACCGAAACTGTACCGTCAGTGTACTCTTTACAGCTGAGTTGGCTAGGGGATGCAGATGGAGCAGCAATTTTGAAACAAGTATCTTTTCTGGTGGGGTTTGAACCCCGACCACTCAGTTGACAGTTGAGCATGCTAACCGCTAGACAATCGTGCACCGGCAGCAACAATAATAATGAAGATAATAAGAATATTTAATAATAATAATAATTCATGCAACCATTTCAGAAAGTGTCAGAAGGCTGTGCAATGATTGAATCCTTCAGAATCAAATCTAAACCTATTGTTTCAAAGACAGTATTCCATCTTTTACAACTCATGTGTTTTTCCTTAGATAACGCTAACAATTGTCACAGATTTCAAGGTTTTCAAGTGGATCCAGATCAGACAATGTCAGCCAATGAGACAATGAGGGTATGTATGTCTGTCTATTTGTCTGCTAAACTTCAATCGGTGAATTCAATCAATGCTAAAGAAATTTATGTCATAATTATAACTATGATTCATTTAGAATTTGTCACAGTGTCACATAGCAATGTGAATCTGAGGCTTGGGAATTTTGTGCTCAGCTTTTTCATAATCGTCGATCGTAACTTCAAATTTCTAAAGCGCTACTCTAAAGCTAAGCACAGGGAACCAACTACAATATTCATGAGCACAGTGTTGTGTCAGAGGGTTTGTCCTCACATACAAATAGGACATATCCAATGAAACCACAGCAGTTTAAACCATTTCAATGAGACCTGAACAAAGCTGTATGGTTCAAACCTCTGAAACTTTACAAGATTTACCCTCACTGAGTAATAGTAAATTAAATTAAATATTAACATTAAATACAATGTGTAAAAACCAAAGAAAAGTCATTAAAACTTTAGTGCTTGGTAATGTTAAAATGGTTAAATCATCAAAATATCCTCCGATTATTTCTGCATGCTGCCCATATTTTCATATAATCGGCTTTCTCAAATCAACAGACAGTACCCCAATAAAAGCAAGGCAAAGTAGTTTGCTGCATATTCCTGCAGTACTTAGAAATGCAGTCCCTTAAGGTAACTCGAGAGGAGGCCATGGGTATGAAGTGTGTTAATGGCTTCATTTTCTTGGCCTGGAATGTGACAGTAGATGACAGTACTTACTCTGACCACTTGTTCTTTTACTGAAGGTGTGCAGTCAATGTGCTTATTTGAAGTCATTTCATAGCCAAGTTCCTTAGAAGCATTAGTAGAACAGAAGCCTTACATAGTAGCTGATTGGTTGTGTGTTTGCCTCGATTCACGCCTGTCCAAGGGGCCGACACAGGTAATGTGACAGAACCTTGAGCAAGTCTGATTGCTTAGTAGCATGAATTGATGCTTGTCATTGAGATAGTGGCACTATATAATAAATTTCTAAAAATATAAACAAAATAATTATGTAACTTATGGTTGGGTGCTCACACATTTAGTTAGTTAGCTAAGAAAACAATTGAAAATATAATTAAAGTGACTTTTCTGGTTATGTTGAAAGTGATTGGGGTCACAGATGAGCTGTTTGTTAACATTGTTTAGGCTGCGATTTTGAAATGAATGAGCTATATTAATCCTATGGATGGTTTACTTACTTACATGCACACATACATATATTTAAAATGTTTGGTTAGGTTGATGATACAGAAGAATGATGACACTCATCACTGCAGCAGTTTCCACGGTTCATTGGAGTTCACACTTGTTCAACCACTTCCCTTCTGGCAGTCTTTTGTCTTCACTTCCACATTACTATACTAGAGTTGTTTGTCTGATTCTGCAAAATGTTTATGGTTCAGATTTATATATATAATATATACGCTTGTTAGGAGGATATGGTTCTATCCGAATATTTATATAGCACCTTTTGTGGACCACTAAAAGGCTAATTTCCAAATACATACACATATATTAATGTAATATATATTAATGTCTCTTTTTTCAGCCATTACTGTAAGGATTATTCGGTCATTAGCCGTGTTCTTGTTTTCACTTGTATTTGCCGTTAAAGTAATGTTTGCCAGCTAGTGAATCTATATTTGCTAAAACTCTAACCGACATGAAATGTCAGGTGTCCAACTGTATTCATCGCTGGCTAAGGCCCTAAAACTTTTGTGAACAATTCCTACAAAAAGTACATTGTTACTGTCTGGTCGTAGGCCACAGTAATACTGGGTTATTACCAGATCCCTAGAATGAATCAAACTTAACAAGTAGACAGCTCAAGAAATATGTCACACTCTATTTTCATCTGTTGGACTGACGTGTTTTACTGCCTTCGAGAGGTTCTGAAAAGCTGCTTAATAGCCAACCACTTACATTAATTGCCATCTGTTCATCTCTCAAGACATTACTTTAAAGTGTAGGTATTAGTTCAAGAGCTGCAAGTGTTTACTTTCACTTCTTCGAGTCAGTGGCCAGCTCCTTTGTATAAACCATCTCAACTCTTTAACGACAAGTGTGTACTAAAATGTATGGAAAACCCTCTTGTCGTTCAACGGTTAAGCTGCAGCTTCTATGGCTGAAATTCCCAATAGAATACAAATCTTGAAAGGGTTTCCTATCATGGCAACCTTGGATTTTGTAGTCCAGCAGTGTATTTATATAGCACCTCTCTAAATATAAATTCAAAACCATCCCAGCACTGCCATCGCAAAAGAGAACAGTTCAAGCATTGATTAACATTTGGTAAATAAAATATGCTAAATACTAACTTCTGACAGTTAAATTGGGAGCATGTCAGATAATTATAATTAACATTAATAATGCAAGCAGTTTCTGATGATGTATGGTGCCACTTCGGTTTCATTTTCTGATATTTTTAACATTCTGATATGTTAACGTTAAGGTATCATTCGAAAACAGTACACATTGATGTGTTCAGGATTTCCTCAATTTAATCATCGAAGGATTCTTTGACCACAACACTTCACATCACAAGTTGACTATTACACCAGTTAGCCATGTCTTTAGCAAAATTTTCATTATTTCTGTCACTGTTGAGACATTGTTACTCTTATACTCTAAGTCTCTTGCATTTTGCAAACTGTAATTAAATTATATTTTTATCATCATTGCTGTTGTTGAAATACAATACTAGCTGATCATTTTCATAATTATTTATTAATTACAAAGTTGGCACAACGGTTAATTAAAGTCTGTTTTGTCTAAGCACTGATTAATATTTCAAGCAACGGCAAATAGTAAAAACACAAACTTCTTGTTTCATAATCCCAAGCTATATGGCCTATTCATTAAAAGCACAGTAAACATCAGGGTAAAAATACCATTTATTCATAATACAAGGTAAAATATATTTGAGACCCAAGACACCTAAAAAGCAGAGCAAAATATCAGACATTCAATGTGGCAAGCGTTTTAAAAATATGGGTTTTCACATAAATCCTACAAGGTTTTCTCTTGCTTATCTCTGCTAATCTTTCTTCATAATTCTTTTCTTTCCTTCAAGCCGAAGAGCTTGAATTCGAAGAAGTACATAGGAACATTATAAAAAATTTTCAGTTGTATATTTTGTCAGGATTATATAATTTCAAATGTAGCGGTTTAGTGAATCATAAATGAATGCCATTTAATTAACCAGCATTAAAATGTAGCCAATCACCCATTTCGAATCTAACAGCCCAACAAAAGAAATAAAAACTGATTCCCACCTCCTGGATTGTACATAAATTCACCAATATATCCAATGCACTCAAGAAAATCAGATAGAACATAGCAATAAAAAATCTGATTTAATGTTTAATTTGTACTTCTGCATATTGATTCCTGAGTTCCACTTCCCAAGATATAACTCATGTGGTAACACTGTCATAAACAACTTCAAGGTGCTTAATGTTCAACACAACAATTCAACAATTCTCCACACACTTGTGATATGGCAGATTTCATCCGTTGCTATGACTAACTTCATTAATTTGCAAAATTAAAATGGAAATGTCAGTTACAGGATTATCATCACAGGAATATTCACTCATGGTAAGAATAAGCCCAAAGAAAAAAATTACAGGTAGACGTCCCATATTAAAATTCTAACAAAATAAAATTCAATTCCAGTTAAACTTAAAATAAAATCAATCAATGAAACGATTTTAATTAAATGGCCACCACAAGTAAGAGCACCAGTTTGGGACCAGTCTAGCACTATGTAAACATTCAGTGGTCCTTTTATTTTTTTTCCGGATCTTGATATTCAAGTTTGATAATGCACAGCTTGGATGCTGCACAGCTGAAAAACCCTGTTCAATATTTCAAACTCGCAAATCTTGATTTTGTTCATTCAACAAGTTAAGAAACATAAAATATCTCGAGCCACTGGAATATTATTTGAAATCACTAAATGTAAAAATTAAATTCAAGTAGCCCAACAGCTGCATAGAGGAATGTAGTACTTTAAGGCATGAACTACCTGTAACATTTGTCGACATCTATTTTCTTCTGCCCTACAAAAATACAAGTGGCTTCTAGTTTTGTCCTAAAGTGCAAAATTAAATTCCGTGGGACGAGATGCTTTCGTTGCAAAATTAAGGCAGAACTGAAGTAGCGCGTTCCTTGATTTTCTACTTCACCATTTTGCACATGACCTTCTCGGTTACATCTTTCAGCGACAGCTCTGCGTATTCTGTTGCCTGAATCTCGTGAGTAATTCCAACCAGTTTCTTCTTCAAAGCATCTTTACTGGCAGCGTAAAGCATCTTCTTTCTGACGTTGGCTGTCTCAGGACACCTATTGTGTAAGAAAAATAAAATTCAATTTAAAATTCCACAAAGTTCTTCAAAAAATTGTAACGCCATTAAAAATGCACATTAAGCTTCAAACTGTAAGCTGTTCTACAGTCAGTTTGAACATAATTATTATTATTAAAGCAGTTTTATATAGTGCACCTTCAAGATTGCCTATTCAGGAGCACTCCCAGCCCAACTACGGTCGAACAATGCAGTTTTGAGGACTAAGAAATAGGGTGAAATGACCAATCGGTATTTGGTGGTGTTTGGTAGGGAGCCCCTTCCAGGTCACAGGGCAGCCACAGAGAAGGCACGGCGCTGCCGTATTGGCTGTCTGCATGCGGGGAACAATAAAGTTCATTTTGCGCAGCTGAGCGGAGAGCAACAACGCAGCGAACGTGAAGTCGAACAGCAGAGATCCCGCAGGTATGGAGGGCCAAACCTTCAAAGCCCGCCGGACCAAGGCAGAGATTTGGTAAGTGATGCACTGTGGGTAGGGGAGCCAGTGGAGTAAACATAATGAACAATTATGACAAGTCATTAATTAAGTTGATATCATTCCTATATAAATTGCATTTGATTCTATTTTCTAAATTCTTACAGTTCTGAAGTAAGGTTTTCAAAGTGAAGAAATTATTCACAAAAATGAAACTAAACTAAATGACAGTTATATCTGCAAATTATCCAATAAATTATTCAGCCCAAAGAATTTTAAACATTTACAGTTTATTTAGTTTACAAAATATTAGACTATTGAATTGCTGCCATCAGCAAAGCCTTGTGACAATCAAGTGCAACTGGTGTCTTAAAATTCAAAAATTAATTTACATGCTCATTTGTTAATACTTCTAGTCCTGTAGAAAAATGTGACCTCAGCAGAGAAAAGGGCCCAACTGTTGGGAATGGACTTATTAACATTTCCATAATGTATGTATACACGTATCTGGCTATTTGTAAAGCACCTTTTAAAAGCCTTAATACAACAATCTAACAGATCTAAATATGTGCCTCTTAAGATGGTTTGAAAATGTTTTGAAAATGTTTCTTCAGCTATCTGTGAGACAATTGTTCAGAAGTTTAATTGTAGACTTCCAGGAAGATGGAAGCTTATACCTTATGGAAGACAGGCTAAAATTTCTGAACTTTCAGTCCAAAATTTACATCCTTTTTGACCAACACATAAAATATCATTTGGCTGGAAACTGCATATATAAATTCAACCTGTCACCAGCAGATGTGTTCATAACAAAATCTGACCTCAATATAGCACACAAACCTAATAGAGTTTATAGCACAGATGCATTAATTAGATGCACAAATCAATATTCATGATCTTAGGGGAAAAGGGACACGTTCCGGCTGATCTAGTAAGCAACAAGTGGTCCCTTTTAACCATCCAGGTCACAGATTTGACTTTATTGCAGGCTTGAAAGTCTATATGCAGGCAGATGGTTGTTTCAAATTTTCATGTGTTTGAAATAGGGAAGACATTTTGGTTTTCGGCAAGCTCTGTTTATTGGAATTTGTAAAGTGTTCATAGTTGTTCTACTAAAGTGCATGGTTTCTGGCCATGCCCTACTCTATGGTGACTTCAGTGGGCCTGGGCACTGGGATCAGCCCGAATCCCCGAAACCCGAAAAGAATTTCGCCCGGATCCCGAAATCGATTTTCTATATTATATCTATTTTCTATATTATATTGAGATACATCAAGGCCACGCTAGTTCTATGTCATGTATAAGAGTTTACAATTTAACTTTGAATAGTTTTCGGGGGTTCAGCCGCTTTTCGGGCTTTTGCGTATTTTCAGCGTTTTCGGGGATTCGGGTTTCGGGCCGGACCCTTGGCACTAACGATCTTAAACCCACTCCCTAGACCTATACCCTAGTGAACCGCCCCACCCTCAATCAGATATTAAATTCATGACTGTAGGCTTGTGGTTCATGTTCGCCAGACATTGTACACTCTGACCCATAAAGCTTAACCCGGCAAACACGCCTTCTCGAAAACCAACCACAACAGTCCGCTGGTCCCAACCCGGAACTCTTCAGAAAAGGGCGTTGTACGTTGTTAACAGTAATCGCCCCGGCAACTGCGCAACGCCTCGCACGGTCAATGAATGCTAAACGAAGGGCCGCAAAAATTACCAGACGACGAATATCAACTGTTGCCGCTGGCCCGAGTTTCCCGTATCGAAGTGGAAGTCATAGATGGCATAGCGACAGTCATTTGCGGGTAACTGCTTGACGAAATCCTCGTACGAGCAGGAGTTACTCGGCACGGTCTTCTCGATCTCGATCTCCTTGTTGTCCTGGGTCAGCTTCATCTGGATGTACTCATGTTTGTGGCCGATCTTGATTTCGTTGTACGCGGTCACCACCTTATCCTGAACCGTTACTCCGGACGCTGCCATTTTTCTTCCTCTTCGTCCCTTTCGTTAGCAATTGAACTGACCAACAGGTATCCGACGCCTATGCGAGTCACGGGACACATTCCGGTGACGTCATAGAGGTGTGCGTTCTGGAAGTTTTTAATGATTTTTGTAGCGCTTTATTTCCTACAGGTGTGGCACAAAACTCCTCTAGCAACAAATTTGACGTAGCCTAAATGCGTTACTAATTAGGCGCTGTATTTAGCAAGTTACATACCAATTGCCTGTATGCCAGAAAAATCTTTACGCGAAACCGGACCTAGCCTAATATTTGTTTACGAGTGCTTGTATGGTACGCCTTTGTAATAATTATATTTCACAATTGATTTATATTAGACGGTTTAGACCATTTACTTTTTCACGGACTTTTCTGCAGATAAAAATATATTGGTAGGCCTATCTATGCTTAAGCACTTTCAAAGTCCAATCAATATAAATTATAAACAATAAACGAATATCATCATCAAAATCAATACATTAAAAGTTAAAACTACTGCAGATAAAAACAACTTTCCACGGCAAACCCTCAATGGTTTTAAAATCAACAGATCTCGAGCTTCCGAGCGATATACACAAGTGCTATCTAAACTTTTATATAAATGACAATCGTAAATGTATATAATAGATCTCGAGTAGGGCCTACCAATGAACTCTTCATTGCTTTGAAGAATGATACGAATTTTATAATCAGTGCTTTTTTTTCTAGAAAAAAGGTTCCAGAACTGAACAGCTACTTAGAAGTTCTAAATCGAGGGTGAAGCCCGATAAAAAAATGAGGGGTGGGAAAAAATTGGAAAGGAGTCTCGGCGAGACTCTCCCAAAGAAAATGGTTGACGTCACATTTGCATTAGGCCTATGAAATGGTACATTTTTAACTAAATGAGTCTTTTATTAAAATAACTAAATTATTCTGTTATTAAAATAACGAAATTATTTTTAATAGCTGAAAAAGGGGTCGAAACGCAGGAAAGCACTGGTTATAATCAGGCCCGGCTCAAGACATTTGGCGGCTCTAGGCAAACCGTCCAAAGGATGGTCACCAAAAAAAATTTGAATTTCGACATGGTAATTTCATCCATCTTTTTTGGAATTTCATATAACATAAAAGTTTATGACTTTTTTAGGAATTCGTCTCAGACAAATGTCATGACCTTTAGGCAGTGTTTAATCTAGACGTCTTTGGGGGGAATTGTCCCCCCAGGATTGATGTTTCCCCCCAGAACCCAGCAATATTACAATGTAGAGACCTTTAGGGGAGGAAAATTCCCCCCACGATACATGTGGATACATGGTTACCCCCAGAGAGATGAATTCCTAAAAAAAGGTCATCAACCTCTTTTGAGAGAGGAATTGCTGTAGAAAAAGTTAACAATCGGACGAATGACTAAAAAAAGGTCATCAACTTTTTTGAAGATGAAATTAGGAAAAGTCTGAAAATTTTTCAAGATGGATGAAAAAAATCTAGTGTAAATTCTTTGCTCCTCCCAGAAACCTTGTTTCCCCTCCCAGAAGAGGGGGACTAGATTAAACACTGTCCTTAGGAATTCACGGTTACACCTGCGATTTATTACACCAACACTATAATACTCAACGTTTTTCATTTATGAATTTCCATAAATAATTTTTTTATGTTTATTTTTGAAAAATGGAAAGTTGGCGGCCCCTAAAAATCGGCGGCCCTGGGCGGCCTAGTTTGCCTAACGGACGATCCGGGCCTGGTTATAATTATTGCATGCAGGGGCGTAACTTTGGTCTAAAAAGTGGGGGTACCTATTTCTTACATACACGAAGCAAAGCTTAGACTGCGATTTCTGGGAAGGCACAGTAATAAAATATTGATTGGCATTGTTCGAAAAGTGGGAGGTACCCCCATTCCAAAAGTGGGGGTAACTGGTACCCCACGTACCCCCCACAAATTACGCCTATGATTGCATGCTAGAAGTCAGATTTCACGAGTGAGGCCTGAACTCGACAGCGCCATCTGATGAACGCAAATGAGAGCAAGCTTGATAATAAGCGAATTATTCCCTAGATGGCGATATATTTGAGCCAGCTGCGAATACGACGGTCCTTGAATTTTGTTATATTGAGAGTTATACGAAATTGCGAGTTGCAATTTAACCGTCTGCAAAACTGATGTCTTGGAGATGGAGATCATCATAATATCACCTAATGTACAATTTAGAAAAGTGGATGGATGGATGGATGGATGGATAGATGGATAGATGGATGGATGGATGGATGGATAGATGGATGGATGGATGGATGGATGGATGGATGGATGTTTACAAAATTAAGCGCTTTTTATACATCTTGGGTAATTCAAGTATCATTTATTTTCTCTGAACATACATATATGTGTACGTACATACATACATACATACATACATACATACATACATACATACATACATACATACATACATACGTACGTACGTACGTACATACATACATACATACATACATACATACAAACATACATACATGCATACATACACCATACATACGTATATACATACAACATACGTACATACATTCATAAATAGACGCCTGCTTGGTAGAGGATACTAATTAAGATTCGCGATATATTAAATAATATACGTTTATTCACCACGAAGGTAGAAAGTACACACACAAAAAATTAAGTATAGTGTGAACTGAGTTTTGTGTACAGTCTTGCAGTGCGAGATATTGGCGTATATATTTAGTGCGCTTACTTTAGTTTCACGTGTATATGTATATATGATAGATGTATAACGTTTAGTTTTAGTGACACGCGCGGCCGGCCGATATCGGCAGCGGCGCGCTATATGTATATTATTAGAGTTCGCCTAGGCGCACAGAAGGCAGATGTGTCAAGAGGCGCGAAGAATTATGCTGACTAGAAAAGTTTGAATTCGAGTATGTTCGCAGTAGTAGTGTGGCTGACTAGTTGAGTTGTAATCGAATTGAGTTCTGTCTGTTTGTTTCTTATTAAACTGAAAAGATATTAAACTGTGTTGCTGATTAATTCAGGTTATACTTATACGTAGAATTAGTGTTCAAAAGGTGAACGTTAAATAGGCGTTAAGTACGAAGAGAACAAGGATTTAATCAGAAGGATTGTCAACGGAAGGATTGGGTTGACATTATTGGTGGCAGTTACGGTGTGGATAAAAACTCACGGTGGAACAGCGTCGGTGTGGATAAGAACTCACGGTGGATAAGAACTCACGGTGGATAAGAACTCACGGTGGATAAGAACTCACGGTGGATAAGAACTCACGGTGGATAAGAACTCACGGTGGATAATTACTCACGGTGGATATAAACTCACGGTGGATTAAAATTCACGTTATCACCTCCTTCGGCGGATAGAAGAATCTACGACGGTGATAAAAGAATTTACAACGGTGTTAGAAGAATCTACGACGGTGTTAGAAGAATCTACGCGTTGTTGCTGTGTGACGTGTCTACGATATCAACGACGGTGGAACACGAGAAACGGTATAAAAATTTCGTTGTTTTCCACGAACAAATATAAAAAAAATCCCGTTTGTTTATCGATTCACACAACAAGAAAAACCGTGACTTCTTTGAAAAGAGAAATCACCAAAGTAAACAAGTAAGATGGAGAAATTAAGTGCTGAAAGACAAGCAGATATTAAGAAGATGTCTACGGAAAGGCTAAAACAGCGTTTGTTGAAAGCCGGTTTTAAAGAAGAACAATTAGAAGGTATGTCACGTGGTGACATGATACAGGAACTCGCTGAAGTGTGGGTGAAAGAAGAAGTCGAAGAAGAAGGTGCCGTTGGCGGTGCCGTAGAAAAGGCTATTGAAAAACCTCCTGCGCCTATGTCTATGGAGATGTTGATGCAGTGGATGATGATGACTAGGCAGGAAGAGAAAGAAAGAGAAGATAAACGGAGACAAGAAGCAGAACGTGTAAGACAAGACGAATTGCGCTTGCAGAGAGAGAAAGAAGAGAAAGCAGAACGTCTGCAGAGAGAGAAAGAAGAGAAAGCAGAACGTTTGCAGAGAGAGAAAGAAGAGAAAGAATTGCGCTTGCAGCGAGAGAAAGAAGAGAAAGCGGAACTTGCAAGGCAAGAGGAATTGCGTCTGCAAAGAGAGAGAGAAGATAAAGCAGAACAAGTGCGTAAGGCAGAACTTGAATTGCAAAAGAATCAGTTTGAGATTCAGTTAGAACAGTTGAAAAGAGATAGGGAAGATGCTGAAAGAAGAAGACTGGAGCAGATGATTGAATTTGAAAGAGCTAGAAAAAGTGATGAAGAGGTTCGTCAGCAACAGATTGAAGCAAAGAGAATACGTGAGGAAGAAAAAGAAAAAGCGCGAACGTTAGAGTTAGAACGCGCAGAACAGATAAGACAAGAAGAACTCAAATTTCAGAAAGAAAGTTTGGAAAAGGCAGAGACAGAAAGACAAGAACGTCTGAAACTGGAGAAATCAAAATTGACATTGAAAGAAACGCAAATGAGAGAAGAACGGGAAGCAGAAAGAAGGAAACAGCAAGAAAGTGAAACTTTGGTGTCAAAAATTAAGAAAATAGGTGATGCAATGAAGCATGTATTGCCTCAAATGCCAACTGATATGATGGAGGTGCCATTATATTTTGAAACAGTCGAGAACGCGTTTCGTAGTTTTGCTGTGGAAAAGCCGTTTTGGGTGAAATTATTACTACCATTGATGACGCCGAAAGCTCGAACCGTTCTGAATAGATTGTCATACGATGATCTAGACAATTATGATAGAGTCAAACAGCACTTATTAAAAGAATTTAAATTGACTTCGAGAGAATACAGAGCCAGATTTGTGGATGCTAAGAAGACAACAGAAGAGACTTATACGATGTTTACGGCAAGATTGAAGAACTTGCTAAACTATTACGTGAGAAGTCGAAACGTGAACAGAGAGTATGATACGCTCTTTGATTTGCTGGTAGCGGATAAGCTGAAAGAATGTTTACCGCCAGGTCCACTACAGTTTGTATTGTCGAAGGAAGGAACTGACTGTCTCCAAGCTAGTGCAGTGGCAGACCTAGCAGACATTCATGTAAACAATCGAATTGGGTTTGCGATCCCAAATATAAACAGTTATCCTTCTCAACGTTCCGTAAACCAAAGCCAGAGTGGAAAGTGGAAAAGTAATCCAGGAACAGGGAATCAGTTCAAAGGTAAAGAAGTCAAGGCTAGTGTCCCTGTACCCAATGAGACCAGAGACGTGACGTTTGGTCGTCAGGGATTTAACAAATCGTCAGCGCCGTTTGCCAAGAGGGAAGGCAACACATCGTTTACGCAGTATAAGAGATATGAAGGAAATGAACAACGAGGTATTTCACAACCATACCATACAGTGGTGAAGCGTTGTCACAACTGTGGTTCAGACAAACATTTGGTTAAATTTTGTCCAGTTCCAGTGGCAGCAGCTAGTTCTAGCAGAAATCAAGAACACACAAGGGTGAATTTGATTCAAGTGGTTAGTGATACAGGTAATCAAACCACGGGTCAAGAAAACCAAGAAACTGAAGTAAAGTCAGTAATGAAATGTGGTATTCAAAAAGAAATTCTATTGGATGCTGAAATTCAGAGAGAAGTCATAGGAAAAGATGACAGTCGAATATTGAAGAAATCGTTCTTGCAATATGTCGAGGTCGAAATTCGTGGAGTAGACGGTAAAGAGCCAGTGAAAGTCAAAGCACTGAGCGACTCGGGTGCAGAGATTCCGGTGATTAGTGAAGAATTACTGGAAGGCATGAAGGTGGAACAAATTGGAAAAGTGAATTTGCAATGTGTGGCAGGAGATGCCATTCCTGCGAAGTTAGTGAAAGTCGATGTTAGACTGTGTGGTAGTGACGTGGAAGAAGAGGGATTTCCGCGTAAAATCCAGTGTTCACTTACACCTTATGTCACCTTGATGTGTGCTAGTATTGCAAAGATGGGCAGTACAGAAAGATTTTTGTTGCATCCAGAGATAATTGCCGAATTAAAAGCCGTACCACAGATGAAAGTTAAAACGATACAAGGAGATGTGAGTGTACGAGCAAATGTAATGACGAGAGCGCAGAGTCGGAAACAGGAAATGGTAGATGTTGATGAGAAGAGTGAAACTGAAAGTTCAAGTGATGAGGAAAACGAAAGTAATGAGCACCGAAGCTTATCGCGAGATGGTGTAACATCAGAGATAAACGAGCAAGAGATGGCTGCATGCGAGAATGGCACATTAAATGAAACTGAAGAAGACAATGAATGTGATGTGGGGATAGGAGACTTGTATAGAGATGAAGAAATGGATGAAGAACAAAAGGTGCAGATTGCCGATTCGAAGAAGTTCGAAGAGCAACAGAGAAAGGATGAATCGTTGAAGCCGTGGTGGAAGTTAGCACAAGAGAAAGAATCTGAATTCTGTGTGATCAACGGTTTATTGCATAAGAAATATCAGATATTAGACCAGACGATATATCAACTAGTGTTACCAAAAGAGAGACGAATTAAAGTGATGGAATTGGCGCATGAATCGGTATTTGGAGGACATCTAGGAGAAGAGAAAACAAGAGAACGAATAAAATTATCTTTTGTATGGCCAAAGATGAGAAGAGATATTGTGAAATTTTGTAAGTCTTGCGAGAAGTGTCAACTAAAGGCAAGGAGTCTGGTGATGGATAGAGTACCTATCACTCCGGTCTCAAGAGAAGAGGTCGCCTTCAGGAGAATGACAATGGACCTAATAGACAACCCGAGGAAATGGCACAAGAAAATTCCTTTTCACGAAAAGCATTTGAAAGAACTCAAAGAAACTACGGAGAAAGCATTATTGTTTGCAGAATCTTACTCTCAAGAAAAGCAGTTACAATACACAAATCAGTATAACAAGAGAGCAAGACACAAAGGAATTTGCAGCATATTGAATTCCTTTGATTTCTCGAGCAGAAGTGGAACGTCAGATCAAAGAAATGTGTTTTGTAATAGAATTTTACCTCATTCTTACCTGTAAGGTTTATCGGTCATGTGGTTGGGTCTGGTAAGATAAAGATGAATCCAGACAGAATTGAAAGTTTGACTAATTTGAAGATCCCAGAAACTAAGAAGCAAGTTAAGCAACTGCTTGGATTTTTTAATTATTACAGACAGTTTATTAAGGACTTTGCACAGATTGCGAAACCTTTATCTGATTTAACTAGTAAACGTGTTTCTGATAAGATTGATTGGACTGTTGAACATCAGCAAGCATTTGATTTACTTAAAGAGGCTGTGCGATCCAAAGTAGTGTTATATGTTTTTGAAGTGGGAAAACCATTCAATTTGTATTGCGATAGTAGTGACTTTGCAGTCGGTGCTGTTTTAACACAGATGGACGACAAGGGAATAGAACGCCCTGTGTCATTTATCAGTCAGAAATTAACTGATACCCAGAAGAGATGGGCTACTGTGGAAAAGGAAGCCTATGCTATTGTTTGGGCTCTAAACAAGTTAAAAGAAATTATAATTGGATCAAAAATTTTCATTTTTACTGATCACAATCCTCTTACATATTTGACTGAGTCAATGTCTAAGTCTGCTAAACTTGTGCGTTGGGCGTTAGCCTTACAAACTTTTGATGTTGAGGTGAAGTACAAGAAGGGCAGATTGAATATTATTGCTGATTGTTTGTCAAGGTTATAAGTAATCGTAAGACTGTTTATTAATTATTTAGATATATATATATGTTTCATGTATTTTGGTAATTTCGCAAATTTTGAAATTTAATTTGCTCAATTCCAGAAAAAGGAAGGAGGTAATGTGAACTGAGTTTTGTGTACAGTCTTGCAGTGCGAGATATTGGCGTATATATTTAGTGCGCTTACTTTAGTTTCACGTGTATATGTATATATGATAGATGTATAACGTTTAGTTTTAGTGACACGCGCGGCCGGCCGATATCGGCAGCGGCGCGCTATATGTATATTATTAGAGTTCGCCTAGGCGCACAGAAGGCAGGTGTGTCAAGAGGCGCGAAGAATTATGCTGACTAGAAAAGTTTGAATTCGAGTATGTTCGCAGTAGTAGTGTGGCTGACTAGTTGAGTTGTAATCGAATTGAGTTCTGTCTGTTTGTTTCTTATTAAACTGAAAAGATATTAAACTGTGTTGCTGATTAATTCAGGTTATACTTATACGTAGAATTAGTGTTCAAAAGGTGAACGTTAAATAGGCGTTAAGTACGAAGAGAACAAGGATTTAATCAGAAGGATTGTCAACGGAAGGATTGGGTTGACATATAGACAGATGTAAAACTGGCATACATGAGATGATCACTTCTGTGATCTAACGTAGATATATCAATACAATACTCAACACAGAGTCGTACAAGTTCAGTATTGTATAGCTATGTCCTCTGCAAAAAAAACTGAGGACACTGAGGATATGTCATCGTATACTGTAAAGATCGTATCAGCTGAACCACTGCTGTAGTAACTCTTAACCACCGCGGCAGGGCTTCTATTATCTCGGAAGAAAAACATCCTCTTTAACCAGGACCTTGTGATCTTGGAGTCATCCTTGATTCAACACTCTCCCTAAAACCTCAGATAGCCGCCATCTCTCGGGCGTGTCTGTTTCACCTCAGAGGAATCCTACAGCTTCGATCTACTTTGGATTTAGCATCACTGAAAACACTTACACTGCCTTATTCTGACACGACTTGACTACTGCAACTCTATACTCTATGGTCTCCCTGAATGCCAACTGCTTCCTCTAACCAGAGTACTGGATCAGGCTGCAAGACTTTGTCTTGGACTCTCGTACCGAGACCACATCACACCTGCTCTTCATTCTCTATCTGGCTTCCTATCTGTGAGCTTGTCCGCTTCAAACTGGCACTCCTTATGCACAGAGCACGTGCAGATAATCTGCCATCCTACTTATCTTTCATGGTCACACCTTGCAACTCTGTCAAACAGGGCCACCGACAGAAATTCCGGGCCCCTAGGCAGAGCAGTCACGGACCCATAAACTATCATTACCTTTTATGAGAAAAGTTGATTGCGGGCCCGGCCCGGGCCCCTAAAAATCGCCGGAAAATCGCCGGGCCCCTGGGCATTTGCCCCCCCTGCCCCTCCCTCTCGGCGGGCCTGCTGTCAAAGGTCGCTCCTCTCTTCGATCAGCATCTGATGAAAGTATGTTGTTCCTGGTAGTACACGTCTTGTCTTTTTGTATTGTATTGTATCTAGAAATTTATAAAGCGCCTCTCGCAGAATAACTATTCAGAGGCGCTCTCAGCACAGAAACCCCGGGGAAACAAAAATGCCTTTAGGGAACGCGAGACCGATGAAGAAAAGCCAGTCATTAGTTTGGCCTTGAGCAGAGGGGGAAGATCATTCCACATCGTGGGACCCACTACAGCAAACGCCCGGTGCTGGGCCAAGGCAGTTTTAGCCCTGGGAACAAAAAGATCAAGCCGATTTGCAGAGCGCAATGAGCGAGAAGAAGATGCAGATAGCGGTTTTCGCAGATAGTTCAAGAGATATTTCGGGGCAGTAGGCTGCTGAGATTTAGAGACAAGGAAGAGGATCTTATAACGGATGCGCGCAGCTATAGGGAGCCAGTGAAGAACATCAAGCATGTAAGCAGAAATATGGGCAAACCGGCTCTTTTGTCCTTGGTCGGCGCTCATTCACAGTTTCCGGTCCCTCCTTCATCTGGAACTCTCTACCTCCTCATGTCCGCAACTCTCTTAGCGAGACTGTCTTTCACTCTAAACTAAAAACCTACCTATTCCAGTCTGCCTATGGCTTTTAATGGTTACCTGGCTTCAATGTACACTTCTGAACTTTGTAAGGAGGACATTATCAAATCACAGTTGTGTTGTATTGTATTGTATAGGAAGTCGACTCCACCACTTCTACCGCCATCGCTGATGAGGAAGAAGAAGAAGAGCTGTTCCTTAACTAGCCTGAGAGGCAGGCTCAGACAGCCATGGGGGCTGAAGTGTTAACGACATCATATTCTTTGCCTCGGCAGTCGGCATTCGAACGCGGTGGCCAGTCAACAACCGTCTCATCTTCCCACCAACACTGCGCGGTCAGTGTACTTGTTACAGCTGAGTTGGCTAGGTCGAATGGGTAAATTTCTGCCCTGGGTTGGATCTGAACCCCTCCCCCGACCTCTCAGTTGACTGTCCAGTGCGGCGCTAATCAATAGAAAATCGCGCAATTAACGTATACTGCCATCATTTCTGATCCGACATAAAATTATAGTCAGGAATGGACAATTGGAGCTGTGTGTGTGTGTGTGTGTGTGTGTGTTTGTGTGTGTGTGTGTTTGTGTGTGTGTGTGTGTTTGTGTGTGTGTGTGTGTGTTTGTGTGTGTGTGTGTGTGTGTGTGTGTGTGTAGGTGTGTGTGTGTGTGTGTGTGTGTGTGTGTGTGTGTGTGTGTGTGTGTGTGTGTGTGTGTGTGTGTGTGTGTGTGTGTGTGTGTGTGTGTGTGTGTGTGTGTGTGTGTGTGTGTGTGTGTGTGTGTGTGTGTGTGTGTGTGTGTGTGTGTGTGTGTGTGTGTGTGTTCAACTGTATTGGTATACTAGCGTAGACGTGACTACTTGTCCTCCTATTAGTCTTAATTGTTGATCGCAACGCAGTGGATCCTATTTCACGATCCCTGCAATAGATAGACAGAGAGACACATCATAACCTTTATACCTCAGACCACCGCAGATCGATTAGTATTGATCTCTATTGTTCTAATTACACTTGGCATTGTGCAACTGCACGTTGGTGGATATATGTGTTGTGTGTGTGTGCGTGTGTGTGTGTGTATGTATGTTTGTGTGTCTGTGTGTGTGTTTGTGTCACAGTGCATTACCTAGGCCTATCGCATACAATGCTTATAGGCTTTTTCTCTTTCACATATGTCACCGATGTGATTATATGTACAAACATACGTCTATGTATGTATGTATGTATGTATGTATGTGTGTATCTATGTATGTATGTGTGTATATATATATCTGTCTGTCTGTCCATTCGTGCATATAGGTCCATATATCTCTTTCCATTCCTTCCACCCTCCAACTATCTATTAATCTATGCATCCATCAATCTATCCATCCGTCCATCTACCCAGCAAAATTCTACACTAGGTTATAAGCTGCCTGTCTGTTTGTCTGCCTGTCTGTTTGTCTGCCTGTCTGTCTGCCTGCCTGTCTGCCTGCCTGCGTGCCTGCCTGTCTGCCTGCCTGCCTGTCTGCCTGTCTGCCTGCCTGAGGGTAAGGACACGGTGTCACGTGACCGTGTAGGTTGCGTCATAGTTGTAATTTTGCATATCACGAGTCCGACGGACCCTAGCGACATCTAGCAGCCTCTAGATTTTCGTTGTCGTCTGAATCCGCTCAGGTAGCACATACTCTCACTCTCGTCTCAGTTGTTCGCCGTCGACTTTTTGAGGTCAGCATTTCAGGAACTTGGTAACTATAATTATATTGAGAAATTTATGAAGCGCCGTTTGTGGGAGAGACTAATAGTAAGCGTTGTCCGCCGTGGACTGAACTATGGTAATTATGAAACTGTTATCTAGGTCATCCGATATATTACTCAATTGCTAGGACTCGTTGATTGTCACTGAAGTTACATCGACTTTTTATAGAAGCTGACGAGTTTCACCATCCTCCACTCTCGCCTGTGAATCTCGGTTACTCCTCTGCTCTCTGTCTCTGTCTGTCTGTCTGTCTGTCTGTCTCTGTCTCTCTCTCTGTCTCTCTGTCTCGCCTTGTCTCTCTTCTTTCTCTTCTCTCTCTCTTCTCTCTTTCTCTAACTCTCTCTCTAACTCCCTGTCTCTGTCTCTTTCTGTCTGTCTGTGTTCTGCCTCTGTATCTGTGTATGTATCTGTATCTGTCTCTCTGTCTCTGTCTCTGCCTCTGCCTCTGTCTCTGTGTCTGTATCTGTATCTGACTGTCTGTCTGTCTGTCTGTCTGTCTGTCTGTCTGTCTGTCTGTCTGTCTGTCTGTCTCTCTCTGACTCGTTGTTCGATTGTAACTCAAGCCAGAGTTTCCGAAACTGTGGGTCGAGACCCAAAAGTGGGTCGCGAAGCTCTGACAAGTGGATCGCCAAATTTTTTCGAGAAACATTTTTTGCAGCAACAACATTTGGCTATGATGCCAGGATCAGTAGGCTACAATCGTTGACAGTTTCAGAGAACGTTACATCATCGAGTACCTTAGAGGAATAGCGCATAAGTTTTTGATGGACTTCTGAGGAGCCAATGAACTGTTCAACTTTCCAAAAGGTAGCTCATTAGTGGTTTTGAATAGTAGGCTATCAGCTTTGAACATTTCTTTTAAGCTTTGATATACTGGGTTTATACGTTGTTTACATATGCAATAAAAAATGACAAAAACATTTCTTGCCTACTGTTATGTACCACGTTTATTTTTCTGCGCCAAAACGGCCGTGCGCCAAAACGGTCGCGGCAAAACGGCGGCACCAAAACTTCACGTAGGCTACTTGGTACCGGTTGATCTTAGCGCCGCACAGAAGCCGCATCAAGGAATCAACTTATTTACGCCCACAGCCCCCCCCTCCTCCACATCAATGTCCCGTCTACTTCCATTATGTCCAGGGAAAGCACAGTACTGGACGTTTCCGTTGAGTGAGACAACGGTGAACAAATAACCTGCAGCCTCTGCCGACTTGATTCGATATAGCGTCGGCTAATCTGCGTGGCGCTTAGAGACATTTGAAACGCGTCTTACAGCTGCAGCGGCGCTATAGAAGTTCCTGCTTAGGTTAGACAAGACCCGTTCATTCGCTCATTCTGTTTAGTTAATCCAGTTAACGTTTTCAGAAACACAAAATAAAGACTATTTGCCTTTGAAATGTTTATAAAATATGTAAATATGAGCTTTAATCTTCGTATACGTGTTCTAAATCCTGAGGGCTTATTATTGCTATATTGAGTAAAATAAGAGTAAAAAACAATGATAAGTAATATGTAGATATTAATTAAACCGAGTGAGTATTTCCCTAACTCCTAAATGCACACTGGTAGCCTGGGCAAAATAAATATAGGCCCTATAAATTTATAAAATAATTTGCTAGCATGTATGGATGGATCATGGATGTATGTGTATGCATGAGTATGTGTGTATCTACATGTATGTATGTATGTATGAGTATGTGTTTGTGTGTGCCTGTACGTGTGTATGTATGTGTGTATGCATGCATTTGTGTATTTGCATGTATGCATTTGTGTATGTGCATGTATGCATTTGTGTATGTATGTATTTTGTATGTGTGCAATGTGCATGTATGTATGTATGTGTATGTGTGCAGGCATGCATGCATGTATGTGTAATGACCGCGGCGATCATGAGGGGTCGAGGGGGACAAGACCCCCACCTATGACAGTGGGGGAACACGCCATGCAGCGGAGCCCCCACATTTTGAAGAAACACCAAAAAAGCTAATTTTGACCTTTTTTTACCAGATCAGTTCTCGCTGATAAATGTTTTTTTTTACCTCTTTGTTGACCAGATCAGTTAAAAAATGTCCCCCTTACCTGTCAAACAAGATCGCCGCCACTGACTACAGCCCGGGTAATTGTGTATGTATGTATGCATGGATGTGGTGTATGTGTGTTGGAATGTATTATGTGTGTTTCTACGTTTTTGTTGCTTTACAGAATCCGGTCAATAGATGGCGTACATGGTGAGCATCCTCGTTGTGGTTGCGTTGTTAGGTGTTGTCTTGCAACATCATCCGGCTGCTGCTTTCTATTGCTACAGCTGCTCAACGACGTCAGCTGATTGCAGCTGCTGCAATCAGCTTGAAAAAGTAACCACCTGCGAAGGAGGCGGATGTGCCACCGTCTTCTCTCCAGGTAAAGTTTCAAAACAGGTGTATATTATAAATGGTTCTAGCTTCTATGACAGAGTAGAAAAGGAGCTAGGTAAATGTGGAATGTAATAATTGAGTGGAGGAGGAATTGATGTTTATTTCGAATGTTCTGCATGATCGGGATATTGGTTCTTCTGTTCTAGATTTCGGCTGTTCTATATTTTGAATGTTCTTTTCTAGCTTTCGGTTGTTCCATTGTAAACTTTGTTCTAGATTTTAGTTATTAAAGATTTACGTTGTTCAAGATTTTTTATATTCTATTATTGATTTTGGTTGTTCTATCAAAAATTTTGGTTATCCTAGATTTTTGTTTTTCTATTCCAGATTTTGGTTCTTCGGTATTCTAGGTTTCAGTTTTCTAGATTTTCTTTTTTCTGTTATACGTATTGGTTGTGTTTTAACTCATCATCTCGAGATTTCTAAGCGCCCAAAAAAGCGGAGTCGCGGGAACCAGCTTATTCACTGGCTATCATAGACTTTGCTCGGTACAAGAGGGTTGTCTGAACACGATTTCAAGTTACCCCTGCGCTGTTCACATTGACCCCTGTCTGATTTAGCTAAAATGATAAATTCTTATGCTTACAAGTCATGATATTTTGATTGAATAAAGCACGTGAAACATACAAGATTGAAAGCTAGTCTCAGTATTTGAAAAAAATAAAAAAATTAACAGAAATGTTAATTGTATTAAAACGACTCATACACTAGTTCGAAGTGCCTGAAATATTACATACACATATAAGATATACAAAGATTCAACCTAGTTGATGTAATAATGTGATCTACAGAGAAAGATAGCTTGTTTTACATCATATACTAGAGGGGTGATGAGAGTTGAATGATGTTAACAATTATTATTATTATTATTATTATTATGAGATAGTCGAAGAACGGGCCCCATTAATTTGAGGGGTAATCTGAAATCGATTTAAGATTACCCCCGGGTAATCTGAACCCGATTTCAAGTTACCGGGGTGTAATTTTAAATGGGGGTAATCTGAAATCGCTACACCGGTTTACATATTCGTGAGCTCTGCTTCAGGCCTGCCTCTCATGTGACTAGCCGCCGAGCCCTTCGCTCTTCTTCTGCGGTTGAGCTCTTGGTTCCTCGTTCTACCACCGCAACTATAGGCAGCGTCTTTCTTTCTCTGTGGTCGGCCCCTCCATCTGGAAGAAACTCCCATTGCAGTTACGCCTGTTGCCTAAGAATAGTTTGCTTGTGTTTTATAAGTTACTTAAGTCCAGTTTATATTGCCGTGGTTGGGCCAGGAGCGCTTCTGAGTAGGTAACTTGAGGGGGCGCTATATTAAATTTTTTAAATGAATTAATTAACTAAAAGTTATATAGGCCTATAGAAACTATTCAACATGAAGGTAACGAATGCGAGTACTGTAATCAATCAATAAATATTTGTTTATTGCATTAATTCCCGTTGTCACAAACGCAACGGGATTACACAGATTTTAAAAAACATTGACAGCAAATGCAGTTAAATCAGATCTCAATTAGGTATCAGTGAACAGTTAATAAATGTTTCTATGAAGCATACGGGATATAAAGTTTTTATCGTTCTTTTCAGGCAATGTGAAATTGTGAGTTCGCACTCGGAGATTGTGGGGAATAGGCCTATTTCGGTCAGCAGGGAAATATGGTCGCAGAACATGGCCTGGGTCAGCAACGGCTGCATTGAATAGGTGTTCATCAGCTTGCCTAGCCAGCTGTGAAGCGTTTTGGATGGATGGGGAAAGTGATCCAGTTCTGCGCATTTTTCTAAGTAATTGCTCAATCCTCTCCCTGTCTCCTGCCCGGGTATAGCCCCACCATGCAGGGGATGCATACATCAGGGAAGATACGGCGGTGGCCATTGCTATGTCATGTAAGACATTTGGTGGAAATCCGTGGGACCTTAGGACTCGGAGGGCGTGGAGTGAAGAGGAAGATTTCGATAGAACCTCTTTAGATGAGGCCCCATCCCGAGGTCAGAGGAGATGGTGACACCTAGGACACGCAGGGAAGTAACGCGGATGGCCCCCGGGATAATAAGGGGAATGGAGGGGATTGCTTTCCTTCTGGTGAAGATAATTAATTCACGAGTTTTATTTGGGTTGAGGCGAAGGTTATTAGGGCCTACTACTCGTCCAGGATGTGATATGTGCAAATTCTTCTTGGGCGGTATCTATATTAGAGGAGCCTATAAGGAGGTAGGTGTCACCAGCGAATTTAGTGATAAAGTTTAAAGCATGTTTAGGGTGGAGATCTTAGTAGTTTATGGAAAAGAGTGCAGGACCAATTGCAACCCTTGGAAGACACTGGAGTTAATGGTTTCTAGTCGAGAAGCGCTTCCCACGAATTTAGTGATTATGGCCCCTATCTTGATAGTATTGGTGAAGCCAGTTATAAATTTCATCAGGGATGTCAATGTTAATTAATTTTTGGAATAGTGTGTAATGACTTACATGTATCAAATGCTTTTGACAAGTCGGTCGAGATTACTACTACATATTCATTTTTAGGTTAGAAATCTGTTGAAGAAGCACTGTTATGGCAGCTGCGGTTGATCCAGTAGGTCTGAATGCGAATTGGTCTTTGAGAATATCTTGGATAGGAGGGGAGTCGAAGACTGGGTATAGGTGTCTGCGTACGATGACACGTTCGACGACTCTTGAGAGAACAGGAACTACAGAGATTGGCCTGAAGTCATTTGGAAAGGAATGACGAGGAACTTTGTAGATTGGATTTATCAAGGCGATTTTCCATTGATCCGGTATATATGAGCGAGGGCTATGGATCTGTGGTACACGTACAAAGACATTCCTTTTGTTGTCAAGATATTAAGGAAATGGCAACAGAAGCAGCAGAACCAAAAACAATGGTTACTTGTAACAAGTTATCGCTTTAAATGTCTTTTGTATCATGGTGTAAGAGATGGTGTAGAGATGGGGCGTGGTGGCTCAGTGGTAAGTTCGGCGCTTTGTGACCGGAGGGTTGCAGGTTCGAATCCCACTCTAGCCGCTGCGTACGGACCTTGGGCAAGTCCTTCACTCGCAATTGCTCGTGGCGCTTCGGCGTGAAAATTCCGGCACAGTATCAAATGCTGTAGTCGGGAGCGCCTCTGAGTAGTAGTTGACTTCAAGAGGCGCTATAGAAATATCCGGAATGAATACACCGTGGTTTGTATCATGACACAAAGACAAGATCAAAGTATAAGTAAAAAGGAATTTGGTCCGGAAGACAAAAAAAAAGCATTCTTGGTATCAAGATAGTCATGTTACCTACTCAGAAGCGCTCCCAGCCCAACCACGGCAATATAAACTGGACTTAAGTAACTTATAAAACACAAGCGAACTATTCTTAGGCAAAATCACCAGCATGCAAATGAACTCAGTGATCATAACTGAGCATGATGTCTGTGGCAGACATCATACTCAGTTATGATCACTCGATCTTCTTCATTAGCACACGAGTTCCTACCAATAAAAGCGCCTTCGTGCTATTTCTGGGAATAGTTTAATTGTTTGATAAAACATTTAGGCGTAGATATACTTATCAGCTTATCTAACATCTAATCTTTTAAGAACTGTTAGATAGCCAATTAGCCGTGTTTCACCACCTTGTATTGCTGCCAGACATAAGTTTGTGTAGACATTTTATTCTGTCATAAAATGAGAGTTCTCACTGTGACGGTAGTAGAGAAAATTGTTTTATATTTTGTTTATAGTAATTTTAGTTCGTCTATTTTTTTTCTTGTCAACTAGTATATCCATAATCCACTTCACAATTACCAGCATGCAAATGAACTTGTGTGATGTGATAGCTGCAAAAGTCAACAAGAAGTGGTGATGTTATTGCTATGAGCCGTCATTGGCTCATAGCGTTGACATCACCAATTCGTGTTGCCGATCATGTTTAGCAAAGAAACCCAGAAAAATAAAAAGAAGTAAGTAAGTACAAGATGTCACTTCTATATCGCACTAAAGTAACAAATTATCGCGAAATCATGCAAAACATGAAAAATGCAACAATTACAATTAAACACATCAGACTGGCATTGGCGGCGCGCGGACAAAATTGTCGGCGGCGCCTACGAATTGTCGGCGGCATAGCATGTGTGTGTATATATATATATATATAGATATATATATACATACATACATACATACATACATACATACATACATACATACATACATACATACATACATACATACATACATACATACATACATACATACATACATACATACATACATACATACAGGGCCGCATTAAGGCTATAGTACGGGCCCGGGTGCTGTGATTACCTATACTATATGTATATATATATATAGCATAGGTAATCACAGCACCCGGGCCCGTACTATAGCCTTAATGCGGCCCTGTATGTATGTATGTATGTATGTATGTATGTATGTATGTATGTATGTATGTATGTATGTATGTATGTATGTATGTATGTATGTATGTATGTATGTATGTATGTATGTATGTATGTATGTATGTATGTATGTATGTATGTATGTATGTATGTATGTATGTATGTATGTATGTATGTATGTATGTATGTATGTATGTATGTATGTATGTATGTATGTATGTATGTATGTATGTATGTATGTATGTATGTATGTATGTATGTATGTATGTATGTATGTATGTATGTATGTATGTATGTATGTATTTTGTGAATGTTTGTAGCAATCTAACCACTAGACTAGCTCGCACCCATCTGAAGGTATTCGTGTACATTTTGAGTATTTGTTCGTCTTTCTACAGATGGAAACGTCACCCGGATGTGCGATGACGTAAGTCATGGTTGCCACAACGTGGGAGGGAACAACGTGTGCGGTTGCCATGACAACTACTGTAACACAGACGCATGTCCACAGAGCACCTGCTCTGGCTCCACTGCACCAGTCTTTCCCGCCTCTCCAGGTCTTGCAATCGCCTTCGCGTCTATCCTCGGCGCATTGGTGATTTGTTAAATCACAGCAAATGACAAACTACGTTCGCGTCGATCCCAGTGGGACAATTCAGAATGGGCGACAAAACATGATGGTGCCCTCAGTATTTTGGGTGGTGAACGTCCATGGTCATGTCATCAGTAAGATGAGGAACGCCCATGGTCGTGTCCTTTAAAATTGAGTATGGAGAGGCCATGAGGGTGTTCTTCAGTTTTTGGATGGGCTCGACGCTACTTGACTTGAAAGACGAGATGAAGAAACTTCTATAGCGCCGATATATACAATGCACAATGCATCAGACGATGGCGACCGAGACGAAGAAGGTCTACAAGCCATGCAGATGAAAAGGTGATTCTTGAGAACAAAGACCAGGCTATGAAAGATGAAGTATGCATATACTTGTCCATGGTTAAGACCAACCAGACAATTTGTGAACTCTCTATAAGAAGTCACTATAGATTGGATTGGCTTGGATTGCAGATGTGTAGCTTGGCAATATGACGCCGAGAGGCGAGATGAAATAAAGTATAGCTTCGAGCACGGTTAGGAAACGACCATGGTCCTTTCCCCATCCAAATATTGAAGGCAGAGGCGTAGCTAGGGGGGGAGCAGGGGGAGCGACCGCTCCCCCTGAGACCATTTTCGAAAATGTGGGGCCTTTTTCACAATATACTTATTTCAATCGATCGAAATCTATTTATTCCAATCGTTCGAACGACATAAGAAATATGTTACACTGTTCTTAAATGGTAAACCTGTTTCCATCCTTTCATAATTATATGTAGTATATACTAATTGTATTTGTATAATGTGATATATATTACAACAAATTTTGTTACACGGTAAGTAATTTTAGTTTAATTTCATTCGATAGTCTGAACATTGAGTTACCCGAAGTGCCAAATTCACATGTTACTGTTCCACAGAAAAGTTTACAACCGGAAGTTTATTAACTTTATTTGTCTTAGCATCGTCTCAAAAGTCATATTTGTCTGCTTTTTAAAACAAAATTAAACATTAAACTAATTGAAAATCAAATACTTTGATCTGGAAACTGAATTCTGGCAGTTTACTTCGTCTTTCAATATGAAAAGAACAATGCAATCGTATAGAATCTTTCCTGTTGACTTTAAAAAGACTTTTCGATACCAAATGGCATGGGCAAATTAGAATCTTTGGCAGATATGCACTCGGGTGTCATCAGGGGCGTCTACCCCACCCCCTAAGTCATTGGAGCAACTTCCTCTTCTTCCCCCTTCCCCTTGCTTCCCCCTTAAAGTGGTGGCACACGCACTGACAGATCTTCCCCCTCTATTTCTTGAATGGAGCATTTGCTCCAAGGTTTCTATGGTGTAGACGCCCCTGGATGTCATCGAAAGTCGAAGAGATATTGTTCAAGAGTTTCTTTCATTTAAAGACATGTACAAGGAAATAATCAGTAATATTAATAAGGAACATTCCAAGAAATGCGTATAATGAATGTAATAAATTGAATTATTTAGTTTTGAATTGGGGCCTTTTTTATATACTCGCTCCCCCTCGTGTCAAAACCTGGCTACGCCACTGATTGAAGGACATCACCACAACCTTTCCCCATATGGAGTTCCAAATAAAACGTTTGAAAGATGTAATGAAGACATGACCATGGACTTTCACCACCATAAATATTAAGGGCACCACCACGATGTGTCACCCATTCTGAATAGTTCCATGGGGATCGACGCGATGACACAGTTCACCCTTCTATTAATTAATTAATCACCAGTGCGCCGAGGAGAGACGCGAAGGCGATTGCAAGACCTGAAGAGGCGGGTAAGACTGCTCGAGTGGAGCCAGAACATTTGTCGGTGTTACAGAAGTCCTCATGGCAACCGCACACGTTGTTTCCTCCCACGTTGTAGCAACCATGACTTACGCCGCCATCGCACTTCCGGGTGACGCTTCCATCTGTAGAAAGACGAACAAATACTCAAAATGTATACATACGTAGCCTATACCGTCTCACGGATGAACGATAGTGTATACATAGTGGTTAGCGTGCTGGACTGTCAACCGAGAGGTCAGGGGTTCTAATCTAAGCCACGGCAGAAGTTTCTTTTGTGCCCCATCGCCAACTCAGGTATGACGAGTACAATGTGGCACTGTGGCCGATTTCTTATAGCGCTTGGTCTGTAACGCGGAGAGTAGGCTACGGTTCGAGCCTCGCCCCAGGTAGTTACATGTAGGGCTGTACCGAACATTCGCTTCGTATTCGCTTCCGGACCGAATAGCTAGTGGGCCAATATAGCTATTCGGTATTCAGCCGAATCTATAGTAGCGGTCTGACCGAATACGAATAGTGGTCACGTGATCTGTCTCTGCATATGCGACTGCTATATAGCGAGTGGACTGAAGTAACTCTCTCATTAACACAATATATGCTGTGGCTGCAGCCAGGCATTGCCTACTGCCTGGACCGCGGTATCGCAGTGTCAGTAGTCTCATTCTTTGTGTACAGGGAGTGAACGCTAACGTATTTGTTTAATGTCGTCGGTAGAAGTATTTTATGCACTATTCGTATTCGTATTCGACCGTATAGTTGGTTCAATTATTCGTATTCGGCCGAATAGTGATAATCACCTATTCGGTATTTTTATTTATTCCGGATATTTCTATAGCGCCTCTCGAAGTCAACTACTACTCAGAGGCGCTCCCGACTACAGCATTTAATACTGTGCCGGGAATTTTCACGCCGAAGCGCCACGAGCAATTGCGAGTGAAGGACTTGCCCAAGGTCCGTACGCAGCGGCTAGAGTGAGATTCGAACCTGCAACCCTCCGGTCACAAGGCGCCGAACTTACCACTGAGCCACCACGCCCCACTTTTTTTTCGGCCAGCTCTAGTTAGTAGTATACTGCGTACAGGAGATCCTGAGCAAGTACTTCAGGCACAATTGCTCTGCTCCATCGACGTTCTGCCGTATGGTCGTGATTGCACCTCTGAGCTTTGGAAGGAGGGTAAAATCAAGTACAGTCATAGGTGTAGGATACGGGGGTCAGAGGGGCACTTGCCCCAAAATTTCGGTAGGCGCTAGGAGAAATGCTGCAAACTAGTTCCAACTTGGCCGAAACGAAATAGTATTAGACTATTAGGAGCTACTAGCTCGCAAACATAGGCGCCGACTTCTTGGGAGCCTTAATTGGGTGCCAATGTACTCAGAGAGAAGTTCAGTGGGTGCCTGGCACCCAGAAGAATTCGGACCTTAAATATTTTTTACAACTAAGTAATCTGAAGTACAACTGCAACACAAATACCCAATACCAATGATCTTACAGTCACAGCTCGTACATAAATAAATTATTTATTTATATGTTTTTTAAATAAATAATAATACTGGAACGTCGTCACCGATTTCCAATACTTTTTCGAATCTCGTAACCTTTGACAAGAAAACAATTTTCTTTCTCCTAATATCCGCTAAAACTCACCTACCTAAGGAGAGTGGGAAGTGGGAAGGGAGGAGTAGACCCCAGGCACCCAGAGACAAAAGCAAAAGTCGGCGCCTATGCTCGCAAACCACCAAAACATTAAATTTATTCATTGATGCATACTAAATAATTAGTTACTTACTATAAATGCACTATACACCAATTATTCGGGATTTATTTTTTTCGGCCAGAAGTAAAATCTTGCCCCTACCAATGAAATTTCCCGTGTATGCCTATAAATACAATTTTATTGTATTTTATACATTGCATTTATTGACCTTACACTGTGGGTGGGAAGATGAGACGGCGAGGGCGAGGACTATAGCCATCTGCCCTCATATGCTGAGGCTAAGTAAAATGAAGTCGCTAACACTTTATGCCCATGCATCAGAGAGATATATATGCCTTCTTGTCTCATCGACCGCTATATAATGAAACGAGCACTGGCGTAAACTTGTCAAAAATATGGGGGTATTTGGTTATTCATTCTACACTCGTTGCATTGGGTGTACAGTCCATCTCAATTATTGGGGGCACGTGCCCCGGCTGCCCCCCGAGTCTACCTCTATGGAAACGAGGATAAATATAACGAAGCTTATGACGACAGAACTTCAATAGTTATTTCTCTGCGATCTGGCATAATGGTGCTTGGTATTAAGAATAACTGAGAAAATAATATGTGAAAGCGTATATGCATATAATGTCATGCATACATACAAACTGTACATATTGTATTGTATTTGCAGATTTATAAAGCGCCTCTCGATGTACAACCTATAATCAGAGGCGCTCCCTGCAATGCGAAGAGAAAAGAAAAATCTTACGAAAACGAGAAGAAACAGCAATGCCCCAGTTATGATCTGAGAACAAATCAAAGAAGGAAGATCATTCAAAAGGGACGGGACAACAGATACGAAGGCACGGTGCTGCAGGGCCATAGAAGACCGGGTCCGATGGACCAAGAGGTCCTGTCGGTCTATAGAGAACGGAGTTGACGACCAGAGGCGACCGATCGACGTCGACAGATATGATAACAGAGATAATGAGGAACTTGACACTGAGAAAAAGGATTTTGAATTGGATACGCGCGGTGAGCGGACGCCAGTGTAAGTGATCAGACCTGACAGTTGAGATATGAGAGTAGCGTGGAAGGCGGGCAATTAGGAGAGCCACTGCATTTAATACTGACTGAAGTGGAGACAGACGAGATTTCGGCAGACCAATAGGTAATGAATTAAGTATTCAATACGTGAAAAATAAAGGCATGCATCATGGAGGAGCAAGTGTAGGAAGGAATAGAACGCTGGACAGCTCGAAGACGTCTAAGATGATAGAAACTAGACAGAGAGAGGCTAGGGTCGTGGTTAGCAAACGAAAGACTACTGTCAAGAATGACACCCAAATCACGAACACTAACCTTGTCGAGAGAGGCAAAAGCCGCAAAACACTCAGCAAGAGTTGAATAACCAAGCTTAAAGGAGCTGCTGGCGATTGCCAAACCAGATCAGCTGAATCTTTAGAGAATTTAGAGAGAGAGGCGATTCGAGGACATTCAGCAGTGGAGATCTAACGACAGGGTCTCAATAGATTGACAGAGGACAAGTTGATGAGCAGGAAGACCATGGACTAGGGCATAGTATTGCATACATCCAATCAGATAACATGCATACACAAACACGTACATAAATACACCCATCCATACATACACATACATACAGTTACTCTATTTTTGTCGTTCTTCATAGAGTTTCGGGTCGAAGATGAATGAAATGTTCAACGCGGCGAAGCGTTACGTCTTTAGAACTTTCCACTTTCTTCGAACACTGAGTAATTATGTACAATTTGGACCGAAAAACAACTCCAGCCATGCATGCAAAGCAGACAACTAACCTCCACGCAGTGAGTCAGTGACTCAGCCCCCGGGACCATCAACAGGATTTGGTTACAATTCTGTGGCACAGACCCAAATAATCACGAATGACAATTCTTGGGATACCAGGACATTTCGCTCTAACTCTATGTCTGCCTCTGTCTTTCTTTCTGTCTCTCTCTCCCCATCTTTGTCTCTCTGTTCTACTTTACTGTCTCTTTCTCACTCTCTATCTCTCTCTATCTCTGTCTCTCTCTCTCTGCCTCTCTCTTTCTGCCTATCTGTCTGTCAGTTCTTTCTATCTCTTTCTCTGTTTCTCTCTCTGTGTTTGTCTGTCTGTCTGTCTCTCTCTGTATATATCTCTCTGCCTTTCTCAATTTCCTTCTTTCCCTCTCTACCATTCTCTCTCTCTCTCTCTCTCTCTCTCTCTCTCTCTCTCTCTCTTTGTCTCCCTCTGTATCTCTCTCTGTGTATCTTTCTCTGTCTCTCTTGTTCCCCCTCAGTCTCTCTCGTTCCGAGCAGGATGTGCTCAGCTCACAAAAAATATCTAGGATCGAGCAAAGTCTATGATAAAAAAAACATCCAAAATCTATAAAAGAAAAAAGAAAATCAAGAACAACTGAAATCTAGAATCCCAAAGAACCAAAATTTGGAATGGAAGAACAAAACTCTAGAACAACCAAAACTTTTGACAGAACCACCAAAATCTTTTACAGATAAATCTTGAATAATCTAAATCTATAATAGAAACAAAATCTAGAACAAAGATTACAATAGAACAACCGAAATATGGAAAAGAACTTCAAAATATAGGAGAGTCGAAATCTAGAACTGAAGAACCAATATCCGGACCAGAACATTCGAAATAAACATCAATTCCTCCTTTTCTACTCTGTCATAGAACCACCTGTTTTGAAAATTTACCTGGATAGAAGACTGTGGCACATCCGTCTCCTTGGCAGGTGGTTACATTGCCAAGCGGAGGGCAGCAGCTGTTGCCCTCTGACGTCGTTGAGCAGCTGTAGCAATAGAAAGCAGCAGCCGGATGATGTTGCAAGACAATGCCTAACAACGCAACCACAACGAGGATGCTCACCATGTATGCCATCTATTGACCGGATTCTGTAAAGCAACAAAAACATAGAAACACACAGACACACAGACACACACACACACACACACAGACACACACACACACACACACACGCACGCACACACACACACACACACATATATATATATATACACCACATGCATGCATAGTTGCATACATGCATGCACACACACTTATGCATAAACACAAACATACACACATGCATACATACATACACATACATACATGCACAGTTGCACACGTATATATTTATTTTGCCCAGGTTACCAATGTGCATTTGGAAGTTATAGGGAAATACTCACTCGGTTTAATTAATATCTACATATTACTTATCATTGTTTTTTACTCTTATTTTACTCAATATAGCAATAATAAGCCCTCAGGATTTAGAACACGTATACGAAGATTAAAGCTCATATTTACATATTTTATAAACATTTCAAAGGCAAATAGTCTTTATTTTGTGTTTCTGAAAACGTTAACTGGATTAACTAAACAGAATGAGCGAATGAACGGGTCTTGTCTAACCTAAGCAGGAACTTCTATAGCGCCGCTGCAGCTGTAAGACGCGTTTCAAATGTCTCTAAGCGCCACGCAGATTAGCCGACGCTATATCGAATCAAGTCGGCAGAGGCTGCAGGTTATTTGTTCACCGTTGTCTCACTCAACGGAAACGTCCAGTACTGTGCTTTCCCTGGACATAATGGAAGTAGACGGGACATTGATGTGGAGGAGGGGGGGCTGTGGGCGTAAATAAGTTGATTCCTTGATGCGGCTTCTGTGCGGCGCTAAGATCAACTTATGCAACGGCGCTACATCATATCTAGACCGCAAGATCCAGACTGTTTGGTCCGATTTTGAACCAGGTCAGAATATCAGAATAGGGGGAAGGGTTCAGGGCATATTTTAACTGTATAACTAGTGGGACAAATGTCCCAGTGGTGTTAGGATTTGTCCCAGTAGTTAGGGTGATTTGTCCCAGGCAATGTATAAGTATTGGGACAAAATGTTGGAAGAGTTTTAAGATTTGCCCCAGTAGTAAATTCCCAAAAAGGTCATGAACTTTTTCGGGAGATGAATTCCTAAGGAAAGGTCATGAACTGTTTTCGGGAGGTGACTTTTTCGGAAGATGACTTCCTAAAAAAGGTCATCAACTTTCTTGTTGGGAGAAGAATTCAAGAAAAGGTCATCAACGGTTTTCGGGAGGTGACTTTTTTGGGAGATGACTTCCTAAAAAAAAGGTCATCAAACTTTTTCGGGGAGATGAATTCCCAGAAAAAGGTCATAAAAGTTTTTCAGAGACGACTTCCAAAATTTTGTCCCAGTAGCCTAAATTCCTTAAAATATGCACTGGAAGGGTTCGAACTGAAAAGGCAGCATGGGGCTACGGAAATACGTGGTGATTGTGATCATAGGATGGTGCACGAGCGGAATAACGATACATAGGGTTGAAAACCTTGAAAAGTTTGTTTTCAGTATTGAGAGGAATGCCGCAGAAGAGAGACACAGATACCGACAGAGACAGCGAGTCAGAGAGAGAGAGAGAGAGACAGACAGACAGACAGACAGACAGAGACACAGACACAGACACAGACACAGAGACAGAGAGGCAGAGACAGACAGAGAAAGAGAGACAGAGAGCGAGAAAGAGAGAGAGTGAGACAGAGAGCGAGACAGAGACAAAGACTGAGACAGACAGACAGACAGACAGACAGACAGACAGACAGACAGACAGACAGACAGACAGACAGACAGACAGACAGCAGACACCGAGATTCACAGGCGAGAGAGGAGGATGGTGAAACTCGTAAGCATCTATAAAAATTCGATGTAACTTGAGTTACAATCAACGAATCCTAGCAACTGAGGAATATATCCGATGACCTAGATAACAGTTTCATAATTACCATAGTTCAGTCCACGGCGGACAACGCTTACTATTAGTCTCTCCCACAAACGGCGCTTCATAAATTTCTCAATATAATTACAGTTACCAAGTTCCTGAAATGCTGACCTCAAAAAGTCGACAGCGAACAACGAGAGTGAGAGTATGTGCTACCTGAACGCATTCAGACGACAACGAAACTAGATGCTGCTAGATGTCGCTAGGGTCCGTCGGACTCGTGCTATGCAATTCAACAATAACAACTGTGACACAACCTACAGGGTCACGTGACACCGTGTGCTTACCCTCAGGCAGACAGGCAGACAGACATACAAACTAGCAGTCAAGCCGACCGACAGGCAGACAGGCAGGCAGGCAGGCAGACATACAGGCAGGCAGACAGACAGGCAAGCAAGCAGGCAGATAAGAGAGGGAGACAGACAGGCAGACAGACAAGCAAGCAGTCAAGCAGACCGACAGGCAGATAGGCAGGCAGACAGACATACAGGCAGGCAGGCAGGCAGGCAGGCAGGCAGGCAAGTAAGCAGGCAGGCAAACAGGCAGGCAGCTTATAGCCCAGTCTAGAATTTTGCTGGATGGATTGATGGAATGGATGGATGGATTGATGGAATGAATGGATGGATTGATGGAATGAATGGATGGATTGATGGAATGAATGGATGGATTGATGGAATGGATTGATGGATTGATGAAATGAATGGATGGATTGATGGAATGGATGGATGGCTTGATGGATGGGTGGATGGATTGATGGAATGGATGGATGGATTGATGGAATGAATCGATAGATTGATGGAATGAATGGATGGATAGATGGAATGGATGGATGGATTGATGGAATGGATGGATGGATTAATGGAATGGATGGATGGATTGATGGATGGGTGATGGATGTATTGATGGAATGAATGGATAGATTGATGGAATGGGTGGATGGATTGGTGGAATGGAATGTAGATTGATGGAATGGATGGATGGATTGATGGATGGGTCATGGATGTATTGATGGAATGAATGGATAGATTGATGGAATGGGTGGATGGATTGGTGGAATGGAATGTAGATTGATGGAATGGATGGATGGATTGATGGATGGGTCATGGATGTATTGATGGAATGAATGGATAGATTGATGGAATGGGTGGATGGATTGGTGGAATGGAATGTAGATTGATGGAATGGATTGATGGATTGATAGATGGGTGATGGATGTATTGATGGAATGAATGGATAGATTGATGGAATGGATGGATGGATTGATGTAATAGGTGGATGGATTAATGTAATTGGTGGATGGATTGAAGGAATGGATAGATGGATTGATGGAATGAATGGATGGATTAATGGAATGGATGGATGGATTGATGGATGGGTGGATGGATTGATGGAATGGATGGATGGATTGATGGAATGAATCGATGGATTGATGGAATGAATGGATGGATAGATGGAATGGATGGATGGATTGATGGAAAGGATGGATTGATGGATTGATGGAATGAATAGATTGATAGAATGGGTGGATGGATTGATGGAATGGATAGATTGATGGAATGGGTGGATGGATGTATTGATGGAATGAATGGATAGATTGATGGAATGGGTGGATGGATTGGTGGAATTCAATGTAGATTGATGGAATGGATAGATGGACAGATAGAATGGATGGATGGATTGATGTAATGGGTGGATGGATTGATGGAGTAGATGGATGGATGATGCAATGGATGGATGAATTGATTGTATTGTATTTAATTGTATTGCATTGTATCTGGAAATTTATAAAGCGCCTCTCGCAGAATAACTATTCAGAGGCGCTCTCAGCACAAAGGCCCGGGGGAAACAGAAATGCCTTTAGGGAACGCGAGACCGATGAGGAAAAGCCAGTCATTAGTTTGGCCCTGAGCAGAGGGGAAGGTCATTCCACATCGTGGGACCCACTACAGTAAATGCCTGGTGCCGGGCCAAGGCAGTTTTAGCCCTGGGAACAAAAAGATCAAGCCGATTTACAGAGCGCAATGTGCGAGAAGAAGATGCAGATAGCGGTTTTCGCAGATAGTTCAAGAGATATTTCGGGGCAGTAGGCTGCTGAGATTTAGAGACAAGGAAGAGGATCTTATATCGGATGCGCGCAGCAATAGGGAGCCAGTGAAGGACATCAAGCATGTAAGTAATGGGCTCCCTGTAGCGCTTCGCTTGGTCCCAAGCACCCATTCCGCCACATTTTATTCAAATCTCAAGACTGTACTCTTCAGCCGGGGTTGGGTCGGGAGTGCTTCTGAGTAGATAGCCTTGAAGAGGCGCTATATAAATTCTCCATATGAATGAATGAATAAATGAAGTAGAGATATGGGCAAACCGGGGGAGTCGAGCGATGAGCCTAGCAGAATCATTTAGAACAGATTGAATGGGGGAGAGACGCTGATTGGGGAGACCCATGAGGAGCGAGTTGCAGTAGTCCAAGCGTGAGCAGACAAATGCGTAAACTATGGTGGTAAAGACAGAAGGTGAGACCGAGAGTCTGATGGCCCTGAGACGCCTCAGTTGAAAGAAGCAGGAGCGAGTCATGTTGGGGATATGCTCTGTGAATGTGAGGGAGGAGTCAAGTGTGACACCCAAGTCGCGGACGGTGGAAGAGTAGGTGTAAGCAGGAAATTTCTCAATCAGCAATGAAAAATTGAGTTTAGCAAGTTGCTGTCTAGTCCCAAAACCAGATCAATTGAGTCTTAGTAGTGTTTAGGCAGAGACGGTTAGTTGACATCCAGTAGTGAAGGTCAGAGACAAAATGGTCAATGGAGCAAACAAGGGAGAGTTGATCAGTTGACGGACCATGTACAAAAGCCTGAGCATCATCTGCATAAAGATGGCCATTTGCCTCATGTTTAGTAAATAGAGACGGGATATCAGCAGTGAAGAGGATGTAGAGGATGGGACCGAGCACCGAGTCCTGGGGAACACCAAATTCAACCTCTGTCCACTGAGTCCTGGCTTCACCGAGGACAACCAACTGTGAGCGGTCAGAGAGGTAGGATTTAAACCAAAGAAGAGGAACACCAGAGAGGCCATAGGACAGTTCCAGTCGCTGAAGCAGGATCTCATGATCAACCATGTCAAACGCAGATGAGACATCAAAAAGCGTCAGAAGACAGAGATGAGAGTGATCAATAGCTGTATAAATATCAGACAGTAGGGATAAGAGAGCAGTTTCGGTGGAATGATGGCCTCTGAAGCTATATTGGGCGGCTGGCAGAAGCCCAGCTTGCTCAAAGTAAGGGAGTAGCTGAAGTGAAACTAGTCTTTCTGTAACGATTCTGTCGTTACGACGTTTCTGTATGCACACGCTTTCCAGTTGTATATATGCGCTATATGAAAAGACATTACGTAATGGCTATTTTTAGTTCATAGCTATTTTTAGACCGCTGATGTGAGCGGAAGATCTGCGCAGAAGATGGTTTTGTGACTGCCGCGTGTAGAACTGGAAATTGATGTCTGTTTTCGATTTAAGTTCTTATCTTAAGATAATCGAATATTCGTAGTCTTAGGTTGATCAAATGTCGGTTTGGTATCCTTACTACAATATGTCATATCTTTTGGCCGTAGATTATTGAGATAATTGCCAAGTTGAAATGCGTAAATGAGATCCCTGTCCCGTACCACGTATCTTGCCCATTAGGAGAAAGAGTCGCCATTTTGTGTCACTTGTTGTTTTGTAAGGTTTAGGTCTAAAATCGATGTAAAATCCTGTTTCGGAGCATAAGAATCGTCCGCTATTTGTGATCGCTTTCTGCCTAGATAAAGTGTTGCCATAGGGAGATTAGAGCTCATAGGATTTGATCTTTGTTAAGTATTGACCTTTGACCTTTGTGTTCAATATTAAGTCTGCCACGCTGGTAGCCTTGTGTAGCTGTATGTCGCCTTGATATAGATGTAGATAGGGTTTGCTATATAGTAGAATAAGTTTAAATAGTTAATTGAATTTGATACAGGTAGTATAGAAGTTCTCTGGACAGTGAGAAGAAATTCTTTGTTTGAACTCTGAACTATACTGATATTTGTAATTTTAGTCAAATTGACATTTTCTGTTTTATTCAAATTTTAATACATGGCCAATCAACCAGATTCTTTTCTTGCTTCTTTGCTGGATAGAAATGAGTTCAGAAATAGTTTGCTCAGATGTTTCCCCGAATTAGCTAGTAATAATTTGATAAAGAACTTAAATGAGGAAGTGGAAGACGAAGAAGAGGTAGTCCAAAGTCCAGAGGCCCATTCAGTTAGTCACCATAGCCTCCCACTACCAGAAGGGAAGTTAGCCCCAGGAAAAGAAGAAATAGATGAAGAAGAGGAGGCAGACGACGAAGAAGATGAAGAGGTAGAAGAAGAGGATGAGGACACCATGAACCCTGAGTATAGGGGAAAACCTATGTTTGTTTCCTACTCGGAAACCACGGACATCCACAGGTCATGCCCTGGTGATGAAATAGAAATGGTAAGTATGACGTCATTGCCTCCAGAAGAACTGCCCAGTGTCACTATGCCTAGACGTAGTAAGCGCCTGTCTGGGTTGCCACCCACCTATTATGGTCCTGAGCACAGGGGTTCGAACCCTCAGGAAATGCACGACCGGCAGTCCTCATCCCGGCGTTTGACGACCGCCACCGCTAGGGGTCGCACCGCCACATTTCAAGGGTCTTTGAGAGAAAAGATGGATGGGAAATGGGCCGGTAATTTTGACAGGCATTTGGGTCAAGGTTATGCTTTTTCAAGGTTGGGAAAACAATAGCTCGTTTTTGGAAGCAGGTAGATAACCCTCAGAAAACGACCTGTTAAATATGTAAACTAGAAATGGAGCTAAATCGTCTAATATGTTCACCAAAATAAATGGGGAGAAGGTCCAGTTCGCATGATTTTTTGTTTGATGATCCAATTATTTTGCGAAGTTCCATTTCAAGGATTGGACGAAATCCTTCGAAGGTGTGGTCCGTGTGGGAGAATTGCGGAGGAGGGGCATCGTGAGTCTTCGCTCGAAGATCAGCAGTCTTTCTTGTCATCATCTTGAGAAAATCCTCAGCAGAAAAGGCAGGAGAACCCACTGAGCGTGTGCCCTGCTCCAGTAGGCCTGAGATCGAGGACCAAAGACCTTTTGGGTTATCTTTATGTTGTTCTACCAGGCCCTGCCAATGGTCAGCCTCCTTCTGGCGATAGAGGCTATGTAACGCTCGAAGTTGGGTCACCCATTCACGATGGTCAGTAGGGTCGCGAGATCTTCGATAACGCCTTTCCAGGCAACGCGTGCGACGACGAAGTCCACGACACTCGGCATCAAACCATAGTGCAAGTGGTCTATGTCGAGTGGATGGATGGATTGATGGAATTGGTGGATAGATTTATGGAATTGGTGGATGGATTGAAGGAATGGATAGATGGATAGATAGAATGGATGGATGGATTGATGGAATGGGTGGATGGATTGATGGAATAGATGGATGGATGATGTAATGGATGGATGAATTGATGGAATGGATGGATGGATTGATGGAATTGGTGGATGGATGAATAGATGGGTGGTTGGATTGATGGATAGTTGGAGGTCGGTAGGAATGGAAGGAGATGGATTTGTGGACCTATATGTACGAGTGGACAGACAGACAGATATACACACAAACATCGCGGACTCTCCAATGACGCTCTTCGAGAAGTTAGGAGAGCAACAACACTGGCCAAACTCCTATATGCTATACCAGCGTGGCGGGGAGTAGCGTCATCATCAGGTCGCTTAAGATTAGAACATTTTAGCAGGAGGTTAAGGAGAATGAAGTTTGTCAACGAAGAACAACTGACTATAGCTGACCTTGCGAATTCTGCTGATTGCCGATTATTTAAGAACAATAAAGATCACGTCCTTTGGCCTCTTTTACCACCAGTCCATATAACTGCTTATTCATTGCGTCCTCAGAATCACCAGTACTGTCTTCCAGTTAAAGACAACAGAGACTTTATATCCCGAACACTATAAGCTTACTCTACATCAGTGTTTCCCAAACTGTGGGTCGCGACCCAAAAGTGGGTCGCGAAGCTCTGGCAAGTGGGTCGCCAAATTTTGTAGAGAAACATTTATTTTATGCAGCAACAACATTTGGCTATGATTGGACTATAACTAGCTGGATTGCAATAAATTGTAAACTGTTTTTTTTAACATAAATTTCCTTTTAATGCTTTAAATTTCAAAGCGCTGTACGTTAATCCGCATATTTCGATACCAATTTACGAAGGAAATTTTAGTACACAATGCTTAATTTTACACATGGGTATCGAGACTGCCAGGATATTCACAAGTGGGTCGCGACCCAGAAAAGTTTGGGAACCGCTGCTCTACTTTATAATACATGTATATATCTACTTCTCAAAACTCTGTCTAATTTTGTTCCATGGTGCGGTTTGTCAGCATGTGTTTTCTTTGTACAGAATAAACGAATATCATCTTCTTCTTCATCATCATCATCATCATCATCATCATCATCATCATCATCATCATCATCATCATCATCATCATCATCATCATCATCATCATCATCATCATCATCATCATCCCTCCTCCTCCTCCTCCTCCTTCTTCTTCTTCTTCTTCTTCTTCTCTTCCTCCTCCTCCTCCTCCTCCTCCTCCTCCTCGTCCTCCTCTCTGCTCCTCCTCCTCCTCCTCCTCCTCCTCCTCCTCGTCCTCCTCTCTGCTCCTCCTTCTCCTCCTTCTACGTTTAGTACATATTTGAATTTATGAAACAAACTGTATGTTTTCGGTCAATTCGTCTCATTTTATAACTGAACTGTACCAATTATTGCAACGTGAAAACGTTTCAACTTCATTCATTCACATATAAATGCAAAATAAGCGTTAGTTTAGCAAATAAAGAGTTTTGCATAGACACATGTCATGCAGTTGACGTTAACGGTTCACCATATATGCCTAATAGAGGCGCTTTACAAATGTTTAAACTTTAAATATATATATATATATATATATATATATATATATATATATATATATATATATATATATATATATATATATATATATATATGGCCAATTCAAATAGAAATGCAATATATATACACGGTGAGTCATAAAAAACCGTGTCCCTACAAATTTTACTTTAACTTAGTCAGATATAACATTATGTGGAAGAAATTTTAAGTAAAGATAGAGGAGTTATTACTGAGCATAAGGAAAGTTAAAGTTTATGCTCAAATTGCCCTCCTTGGGCATCCACGCATGCGCGAAGACGCGCACGCCACTGCTTGACTGACTCGTCAATGATGCGCTGGTCCATTTCGTCCCATGCCTCCACAATTCGATTACGCAACTCATTGACATCATGCATTCGATATCTGTAGACCTTTTCTTGCATGACACTCCATATTTTATAGTCTACCGGATTCAAATCAGGGCTGTTTGGTGGCCACAGAGTAGGCGGGATGAAATCAGGTGTTTCAGTGCGCAGTAACTCAACAGTCTCCCGTGCTCTGTGCGCAGGAGCGCTATCTTGCTGGAAGATGAAATACTCCGTTATCTCACGAATGTCTGGTAAAAGGCCCTGCATTAGTAGAACGTCTCGGTAATATTGTCCATTGACCTTAACACCCGGTTCGATGAAATGTATATTCGTACGACCGAGTGCAGAGATCCCGACAGATACCATAAGGGATTTGCTGAAAGTTGGCCGAGTACGCAAAAGACGATTTGCTGGAACGTCCCTCTTCCTTGTACCGACGGATACGTAAATGCGATCATTCTGATTGTTACTGGGTGCTGCTACAGTAAAGAGTTTTTCATCAGTAAACCAGATGAAATTGACTAGGCTTGCAGGATACAACCTCAGTAGCTGACTGGAACGTTGGAATCTTGCTTCCTTGTTAGCCTCTGTGAGTTCTTGAGCACGTCGTTTCTTTAAACATTGCAAATGCAAATCACTCTTAACGATTCTCCTAACTGATGACTGGCTGATTCCTATTTCTCGAGCTATTTGTCTCTGTGTACGATGCGTTTGCGGCATATCTTCCTGGCTGAGCACCAGAGATTCAACGTGTTCAACATTGTCGACGGTGCTGGCTGTTCGCGGACGGCCGCTACCAGGTTGACGACGAAAAGACCCAGTTTTATCGATCTTTGACAGGAGATAATTTAATCCACCACGAGTCCAACCTTTATCTGAAAATTCCTTTAAAAACCGCTTCGCACCGTAATTTTTATTCTTTCTTAAAAATGTTATAACATGTTTATCTTCTTCTGTAAACACCATTTTGTCGGGGTTGTCGTGACGTCATCATAGATTAGTCCACAATGACGT
>OY744614.1:18910216-18920216 GCA_963556255.1 Allolobophora icterica | reverse complement strand
TAGATGACACACCAACCAGCGTTAGTTCGCTGCGCCATTCGCTAGGTGACACTGAAGCCAAGCTCGCGATGTCCAGTAATCAACTGAGAATCCTTGGTTGGGTGGTCAAGTGCTCATTACTCATTATACCTCTCCAGAAAATACGTTCAGTAGCGGATAATAGTAGTCGACTAATCCAAGTTCTAGTATAGTAGTAGCTGTAGTGGCAGTGGGGCCTGTAACACCCAGAGTAGGGATTCCAGCCTCCTCTGAGACGGTCACTGTAGGCCTATAGGAACATTGAGCAAGTCCTTCACGCACAGTAGCTCAGCACCATCGATGTTCTGTCGTATGGCTGTGTGTGCACTTCTGAACTTTGAAAGGACAATAGCAATTAACCTACAATTGTCCCATTGTATATTAGTTTCTTCAGCATGCCTCCTATATGCTAGAAGAGCAACACTTAACGAGTTGCTGCCCCTTTCTCACGTCCAGTAAATGTTTCAATCCCGTAGTATCGTTTAAACGTCACTTGTATAAAATAATACATGGAGACTAAATATATTACATTACATTACTTGAAGTACAATTAAAACTTGGATGACATGATAAGGAATACACAGGCTGTAGTAATTTCTATTTTTACTTTCCACAGATCAAGCTGAAATCACTGATTTAAAGAAACATAACGCTACTCAACACCCACATCTTTACTCAACAAAATCCAACAGAAACCGAAACTCGGATTTCCCGACTCCAAACTTCCAGCGCATATATATAATGTTTCAAATTACAATAAACTTGTGAACATCACAACCCTGTCAACATGTACACATGAAGTCTATGTAGGACCTGTATAATTGAGTAATGACCATGGATACGGTGGCAGGGAATTCCACATACATTTACTCACTCGATGATAAACAGAAACTGAAACTAGGGTTTTCCAACTCTAAATTTCCAGCGCATATGCAGCATTTTAAACCATGACAAACTTGTGCCACAAATCCATGCGCACATACTTTATTAGAAACCCGCAAACTTAATTGAGCTTCCAATTAAGAGATTCTTAAAGACATCACAAAAATGTTGCAAAATATACATAAATAAATTTAGATAGGCCTATAACTTAAATGATTTTCGTAAAATCACATGCAAATAATAACCCATTACTACAGATTATTAAATTATTTAAATCAATAAATCTAAGTTGATGACATCATAAAATTTCCAACAGAGAAAATAAATTACCAGTTTAGACTGTAAATGCAGTCTATGGCAAAGAAAAAATCTAGAACTAAGATGCCTGTCAAAACTTCGTGAAAACAAGTAACCACAAAATCATAAATGCATTCACACCTACACACACACACACCTACACACACACCTACACACCCACCTACACACACACACACACACACACACACACACGATCTATATCTTTGTACTGTCATGTGATGAGAAATTATCATTGTTCAAGTGGTAGAGCTACATCAGCTTCATGTGCAAAATGTTCTCTCCTCTTGGTCTGAACCTTAGGCAGTCTACTGCCTTCTATGACCGGCACTGTTGCATCAAGGAATCAACTTATTTACGCCCACAGCCCCCCCCTCCTCCACATCAATGTCCCGTCTACTTCCATTATGTCCAGGGAAAGCACAGTACTGGACGTTTCCGTTGAGTGAGACAACGGTGAACAAATAACCTGCAGCCTCTGCCGACTTGATTCGATATAGCGTCGGCTAATCTGCGTGGCGCTTAGAGACATTTGAAACGCGTCTTACAGCTGCAGCGGCGCTATAGAAGTTCCTGCTTAGGTTAGACAAGACCCGTTCATTCGCTCATTCTGTTTAGTTAATCCAGTTAACGTTTTCAGAAACACAAAATAAAGACTATTTGCCTTTGAAATGTTTATAAAATATGTAAATATGAGCTTTAATCTTCGTATACGTGTTCTAAATCCTGAGGGCTTATTATTGCTATATTGAGTAAAATAAGAGTAAAAAACAATGATAAGTAATATGTAGATATTAATTAAACCGAGTGAGTATTTCCCTATAACTTCCAAATGCACATTGGTAACCTGGGCAAAATAAATATATACGTGTGCAACTGTGCATGTATGTATGTGTATGTATGTATGCATGTGTGTATGTTTGTGTTTATGCATAAGTGTGTGTGCATGCATGTATGCAACTATGCATGCATGTGGTGTATATATATATATATGTGTGTGTGTGCGTGCGTGTGTGTGTGTGTGTGTGTGTCTGTGTGTGTGTGTGTGTGTGTCTGTGTGTCTGTGTGTTTCTATGTTTTTGTTGCTTTACAGAATCCGGTCAATAGATGGCATACATGGTGAGCATCCTCGTTGTGGTTGCGTTGTTAGGCATTGTCTTGCAACATCATCCGGCTGCTGCTTTCTATTGCTACAGCTGCTCAACGACGTCAGAGGGCAACAGCTGCTGCCCTCCGCTTGGCAATGTAACCACCTGCCAAGGAGACGGATGTGCCACAGTCTTCTATCCAGGTAAATTTTCAAAACAGGTGGTTCTATGACAGAGTAGAAAAGGAGGAATTGATGTTTATTTCGAATGTTCTGGTCCGGATATTGGTTCTTCAGTTCTAGATTTCGACTCTCCTATATTTTGAAGTTCTTTTCCATATTTCGGTTGTTCTATTGTAATCTTTGTTCTAGATTTTGTTTCTATTATAGATTTAGATTATTCAAGATTTATCTGTAAAAGATTTTGGTGGTTCTGTCAAAAGTTTTGGTTGTTCTAGAGTTTTGTTCTTCCATTCCAAATTTTGGTTCTTTGGGATTCTAGATTTCAGTTGTTCTTGATTTTCTTTTTTCTTTTATAGATTTTGGATGTTTTTTTTATCATAGACTTTGCTCGATCCTAGATATTTTTTGTGAGCTGAGCACATCCTGCTCGGAACGAGAGAGACTGAGGGGGAACAAGAGAGACAGAGAAAGATACACAGAGAGAGATACAGAGGGAGACAAGAGAGAGAGAGAGAGAGAGAGAGAGAGAGAGAGAGAGAGAGAGAGAGAGAGAGAGAGAGAGAGAGAGAATGGTAGAGAGGGAAAGAAGGAAATTGAGAAAGGCAGAGAGATATATACAGAGAGAGACAGACAGACAGACAAACACAGAGAGAGAAACAGAGAAAGAGATAGAAAGAACTGACAGACAGATAGGCAGAAAGAGAGAGGCAGAGAGAGAGAGACAGAGATAGAGAGAGATAGAGAGTGAGAAAGAGACAGTAAAGTAGAACAGAGAGACAAAGATGGGGAGAGAGAGACAGAAAGAAAGACAGAGGCAGACATAGAGTTAGAGCGAAATGTCCTGGTATCCCAAGAATTGTCATTCGTGATTATTTGGGTCTGTGCCACAGAATTGTAACCAAATCCTGTTGATGGTCCCGGGGGCTGAGTCACTGACTCACTGCGTGGAGGTTAGTTGTCTGCTTTGCATGCATGGCTGGAGTTGTTTTTCGGTCCAAATTGTACATAATTACTCAGTGTTCGAAGAAAGTGGAAAGTTCTAAAGACGTAACGCTTCGCCGCGTTGAACATTTCATTCATCTTCGACCCGAAACTCTATGAAGAACGACAAAAATAGAGTAACTGTATGTATGTGTATGTATGGATGGGTGTATTTATGTACGTGTTTGTGTATGCATGTTATCTGATTGGATGTATGCAATACTATGCCCTAGTCCATGGTCTTCCTGCTCATCAACTTGTCCTCTGTCAATCTATTGAGACCCTGTCGTTAGATCTCCACTGCTGAATGTCCTCGAATCGCCTCTCTCTCTAAATTCTCTAAAGATTCAGCTGATCTGGTTTGGCAATCGCCAGCAGCTCCTTTAAGCTTGGTTATTCAACTCTTGCTGAGTGTTTTGCGGCTTTTGCCTCTCTCGACAAGGTTAGTGTTCGTGATTTGGGTGTCATTCTTGACAGTAGTCTTTCGTTTGCTAACCACGACCCTAGCCTCTCTCTGTCTAGTTTCTATCATCTTAGACGTCTTCGAGCTGTCCAGCGTTCTATTCCTTCCTACACTTGCTCCTCCATGATGCATGCCTTTATTTTTCACGTATTGAATACTTAATTCATTACCTATTGGTCTGCCGAAATCTCGTCTGTCTCCACTTCAGTCAGTATTAAATGCAGTGGCTCTCCTAATTGCCCGCCTTCCACGCTACTCTCATATCTCAACTGTCAGGTCTGATCACTTACACTGGCGTCCGCTCACCGCGCGTATCCAATTCAAAATCCTTTTTCTCAGTGTCAAGTTCCTCATTATCTCTGTTATCATATCTGTCGACGTCGATCGGTCGCCTCTGGTCGTCAACTCCGTTCTCTATAGACCGACAGGACCTCTTGGTCCATCGGACCCGGTCTTCTATGGCCCTGCAGCACCGTGCCTTCGTATCTGTTGTCCCGTCCCTTTTGAATGATCTTCCTTCTTTGATTTGTTCTCAGATCATAACTGGGGCATTGCTGTTTCTTCTCGTTTTCGTAAGATTTTTCTTTTCTCTTCGCATTGCAGGGAGCGCCTCTGATTATAGGTTGTACATCGAGAGGCGCTTTATAAATCTGCAAATACAATACAATATGTACAGTTTGTATGTATGCATGACATTATATGCATATACGCTTTCACATATTATTTTCTCAGTTATTCTTAATACCAAGCACCATTATGCCAGATCGCAGAGAAATAACTATTGAAGTTCTGTCGTCATAAGCTTCGTTATATTTATCCTCGTTTCCATAGAGGTAGACTCGGGGGGCAGCCGGGGCACGTGCCCCCAATAATTGAGATGGACTGTACACCCAATGCAACGAGTGTAGAATGAATAACCAAATACCCCCATATTTTTGACAAGTTTACGCCAGTGCTCGTTTCATTATATAGCGGTCGATGAGACAAGAAGGCATATATATCTCTCTGATGCATGGGCATAAAGTGTTAGCGACTTCATTTTACTTAGCCTCAGCATATGAGGGCAGATGGCTATAGTCCTCGCCCTCGCCGTCTCATCTTCCCACCCACAGTGTAAGGTCAATAAATGCAATGTATAAAATACAATAAAATTGTATTTATAGGCATACACGGGAAATTTCATTGGTAGGGGCAAGATTTTACTTCTGGCCGAAAAAAATAAATCCCGAATAATTGGTGTATAGTGCATTTATAGTAAGTAACTAATTATTTAGTATGCATCAATGAATAAATTTAATGTTTTGGTGGTTTGCGAGCATAGGCGCCGACTTTTGCTTTTGTCTCTGGGTGCCTGGGGTCTACTCCTCCCTTCCCACTTCCCACTCTCCTTAGGTAGGTGAGTTTTAGCGGATATTAGGAGAAAGAAAATTGTTTTCTTGTCAAAGGTTACGAGATTCGAAAAAGTATTGGAAATCGGTGACGACGTTCCAGTATTATTATTTATTTAAAAAACATATAAATAAATAATTTATTTATGTACGAGCTGTGACTGTAAGATCATTGGTATTGGGTATTTGTGTTGCAGTTGTACTTCAGATTACTTAGTTGTAAAAAATATTTAAGGTCCGAATTCTTCTGGGTGCCAGGCACCCACTGAACTTCTCTCTGAGTACATTGGCACCCAATTAAGGCTCCCAAGAAGTCGGCGCCTATGTTTGCGAGCTAGTAGCTCCTAATAGTCTAATACTATTTCGTTTCGGCCAAGTTGGAACTAGTTTGCAGCATTTCTCCTAGCGCCTACCGAAATTTTGGGGCAAGTGCCCCTCTGACCCCCGTATCCTACACCTATGACTGTACTTGATTTTACCCTCCTTCCAAAGCTCAGAGGTGCAATCACGACCATACGGCAGAACGTCGATGGAGCAGAGCAATTGTGCCTGAAGTACTTGCTCAGGATCTCCTGTACGCAGTATACTACTAACTAGAGCTGGCCGAAAAAAAAGTGGGGCGTGGTGGCTCAGTGGTAAGTTCGGCGCCTTGTGACCGGAGGGTTGCAGGTTCGAATCTCACTCTAGCCGCTGCGTACGGACCTTGGGCAAGTCCTTCACTCGCAATTGCTCGTGGCGCTTCGGCGTGAAAATTCCCGGCACAGTATTAAATGCTGTAGTCGGGAGCGCCTCTGAGTAGTAGTTGACTTCGAGAGGCGCTATAGAAATATCCGGAATAAATAAAAATACCGAATAGGTGATTATCACTATTCGGCCGAATACGAATAATTGAACCAACTATACGGTCGAATACGAATACGAATAGTGCATAAAATACTTCTACCGACGACATTAAACAAATACGTTAGCGTTCACTCCCTGTACACAAAGAATGAGACTACTGACACTGCGATACCGCGGTCCAGGCAGTAGGCAATGCCTGGCTGCAGCCACAGCATATATTGTGTTAATGAGAGAGTTACTTCAGTCCACTCGCTATATAGCAGTCGCATATGCAGAGACAGATCACGTGACCACTATTCGTATTCGGTCAGACCGCTACTATAGATTCGGCTGAATACCGAATAGCTATATTGGCCCACTAGCTATTCGGTCCGGAAGCGAATACGAAGCGAATGTTCGGTACAGCCCTACATGTAACTACCTGGGGCGAGGCTCGAACCGTAGCCTACTCTCCGCGTTACAGACCAAGCGCTATAAGAAATCGGCCACAGTGCCACATTGTACTCGTCATACCTGAGTTGGCGATGGGGCACAAAAGAAACTTCTGCCGTGGCTTAGATTAGAACCCCTGACCTCTCGGTTGACAGTCCAGCACGCTAACCACTATGTATACACTATCGTTCATCCGTGAGACGGTATAGGCTACGTATGTATACATTTTGAGTATTTGTTCGTCTTTCTACAGATGGAAGCGTCACCCGGAAGTGCGATGGCGGCGTAAGTCATGGTTGCTACAACGTGGGAGGAAACAACGTGTGCGGTTGCCATGAGGACTTCTGTAACACCGACAAATGTTCTGGCTCCACTCGAGCAGTCTTACCCGCCTCTTCAGGTCTTGCAATCGCCTTCGCGTCTCTCCTCGGCGCACTGGTGATTAATTAATTAATAGAAGGGTGAACTGTGTCATCGCGTCGATCCCCATGGAACTATTCAGAATGGGTGACACATCGTGGTGGTGCCCTTAATATTTATGGTGGTGAAAGTCCATGGTCATGTCTTCATTACATCTTTCAAACGTTTTATTTGGAACTCCATATGGGGAAAGGTTGTGGTGATGTCCTTCAATCAGTGGCGTAGCCAGGTTTTGACACGAGGGGGAGCGAGTATATAAAAAAGGCCCCAATTCAAAACTAAATAATTCAATTTATTACATTCATTATACGCATTTCTTGGAATGTTCCTTATTAATATTACTGATTATTTCCTTGTACATGTCTTTAAATGAAAGAAACTCTTGAACAATATCTCTTCGACTTTCGATGACATCCAGGGGCGTCTACACCATAGAAACCTTGGAGCAAATGCTCCATTCAAGAAATAGAGGGGGAAGATCTGTCAGTGCGTGTGCCACCACTTTAAGGGGGAAGCAAGGGGAAGGGGGAAGAAGAGGAAGTTGCTCCAATGACTTAGGGGGTGGGGTAGACGCCCCTGATGACACCCGAGTGCATATCTGCCAAAGATTCTAATTTGCCCATGCCATTTGGTATCGAAAAGTCTTTTTAAAGTCAACAGGAAAGATTCTATACGATTGCATTGTTCTTTTCATATTGAAAGACGAAGTAAACTGCCAGAATTCAGTTTCCAGATCAAAGTATTTGATTTTCAATTAGTTTAATGTTTAATTTTGTTTTAAAAAGCAGACAAATATGACTTTTGAGACGATGCTAAGACAAATAAAGTTAATAAACTTCCGGTTGTAAACTTTTCTGTGGAACAGTAACATGTGAATTTGGCACTTCGGGTAACTCAATGTTCAGACTATCGAATGAAATTAAACTAAAATTACTTACCGTGTAACAAAATTTGTTGTAATATATATCACATTATACAAATACAATTAGTATATACTACATATAATTATGAAAGGATGGAAACAGGTTTACCATTTAAGAACAGTGTAACATATTTCTTATGTCGTTCGAACGATTGGAATAAATAGATTTCGATCGATTGAAATAAGTATATTGTGAAAAAGGCCCCACATTTTCGAAAATGGTCTCAGGGGGAGCGGTCGCTCCCCCTGCTCCCCCCCTAGCTACGCCTCTGCCTTCAATATTTGGATGGGGAAAGGACCATGGTCGTTTCCTAACCGTGCTCGAAGCTATACTTTATTTCATCTCGCCTCTCGGCGTCATATTGCCAAGCTACACATCTGCAATCCAAGCCAATCCAATCTATAGTGACTTCTTATAGAGAGTTCACAAATTGTCTGGTTGGTCCTAATTATGGACAAGTATATGCATACTTCATCTTTCATAGCCTGGTCTTTGTTCTCAAGAATCACCTTTTCATCTGCATGGCTTGTATACCTTCTTCGTCTCGGTCGACATGATCTTACGGGCAGTGACTTTAATTACGGCTTATACGCTTAATTGGTGCGCCATCGTCTGATGCATTGTGCATTGTACACCGGCGCTATAGAAGTTTCTTCTTAATTGTGATGTCTGATTTCTGGGTCCTCATGCACCTCAACTGGTTCTGCCCCATGTATACACACGCCGCCGAAATATATATGTATATATATATATATTATAATATATTATATATATTATAATATATATTTATATATATACTATGGCCGCATATATATATGGGGCAGAACCAGTTGAGGTGCTCCTCCTTCTCCTCCTTCTACGTTTAGTACATATTTGAATTTATGAAACAAACTGTATGTTTTCGGTCAATTCGTCTCATTTTATAACTGAACTGTACCAATTATTGCAACGTGAAAACGTTTCAACTTCATTCATTCACATATAAATGCAAAATAAGCGTTAGTTTAGCAAATAAAGAGTTTTGCATAGACACATGTCATGCAGTTGACGTTAACGGTTCACCATATATGCCTAATAGAGGCGCTTTACAAATGTTTAAACTTTAAATATATATATATATATATATATATATATATATATATATATATATATATATATATATATATATATATATATATATGGCCAATTCAAATAGAAATGCAATATATATACACGGTGAGTCATAAAAAACCGTGTCCCTACAAATTTTACTTTAACTTAGTCAGATATAACATTATGTGGAAGAAATTTTAAGTAAAGATAGAGGAGTTATTACTGAGCATAAGGAAAGTTAAAGTTTATGCTCAAATTGCCCTCCTTGGGCATCCACGCATGCGCGAAGACGCGCACGCCACTGCTTGACTGACTCGTCAATGATGCGCTGGTCCATTTCGTCCCATGCCTCCACAATTCGATTACGCAACTCATTGACATCATGCATTCGATATCTGTAGACCTTTTCTTGCATGACACTCCATATTTTATAGTCTACCGGATTCAAATCAGGGCTGTTTGGTGGCCACAGAGTAGGCGGGATGAAATCAGGTGTTTCAGTGCGCAGTAACTCAACAGTCTCCCGTGCTCTGTGCGCAGGAGCGCTATCTTGCTGGAAGATGAAATACTCCGTTATCTCACGAATGTCTGGTAAAAGGCCCTGCATTAGTAGAACGTCTCGGTAATATTGTCCATTGACCTTAACACCCGGTTCGATGAAATGTATATTCGTACGACCGAGTGCAGAGATCCCGACAGATACCATAAGGGATTTGCTGAAAGTTGGCCGAGTACGCAAAAGACGATTTGCTGGAACGTCCCTCTTCCTTGTACCGACGGATACGTAAATGCGATCATTCTGATTGTTACTGGGTGCTGCTACAGTAAAGAGTTTTTCATCAGTAAACCAGATGAAATTGACTAGGCTTGCAGGATACAACCTCAGTAGCTGACTGGAACGTTGGAATCTTGCTTCCTTGTTAGCCTCTGTGAGTTCTTGAGCACGTCGTTTCTTTAAACATTGCAAATGCAA
>OY744614.1:18795216-18905216 GCA_963556255.1 Allolobophora icterica | reverse complement strand
ACCTAATACTTTACAGTCTTTACTTATCATTTTAATCGCTGTTTCCGAGTTTCGACACAACGAAGACATAAGCAGTGGGACAGAAGCAACACTTACTTATTAAAGTATGAGTCACAGTGCAACAGACTATCCATAATAACAATCAGTCGATGTCAGGTCAACAGTTCGTTACTCACCACCTGCTTGATTGGTGCCTTCTGCGTAGACTACGTTGCATGACGTCATGCCATCGTTTCAATCGAAAATGGCGTTTGTTCGTAGAGGAAAACGTCGCTTTGAAACCACGTTGGTTGTCTACGGTCAGTCGACTAAGTCAGTCGCTAACTCACTAAGTCATCAGTAATTCCTTAGCGACCGACTCCGGGGACTACGTGGCGTCGCTTCAAAGCGGCAGTGGTGAAGGATAATCTCACCCGATCAATGCATTCATACATCAGCAGGGCCGTTCGCTATAAGAAAATGGGTAAGACTACATTTTAATCGCAGCGCCCGTCAACTGTCAAGTCATTCGCTAGATGACACACCAACCAGCGTTAGTTCGCTGCGCCATTCGCTAGGTGACACTGAAGCCAAGCTCGCGATGTCCAGTAATCAACTGAGAATCCTTGGTTGGGTGGTCAAGTGCTCATTACTCATTATACCTCTCCAGAAAATACGTTCAGTAGCGGATAATAGTAGTCGACTAATCCAAGTTCTAGTATAGTAGTAGCTGTAGTGGCAGTGGGGCCTGTAACACCCAGAGTAGGGATTCCAGCCTCCTCTGAGACGGTCACTGTAGGCCTATAGGAACATTGAGCAAGTCCTTCACGCACAGTAGCTCAGCACCATCGATGTTCTGTCGTATGGCTGTGTGTGCACTTCTGAACTTTGAAAGGACAATAGCAATTAACCTACAATTGTCCCATTGTATATTAGTTTCTTCAGCATGCCTCCTATATGCTAGAAGAGCAACACTTAACGAGTTGCTGCCCCTTTCTCACGTCCAGTAAATGTTTCAATCCCGTAGTATCGTTTAAACGTCACTTGTATAAAATAATACATGGAGACTAAATATATTACATTACATTACTTGAAGTACAATTAAAACTTGGATGACATGATAAGGAATACACAGGCTGTAGTAATTTCTATTTTTACTTTCCACAGATCAAGCTGAAATCACTGATTTAAAGAAACATAACGCTACTCAACACCCACATCTTTACTCAACAAAATCCAACAGAAACCGAAACTCGGATTTCCCGACTCCAAACTTCCAGCGCATATATATAATGTTTCAAATTACAATAAACTTGTGAACATCACAACCCTGTCAACATGTACACATGAAGTCTATGTAGGACCTGTATAATTGAGTAATGACCATGGATACGGTGGCAGGGAATTCCACATACATTTACTCACTCGATGATAAACAGAAACTGAAACTAGGGTTTTCCAACTCTAAATTTCCAGCGCATATGCAGCATTTTAAACCATGACAAACTTGTGCCACAAATCCATGCGCACATACTTTATTAGAAACCCGCAAACTTAATTGAGCTTCCAATTAAGAGATTCTTAAAGACATCACAAAAATGTTGCAAAATATACATAAATAAATTTAGATAGGCCTATAACTTAAATGATTTTCGTAAAATCACATGCAAATAATAACCCATTACTACAGATTATTAAATTATTTAAATCAATAAATCTAAGTTGATGACATCATAAAATTTCCAACAGAGAAAATAAATTACCAGTTTAGACTGTAAATGCAGTCTATGGCAAAGAAAAAATCTAGAACTAAGATGCCTGTCAAAACTTCATGAAAACAAGTAACCACAAAATCATAAATGCATTCACACCTACACACACACACCTACACACACACCTACACACCCACCTACACACACACACACACACACACACACACGATCTATATCTTTGTACTGTCATGTGATGAGAAATTATCATTGTTCAAGTGGTAGAGCTACATCAGCTTCATGTGCAAAATGTTCTCTCCTCTTGGTCTGAACCTTAGGCAGTCTACTGCCTTCTATGACCGGCACTGTTGCGGGTCGTTTTCAGTTGCTTGACCACTGAAGTGGCCCCAGGGCTTTGCAGTGGACAGTACTTGATGGTGTGCGCCCTGGAACCAGTTGCACCACACAAAGTGCAGCGGTAGGCGTAGAGAACGGGACAAGTGACGCGTCCGGAAGAGTCTTTCAACCGATGGGATGTGTAGACCGTTGCCAACTCACCATTCGTACGACATAAACTGCATGCCATCACGTTACCTCCGCGGCTCTCTGCCACACCCACTGCCACGCCCCGGCTGCTAGACACGCCTCCAAGCACACGATCGACAGCTGGTGCCGGTGATATAGGCGGAGACATCTGCTTGTCGTACGTCATAGGCCACGCCCTCGCTTCGTCCAAACACGCCCTGGTGAAAGGAGGCGGAGAGAAAGGCGGGGCCTCATTACAACGTCCGTAGATTGGCTTCGGGCGACATCTTGTGGCCAGATCCTGCGGGGTTGAGGATGACGTCACAGGACCGCAGTCTCTCCCGTTGTTCTCGAAGTCGGCCCAGGTGGCGCCCAAATCGTATTCGTCGGCCATTGACCTGGAAGTAAAAGTAACACAATGACTACCTCGAACTTTCATTGCCAAACAGTTAACACATAATTACAGTACACAAGAGCAAAAACAGTGGAATACGGATATAACAGTGCTCAGCAAAAATGAAGAACTTCTATGGCGCCAGTTTGTTTAGCTAAAGCATCCATCCGTGTCGCCGCTTAAGCATATCAAGAAGACACTCCACCGTTAAAACCTAGAGGGATAATTACACATAATTATAGCCTTAATTTAATGTGTAATGAAAGGGCTTGTAATATATTTATATAGCGCCTTCAGACGCCTCTCCCGAGTTCTTGAAGTGGCGCTCTATAACTGTCAGATTAAAATTTCCTCCTAAAAACACGGTCACCTAACTGATCTAAAAAATGTGGGTTAAAATAAACAGAAAAATGTGTTGAGCTGAACATATAGGCCTAATTATACGTAGCCTAGTTTACAGTATATACATATTACATACATATACGGTCCGTATATTAACCGTGTATATATAAAGATCTTATGCGAGTCATTCACTACGTTCAGCGCCATCGACTGGTGCTTGGTCATTTATCGATCCAGAGTTTAACATCTTATTGCAACCAGTATGAGAATTGTAGAAAAAAGACTGGGGGGGGGGTTAGACCTTGATTCATGTGGAGTTTGGGTGTGCAATGAAGGCTTTACTATGGGGTCCTAAGAAAGACTAGGGGGGTTGAACCCCCCAACCCCCCGACAATTCTCACCCTGATTGCAACAAAGGCCGTTGACGTCGGCAGAAATCAGAAATGGTTTTCAACAGTAATTTCTCATCGTTCGTATACAGCTTATTATGCTTGGTCACAATGGAGTATAGACAGAGGCACTTAATAAAAAAAATATAAAATGCGTAAAAATACGTAGCAACACAAACAAACACATACACACAACACACACTTTATTTATGTCGCCCTACCGTTGCACTTTTAAACAAAACGGAGCTCGATGCATGCACAAGATATCGCTATTAACTCTTGGTAATCATCCAACAAAAGCGTTCCGATAGCTCCGGCTATCAAGATAATTATGTCAGTTCAACTACGCAAAAGACCACACAGGCCGTGAATTCATCCAGCACGAGGGATCCGTGTGTATGCGTCTACGTATCCCTCCGAGTACGTCTATATGTCTCTGTCTACACAACAGACCGAATGCCGCCTCATAAAGGCGACGGAGGGAGGGAGGGCGGAGGGAGAGAGAGAGGGAGGGAGGCTGTTTCCCTGTATACACTCCACGAAGACCGTGGGAACGAGAGATTTCTTACTCATTCCTAGCAAATCCCGTGTATACCCAATTAATACATGCAATGTGCATACTGGTTAGCGCGCGCCCCCTACCAAACTCAGCTATAATGAGTACACTGACCGTACACTGTCGGTGGGACGATGAGACGGCGAGAGATAGGACTGGCCACCCGTCCTCATACGCCGAGGCTAAGAAAATGAAGTCGCTAACACTGTAAACCCATGGCTGCCTCTGGGCTTGCTTAAGGGACTGCTCTTCTTCGCCTTACAAAGCACTATACATCGGCCAACGTAGTCCATCATCCGGTGTCTACAGCCACATCTTGTGGCTGCCAGCGGCGTTAACGATGACATTATATATATATATATATATATATATTACCTTACTTTGTAACTGTAATCAGATGCGACATTTATGTTCTGCTCTTTACAATCTTTCTGTATACCACCACCACGCGGCACACGTCATATCGACGACCATCGTTGGCGCCGAGCAACTGCATGGGAGGACTTACTTGAGGTCCCTACACAGAGATTGACCGAGTGGAGGTCGAATCAGCAGAGGCACGGTAGCCCAATGGACAGTGTTCGGCCTGTAGCACGGAGAGTAGGGGTTCGAGCCTCCTCGCAGGAGGTATACGCTAACTACATGTAGCGATGAGTGTGTGTGTGTGTGTGTGTGTGTGTGTGTGTGTGTGTGTGTGTGTGTGTGTGTGTGTGTGTGTGTGTGTGTGTGTGTGTGTGTGTGTGTGTGTGTGTGTGTGTGTGCTTCATGCACATGCACAATTGCTAAAACGCCATCGATGTTCTGGCATGAGTGCACTGCCACTCCTGGACGTTGGAAGGAGGGCAATATATCAAATATACAGTTGCACTGAAGATGATTAGCGTCACCCTCCTTTATCCACGCTTGGGAATGGCACCAACCGAGTAAACGGCAGAGGCGCGGTTAGTTGCTTGAGCCTACACTATCAAAACAAAGGTGATTAGCGACGCCGTCCTCCTTTCTACGGGCTTGGGACTGGCAGTGAATATACCTGTTTCCACTATGCACTCCATGGACACCCCTGGACCAACAGAAAGAACATCGACTCCAAATAGACAATAATTACGTTGCCTGCAATCCTTCACTGTATACAAAATCTGCCTTTCCCACGGATCCAACCAACCCCCTCACCCCACCCCTGTCAACCGACCTCCTATCGCGTCCTTTCAAGTAGCCGCGACATGGCCAGCGCCGCGACCATCTTGATAGGCACGCTCTCATCATCTCTGGGGGAGGGTCGCCTTCATAAACGAAGACGATTATTAATGAACTCCGCTTCTGCCATTTTCTGGCAGTGCCAGTCCCAAGCCTAGGTAAATGAGGGCGACGCTTGCCATCTTTGCTACGACACAACGTTAAACAGAAAGCAGGACTAACCAAGAGTTTAGGCCTATACTCAAGCACATGGAGCTTCGAGACATAACATTTATAGCGTCGTATACGCTTGGCTCTTATGCATGGGCACCAATCCAAACCGTTATCAGGTCAAACTTAACGATTACGATGCGTTAAAAGTCGATTTTATATAACGGGACAGGCAGGGATTCGAACCCATGCACCGTGTCACCTGAATTTCTCATCCGGATCTTCTTCCTCGGAACATTTAGTTCCTCTCAATAAGAGGGCGGACGGTTTTCAGCAGGCGTTGTATAATCTCGACATATCTTAGCACTATACTCACACGCTATCAGCGCAGGGCACCACCTTATTCAAGAGCGCTGCGTCGTGTATACGGGTGGTTGCAAGTAATGAGTACAGATACTCCAAGCCATGGAGGTCCAATTGTGACCAAGTCCAAGGCTTACAACAAACTGAAGTTTTTCTGCATCGCCAAATAATTAACTGCCATTGTAATTAACAGGCATTGTTCAAACTTCAAACCACATGCAAACGTTAGTCTTCAGCTATCTTGAAAGCCGCAATGTTACTAAACGCAAGGAGTAAATGAATACAATTAATATGTGACCTCGGCCGAGAGAAGGGACCACTTGTCGCTTTCTAGATTAGCCGGAAAATGCGTTTTTACGCTAAACCATTATATTGATTTTTGCGTCTAATTAATCAAATCTGTAGCTCGGACTCACTGTACTACAAATAATCTTATGCTACTTGATGCGTTAAGGCTAAATTTCAGCATTAGTGCATTGGGTAGAGACACATTAAAATTTTTTATGCGATTTCCCGCCAAATGATATTTTATATTTTTGTGAAAAACTGCATAAATTATGGACCAAACGCTCTGAAATTTTTTCCTCTTTTCACCTAAGGTGTAAGCTTGTGGAAACTGCTAATAAGTCCATTTGCGACAAGTGGTCCCTTCTCTCGGCCGAGGTCACATATATGAACGCATAGGCGTAATTTGTGGGGGGTACGAGGGGTACCAGTACCCCCCACTTTTTGGACTGGGGGGTACTGTACCCCCCACTTTTTAAACAATGCCAATCAATATTTTATTATTGTGCCTTCTCAGAGAACGCACTCACCACCAAAGTACGAAAATACTTAGATACACAGGTAAATCTAGAGCCAAAATTAATGAGAATACTGGCAGGGAATATGTTGAAAATGGGCACCATGCGAAAAGCTAAAGTGGAGAAGAAATTGGTACCCCCCACTTTTTAGACCAAAGTTTTGGTACCCCCCACTTTTTAGACTAAAGTTACGCCCCTGTATGAACGAATAACTGCAGGATTTACGAATAACAGGAAGAACGAATGGCCGGCTGGATGAATGGATGAGTGGATGCATGGCTGGATGAGTGGACGAAAGGACAGACGGATGAGGGAAGCATCCAGGGATGAACTGGTAGATGGATGGACGAACAAGAGGATATAATGGATCGATGAATGAGTGGACGGATAACGGATATATGTATACGAACTGGATGGATGGATATGTGGATGGACAGACGAATGTAGGCCTACAGATAAGTGGATGGATAGATGGATAAATCGTAAATGAACGGATAAGAAGATGGATAGATGGATGAGTGGATGGATGACGAACTGGAAGAACGAACTGGATGGATGGATGGATGGATGGATGGATGGATGGATGGATGGATGGATGGATGGATGGATGGATGGATGGATGGATGGATAGGCAGACGGATAGACGAATAAGTGGATGCATGGACAGATGGATGGATAGACGGACGGTTAAGTGGATGGATGGATGGATGGATGGATGGATGGATGGATGGATGGATGGATGGATGGATGGATGGATGGATGGATGGATGGATGGATGGATGGACGGACGGTTAACTCGGGTTAAGTGGATGGATGGATGGATAGACGGCCGGTTAAGTGGATGGATGGATGGATGGATGGATGGATGGATGGATGGATGGATGGATGGATGGATGGATGGATGGATGGATGGATGGATGGATGGATGGATGGACACACTGACTTACAGAAAGAATGAATGAGTCTCTTACCTCAATCCTGCGTTGAACAAGTCGACTACCGTCTTGACCAAACGTAACTTTCTTTGCGTCAACCAAACACTTCACTGACTCGGATTTCAAAAGGGAATAGGGGGCGTGGTCAGTTTTAATTGACAGAGGCTCGCTGAGAAATGTTGTCGATGGGTGAATGTGACTTGCCTCCATCTACTGCCACCAAGTGGCTGGCGACAGGAACAATAACGCTGACCCGTGGTTTAGCTAGACATGACAAGGCATAAGATGCTTTGTATGTATACGTATGTATGTATGTATGTATGTATGTATGTATGTGTGTGTGTGTGTGTGTGTGTGTGTGTGTGTGTGTGTGTGTGTGTGTGTGTGTGTGTGTGTGTGTGTGTGTGTGTGTGTGTGTGTGTGTGTGTGTGTGTGTGTGTGTGTGTGTGTGTATGTATGTATGTATGTATGTATGTATGTATGTATGTATGTATGTATGTATGTATGTATGTATGTATGTATGTATTTATACATTTTTAAAGCGCCTTTTTTGAACTCTCAAAAACGCTTACAAACAAGGCTGGTATGGGATAGTCATTATCTCCACTTTGGTCAAATTTCGTATATATATATAGGCCTACTGCCGCCTACAATGTAGACTGAATTAAGAGATCTTTACGAAAATGTGACACTTAAATCAATGTGCCTCGCGTAGGCTTATAGATTTGCCATATTTGCACGAGCATGAGCGTCCGCAGGAATTTTCCAGGGGGGGGCAAAAATTTCTAGGGGGCTAAATTTTCTAGGGGGCAACATTTTTGTAGGGCAGCAAAATGACGTTTTTTGCATAGAATAGCTGACTTACCTCAATAATTGTTTTTAGCATTGAAAATTGTGTTGGAACTGTTGGAATAATCATAAAAATCAGCAGGCACGTAACTAGCCTTTTTCGTTTGGGGGGGCTTAAGCCTTGAACATGGCAACATTTATACAGTGTTCATACGAATTTTAGCCGTAATCATACAACGGCTTGACTTGTTTGGGGGGCTTCAACTTCGTTTGGGGGGGCTTAAGCCCCCCCCAAGCCCAACGCTAGATACGTCCCTGAAAATCAGAAGATTTTATTTTTTTAATATTTTCAATATCCAGAGGGCAAATGCTCCATCCCCCCCCCGGAACGCCCATGTGGATGTTTTATATGAGACCAAGACCAAGACTTTGAACCTCGAGACCAAGACCGAGACCAAGACGCAAAAAAATCACATTCAGGCCAAGGCTTCTTTCTCTTATATACAAAAAAATTGTCAAGTCGGACTCCTCGCAATTTTAATGAAAACGTGAGTCTTTAATTTTATTCAAACAAATTCACTTTAGGCTAAATGCAGACTGCAGAGAATTCCGAATTCGTATTTACAAAAGTCCTTCATGCAAATTGTTATTCCAAATGCCTTTTGTATTTTATAAAAACTAATTCTCAGCATTTTCTGACCAAGACGTGACTTGTGGCCTCATACAAATTTCGCCATGTGAAAAAATACTTTCTGCATGTGCTGAAGTCGCTGGCATGCACACAGAGTAGCTTTTCAAGCACTGGATTTAAATGTACAAATCGTGAGCCTTTTGAAATCGTCCCATGGTTTATCAGGCTCACTAAAAGTATCGGCAGGACTTCCAGATGCAGCATAACTTATATAGTTGCTGCGGCCGATGGGTTTCCTGACCAACATGACTTGTATGCGTCCGTAGGTATTAGGCCTATATACGACAAATACCGTATTTGTCGTATATAGGCCTATAGGCTATGATGCAAATAGGCTTGATAAATTTTTTGATTCTTGAGTTTTGTTAAATGGCTGTTCATATTGACAGCCGGTATTGGCAGGGGATTTTTTAAGAAATTTTCACTGGTGGGGAATTTTGAAAAAGGGCATTTTTCGCGCGTAATTTTAAGTAAAAAAGCACTGAATCAGAGAAATCTTTCTCAGCTGTGGGCCACAGGAATAATTACTAATAATTTATTTATTATAATATTTTATATAATTTAATTTATTATTTAATGTCATAGATTAATTTAATATTAATTTAATATTTATTATTTAAGGTCCTCATCCTTGTCTCTAAGGCTCAAATTGGTTTCGCTCCAAAATATTTATGTGACTTAATTCATCGTCCTCACTCTGCTGCTTCTCGTCGTCCTCTTCGTTCATCTGACCGTTTTGATCTCCTCGTTCCCCGGGTCAGGACTTCTCTGGCTCAATCTAGGTTTTTGCCTCCATTGGCCCTGCTCTTTGGAATGAGCTTCCTCCGTTCGTTCGTTCTTCTATTCTCTCAGGTAACGTCTCTTCCTCTTTTACCTTTCTTAAAACTTGCTTTTTCTCTCGCACTGGGAGCGCTTCTGAATGGCCCTCCCGCTAGAAGCGCTTTACAAATATCCAAATACAATACAATACAATTGTCTAATAAACAAGAAACATTTAGTATAGCCATTTTCTGTTTTAACAAGTACCTTTACCTGGATACGGTCCATTCTTCATCAGCTGAAGCTTCCTAAGATCGCCATCTCTGCATGTCTTTATACACAAAAGCAGTCTTGTTGTCAAGACCTTAAACCTCAAGACCAAGACCTTGAACCTCAAGACCAAGACCAAGACCAAGACTTTGAACCTCAAGACCAAGACCTTGAACCTCAAGACCAAGACCAAGACCTTGAACCTCAAGACCAAGACAAGACTTTGAAACTCAAGACCAAAACCGAGAAAAATACCAAAAAATCACAACCATATCCAGACTTCTATTCCTTACTAAAAAATTGTCAAGTCGGACTACTCGCTATATTTAATTAAAACATGAATCGTTTAATTTATTCAAGCAAAACAACTCCAATTGCAGACTGCAGAGAATTCCGAATTCGTATTTACAAAAGTCTCATGCGAAATGTTATTCCGTAGGCCTATGCCCGTTGCATTTTATAAAAACGAATTCGTTCAGAATTTTCTTACCAAGACGTGACCTGTGGAGGCTGTGGGGCCTCATAAAAATTCTGCCATGTGAAAATACGTTCTACAGTGCTAAATTCACTGGCACACAGAGCAGCTTTTCAAGTACCGGATGTAAATGTACAAATTGTGAGTCTGTTTTGAAATCATTCCATGGTAAATAACCGGAAGTCAAAATGAATGTCCAAAACAACAGCAAAGCCTCACTCACACCGTGTAAATACTAAAGCAATTGTATTAGTAATAATTGGATAAATTTTAAAAATCCTTACCTTTTGTTAAATGACTGTTCATATTGTAAAAAGTCTTGGTCTTGCAAAACCAAGACCAAGACTTTGAGCCTCAAGACCAAGACCAAGACGAAGACCTTGAACCTCAAGACCAAGACCAAGACTTTTGGTCTCAAGACCAAGACCAAGACTTTAAAAACGAACTCGAGTGCACTCGAGACCAAGACCTTGGTCTCGAGGACAACAAGACTGCACAAAGGAAAAGATCATCTCGCTGAAATTGTTTCTGTAAAGTTTGGTATACATCCAAGATATCGCCCATTAATGCAGATATCCAAATTTGTCTGTCACTCCAAGTCTTTGTGAAACCTCGAGCTTCAGCCTTCTCTCTACAGTCCCCATTTTGCTCTAGTTTATTCCACACAGCCTTGCAGCCATGAATGTTACTCAATAGGCTATCGCATCAATTGTACCTGATGCTGAGCGAAACGTAGGCCTACTTCATGATGTCGAGGAAACTGTTTCGCATCTTTGAGCTCAGAATGCAGCAACTTCGTCTTAGGCCTATATATTCTTCGATGTACGAAGATATGTGGCTTTATGAGTTTTCAAGATTTTAAGCCAAGAATGCTTATCGCTTCCCTTCTCCCATTCCTTATGCAGTTTATCTCGACCTTTAACGGCATTGTGTGCTTCAGATTGCAAATGATCTACTATTAACTTTAAACGATCTTCACCATCAGCTCTGACACCTATACTGCGATGGGCACAGTGCCGTTTCTCAAATACTTTTTGGCCTCGTCTATGTACTGACGACACAATTTACAAGACACCTATTAACATCTTTGATATCATATGCATAAAGTCACACAAATGACAAAAAATAATTATTTGGACTAAAAAGGGCAAATTCACTGGTGGGGAAAAGGGCAAGGACTGGTGGGGAATTCGAGAGGGCTGGTGGGGAATTTCCCCACCAGTCAACATGTTAAAAAATGCCCTGGGTATTGGTCTTGGCCTCGCACTTTGAACCTCAAGACCAAGACTTTGGACTTCAAGATCAAGACCAAGACCAAGACTTTTGGTCTCAAGACCAAGACCAAAACTTTTAATAACGAACTCGAGTGCACTCGAGACCGAGACCTTGGTCTCTAGGACAACGAGTCTGGTATACCCTCGTCTACAGCCCTGTCCATCCAGCGAACGCGGAAGAGACAAAGTCAGCGGATCCCGAGACCCTCAGACCCTGTAGCGTTGTCTCGCTGAAGGAAGCGTCCAATCGTGAGCTTTCCTGGGACAAAATCGAAGTAGAACGTGGAGTGATGCGAAGCCTCCAGCGTAAATGTAAATCTCCGTATTTCTTAGAGCGACGATGCTGGAGAGTATACGCTATAGGCTTACGTACGGTAGAGATCAGATTAGCAGGCAAGAGAAAGATAAGATTAACGAACAGAGCAAAAACTGGGTTGGAGGCTGCCCAGCGAAGTAATAAACAGACTGAAATCGCCATAAATATATGATTTACTAGTATTAGTAATTCAGGCTACCCTAATCAATCGATCATTCGAACCGGTTTCTATTCCATTCAAACTGCGGTGACATTGTCAACAAGATCTAGGCCCTAGGCCTACCACAGTATAAATAATTATTTATACTGTGGGCTGTGGCCCTACTTAATTTGCAATTATATATAATTATCTGACAGTTAACTTCGTTCTTATATATTAGCAAGAGTTTCGCTAGATGAATAGTTCGAAAGAAATACAAATTCTTTGGTGGAATATTTTAAAATATTGTCTTTGAATTCTCCTGCAGTTAATAATTCATGTGATATTGTGCAGTGGTAACTATTGAGCACGATAGATGGCCAAAACACAACGCAGAGTAGAAAGCTGGTGATCCTGTGCTTTATATCTTTGCTAGATTTTCGGAGGGGCGCTTTAAAGCTACCTTGAAAGCTACCGTAGTGGGAGAAGATAAATTTAACACATTTCTCAAACCAGTAAATTTTTGGGTCCCATGGACCGACCAACGTGTATTTTAATTTGTCCTGACGGTTCTCATGATCCCATTGATCTGCCTCATGGAGTGTGCGTGACAATCGGCCGAAGTGCCCTGACTCGTATAACCGATCGTCAAGTTTCACGGGACCATGGTCAGTAATTTTTATTGGCTTTGAAACCAAAGATGCTTCAGTTGAGCGTAATGTTTTAATGGTATATGTATTTAAACACGTAATCGTATCGTTATCTCCTCCTGCTTGACCCTCTGGGTCGACATCTAGTATAAAAATGAGTCAAACGACTAAATAATGGGCTAGTGCGTGTATACAGCATCTGTATTAAGCTTGATCTCTATTTTTAAACTTTGTGTGGTGCTGAGAAATTGCGGAGATATGCAGTCATAAAGATCGTAGTGTGCTGCATGTTCAGTTCTACTAGTTTGGATATGACCCAAAATGTTGCTATTGGTTTTGCCTCAGTATCATTTAACTTTCCTCTGATCATCAGCAGAGGAGATTAAGAATGATCAGTGTTTAATTTTATTTGTTATATGTTAATTTTATTTGTTATATGTTAATTTTATTTGTTATATGCTGTGCTGCTTGCTGTTGCACAGATCAGCATTTTATGTTAAACATTAAAAACTAAAATATTTAACCATATTTGTGAAGTTTTCCCATACACGAAATAAACAGTTTGAAGTTTCTGTGATCAAACTTCTGTCTGTACTTTACAGTTGAGCTGACTGCTGACTGTGACAAACAAGAGGTCAGAGTAAAAGCAACCAGTACCCAGCCTTGTGAGGTTGAAAGAAAATTGTTATCAAAGGGCGAAATGACATTGCTGCGCCACAGGGGTTCGTTAAACCTCTTGCCTGGAAAATTTCTAAACATCGTTCAGTTCATGTCTGGGCAAAAGATTTTGGGTAAAAGAGGAGCAGATGAAGTAGCGGAAGAAACGTCATCTTCAGTAGTTAAACGTGAAAAGACCGTAAACGCTTCGGCCAAAACCAAGCAGACGAAACTCGACTTTGGAAAGGTCAAATCGTCCACCAGCGATAAAGTTGCTTTAGGTAAAACATCCGCAATGGAGAGCAGTGACTCCTCTGATTCTGAGCATCTGAAGGAAGTTGCAGAACGGCTAGAGCGTTTAAGACACAACGCCAAATCCAATGCTAAGAGTGAGGAGACTAAAGATGCACCTCTTCTGGGTACAAGCAGTGCAATTCATGCTGCAAGTAAAGAACCAGATGATCTGAAACCTGAACCTGCTCGAGCTTCCGCTTGGGAAGAGCACGGCCAACTGCTGATGTACACGAGAAAGGGTGTGATGGCTTCATCCAAAGTAAGTCATTATATGTTGACGTTTACAGCTGAAGATACATTTCTGAAGATACATTTCCAGCTTATCTTAAGTTGCAAATCCTTAAGTATGAAGATAGTAAGCTTTCAGTGCTCGTGAGAGGTTGCTAAAAGGTACTTTGTTAATACCCAAGTACAGAAATACATACATTCTTACAAGATACATACATACAGTATATACACGTATACATTATACATGATATGTACATACAAACGTACATACTTCCTTAACTACGTACACACATACATTACTACATACAATACATACATGCAGACATAATATGCACACTAGTATGTGCATTGTGGGGCGTGGTGGCTCAGTGGTAAGTTCGGCGCCTTGTGACCGGAGGGTTGCAGGTTCGAATCCCACTCTAGCCGCTGCGTACGGACCTTGGGCAAGTCCTTCACTCGCAATTGCTCGTGGCGCTTCGGCGTGAAAATTCCAGCACAGTATCAAATGCTGTAGTCAGGAGCGCCTCTGAGTAGTAGTTGACTTCGAGAGGCGCTATAGAAATATCCAGAATAAAATAAATAAAATGTACATACATATATTATACAGGACTACATATGTGCAACATTGTGCATACATTTATGATTATTGATAACACTTTTCTGGATTCATAAGGTCTTACTGTTGTTATAGTCTACAATTTGGCATTGGACCGGGCAATTACTTTTCTTCGTTCATTCTAAGACCAGCCTTGGTTTTAATTTATGTGCAGGACAGGGCTCCATGTGAAGTGAGCTATGATCTTCAGCATCTTTCCATTTGTGTTTATCACTAAAAAATGGTCACTGTGTTCGAAGAACTTCCTCTGAAGATCAAAAAAGCTTTTCGAGAATTTTGTATATAATAGAACACTGAAATCATCTCTGTCTTCAGTTAAGATAATACCATTAATATTGAAATAATATTATAATAATATTCCGCAACTTGCCTGCTCCTGTCTTGGCCCTTCCTCTTCTTTCGTCTTGTAACAGTCTTCTGCATGTCCATGTTGTTGCATTTGATTCTGTTCAAGAAACATTTCCACATGGCCTTAAAACGCAGACCCGTGTGTGGATCATTTGGATTGTCCTGCATGCTGTGCTGTTGCAGTGCACTTCAAACACGATATATTGCCTAAGTGTCTTGATGTATCCACTCGTACACAGAAAGATGTCTGATGCCTTTGTTGTCTGTTTTTTAAATAGATTGCATCCTATGATATTGATGGAACTATCATCACTACACAGTCTGGCAAGGTCTTTCCAACTAATTCCAGTGACTGGAGGCAAGTCAAATAAATTATTGCTGTTCCTTTAATTGTGATTACTCTCAGGCTTATTATTAAAAACAAACGTTTTACAGCATCATAAGTAACAGGCTACTTGTAGGGTACTTTACTGTAGGGTACTTCATTTGAATCGTCAGCATAGGTGGTAGGAGTTAAAGAACATAGATTTTAATTGTTTTTTATAAACGTGAACACTCATTGGCCTCCTGCTTGGACTCTTACATGCACACTGGCCAGCAACTGAAAGGCTGAATATGAGTACTGCTAAATGCAATTGCAATAAAACAATAAGTGTTACAGATGCATGAATGAGGTTTGATTTGAAAGAAATTAACCATATAAAAATGCATCCATGGGTGAAAATAGGCCTACTAACAACTGCTATTTGTTATTTCTAATGTCACTGCTGAATTGTTGTCGAAGCATCTTGCATTTTCAGGAAACTAAAGGCTAGTTTACCAGGGCTGTAGTGGTAAAATTAGAGGCGCGTACATGCTACCGGTTAGTTTTCCGAAACAAATTAGAGATGAGCACAAATATTTTTTGAGGTGAGTATACGGTCTCTAGAGGTGAGTACACGCTATATACCCGCGTATACCCTCGACCACAGCCCTGTAGTTTACTCAGTTAAAGTGATTTATTTCTTGTTGAAATATTGATGTGACTTTTTCTGTATTTGCATAGAATTCTGCTTCCTGACATTCCTGGTAAACTGAAGCAGCTTTTCTCAAATGGCTATAAAATCGTCTTTTTCTCAAATCAGGTATCTAGCATGCATGCATGCAAAATTTACTATTCAAGTTTAATTTTATTTTAAAATGGTAAATTCTGTGACATTGTAATTCTCCCAGTTAGCAACAAAGATGGCATGTGGGTTAGAAAGTATGTGATTTGAATCAACTCAGTTGGAGACAGTTTTCTGTCTTCTTATTTTAGTCTGGCTGTGAAACGTTGTGCGTGTTCTGTAATATTTGTTAACCATTCATTTAATTTAGCATTGATCTTTTTGCTGAATAAGATATTTTAAGTTTTAATTTAATGGAAATTTTATCACTTTTTATGTGTTTTGTTTTGTTTTATCTTGCACCAGATGGGTTTTCAGAAAGGCAGGATCAAGCCTCAAGAATTTAAGACAAAGATTGAAAACATCATTGAGAAACTTGGTGTTCCTGTTCAGGTAGAGTCATTGGTTTAGTGTTATTTTAGTATCTTACACATCATGTTAACCACCTAATGAGCTTAAGAGTCTGAAGACAAATATCTAACATGTCATACCGGTTGGCGTTCCTTATCAGGTAATTTTTTAAGGATAATGCTACCTAAATAATGATGTCAGTGGAATGACGTTTGAACGGATCGCTTCTGTTTTTGCCGGAGTTGGACTGGGAGTACCTCTGGATGGCTGTCTTGAATGGGTGCTATATAAACTCTTTAAACAAATGAATGAATAAGAGGTAGCAGCTGTTGAAATACTCTGAATCAAAATGTGGGAGATAGTTCTTGGCGGAGAAATTCAAGCTGTTGACGCTAAGTTTCCAGGTTAGCTGGTAAGCTGAAACTCTTCAGACAGACGAATCCACCAGAGGTGCACAAGACCTTGATACTAAACTGTTGAAAGCTATCTAAAACACCATAGAACCAATGATGACAGAGAGAAATGATTAAGAATGCATACCAAGTCAGATTAGAAGAAAAACAAAAATTAGTGAGCAAAGTCTGCACATGACCAGCTCATTGCTCAAAAATGACATAATAAAAAAGACACAAGGGGCTATCTTGACCACTTGTGCAGACTGTTGATCAGGATTTGATACCTATAAATCATGTAAATAGAGTATTTGTCTTTGTCTTTATAGGTCTACATTGCAATGGGTTCTGGCCAGTACCGGAAGCCTGCGCTTGGAATGTGGAGTCACCTGGTTGAACAGGTAAGCACTGATTTATGGAAAATACCTGAAGTATATTTGCTTTGACTGTGATTTCATTTGAGTTGGCAATTGATTGATTAATACTCTGTGCAGTGTGATGATGACACCGTAGTTAGTCCTTTGATGACAGACATGGATTAATATGCCCAGCTGTTGTGCCTTTGCCATTACTGACCTAAGAATGCACGGAATAATAAATGTTTAGCTAAATTTCATTACATAAATGCTGCTCTGATTTGTCAGAAACATTTGCAAAAGAACTCTAGTTGTTGCTTTGATTGAATGTTTTTTCTTTCACTGTTTAGGCAAACCATGGCCTTTCAGTTGATGTAGGAATGAGCTTCTATGTTGGAGGTGAGCACATTCTTGATGTCACTTGTAACTTAACCAGACAATTATAGAGCATCTTGTGGATATTTGAAAGACATGATAGGAAGGAATACTGATGAGAAATTCCTATGTCTTTTTCTCTGAGATCCCAATTGATGATTTCCGAGTTGTGCATTGCTCACCATAGCTTGAATTCTGATTTCCCCGAACTGTCAGATTTTGATGATGCTTCTCAAAGATGCAAAATATTTTGGCTGCAGTTTCACTCAGAACAAACGTTGATTGATGCCATGTTATAGTGATGAGTCTGTTTGATTAGATTAAATTGCAGAACTTACCCTAAGTCATGAGTTGTCAGAATATCAGTTTTAATGTTCTTTGCTTTTCTACATTTCATTACGTTATTTAGAAAAGGTTGCCAGGCTTTGACTTATGACTGGTATTTTGTCCAGATTAAGACGTGCCTTTCCAGTGATCAAGCCATCAAACTGGAATGGCTTCGGAATGAGTCAGTTCAGTTTAGCCAGAGCTGATTTGAGAGAGCATCTGGGTGGTTATCTTAAATAGGGCTAAGTAAGTGCTCTGAATGAATAAACAAGAGGTAGCAGCTGTTGAAATGTTCTGAATGATTTTGTTGGAGATATTTCGAAGACTTTGAGGGTTTAACCACAGCATTTAATTTGTAAAGAATTATCTTCTAGTGGTTCTGTATAGATGTATTGGTTTGCAGATGCTGCTGGTCGACCCAAGGATTGGATGCCTGGTAAAAAGAAAGACTTCTCATGCAGTGATCGCCTGGTATGGCTCGTTCGTTACTCATTTATGTTGTTGTGTGTTTAGTTTTTGCAATGATACACACATCTGATCTGTTCATTTGCTTAGTCTCTCATGTAACTTTGATCTCAACTTAACGACCTCCTCTCTTTCAGCTGACTTGTCAATCATAGGATGCCTATCTATCTCAATGGACTGAGTTTCTGGGTATTGACATGACTACAGCTTGGTTTTCATGCGCCATCTGTTGGTGCCGTATGCACCATCATTACAGTAGGAGTTCCTAGTTATTATTATTGTTGCCTTGTTCGCTCTACCTTACAGGAGGTGATGGATTTTTGCAAACATAATTTTTGTCCATGAACCCATTTGCCGAGTTTGGTTCAGCAAGAGTTCTCTTAAGTTGTCACACAGTTACTATATGTATATATATATAAATATAATTAAAATATGTACATAAAAGCTGTTACCGATTACAAAATAATTAATAGATTAATCTAAAAAAATGAACTTCGATTAATCGATTAAATTCGATCAAATCTGTTTGATAAAACGTTAAAAACTGTGAAAATGTGGTAAGTAGTTATTGAACAACACTGCTGACTAACTTTCTTCTTTAGTTCATCAGCAACAACGCGTTGCTATGCTGACAGATGTTTGTGTTGAAGGTGATACGTTAGTGATGTCTTTGAATCACAATACGCAGATTGTTTTTTGCAATGAAGAGAGTCAGTTTTTGTCATCATCTTCAACTTTTCCATCAGCATTTAACTTAAATGCAAAATGATTGCTTAATTTTTCAGTTAAACATTATAAATTATCATTGTTCACCATATTGTTTACTCTGGAAATGGACCATTTGTCAGAATTATATAAGTAACAAAATTATTCAAACAAACTAAAATTAATCCATTAAAATTTGTAAGGATTAATCAATTAATTAATCGTTTCAATCGACAGCCCAAATATATATTATACAAATGAAAGTATATATATGATGTATATAAAAGTAGATATGTATATGATTGCTTTAATTTTTTGCAGTTTAACAAAAGCAAGCTGCATTGGTTTCCCAGTCACATCTAGTACACACTCGTTAAAGTGTTAATGTAATTTTAATTTTATATATATTACTGCCTTGTGTGACAATGGCTTATAATTGAGTATTAAGTGCAAAACTGCTTCAAAAGTTGGAGTGGACATTTTTAGCAATGTTTTAGATGTATGACTGTCTTTCAACTAATTGGTAATTTAAAAGCTGTTGTATTGCAATTGCAGTCATGGTTGTCTTTTTTCCAGTTTGCCAACAACATCGGAATCAAGTTCTACACTCCGGAGGAGCATTTTCTTGGAGAGAAGCCAGCCAAATTTGAGATGCCAAAGTTTGATCCGGTAATTCAGTCTCTTACAAAGGGTTATGTCCTGTTTTATGGTGCAGCATTGAGCTTACATACAGGTGCTTTTCGTGCTGACTTCAATCCGATCAGGGTTTTAGTCGTTTCACTCAGCTGCTCAGGGAGTTTTTCTGGTCCCTTGCTTCTGTACATCAGTACGAAAAAACTGCTCACTGCTTGCACCAGTCCATAGCTTTAGAACATTGTTCCTGTGAATGTGTGCACTGTTCTTTCTAACTTAGATGAAGTTAGCATGTTTTAACTATCTCAGAATTGCGCTGCATGCATGGCTAACTAAGTGATCTGTAAGTGATTTGCATTTTTAGACAGTTTGAAAATGTTTACTGAGTCAAATGCTGAAGCACATGTATGACATTGTATGTGTACAGCAAAGGTTGTTTCAAAAGCTGATCCAAGAGATGAGAAGGCCGATGTTATCAGTGTGTTTACAATACTTAACTCATTTGTTAAACACTTGTCCAAGATATACAGCAATCTAGAATGAGAACTATAGGCTCGAGTTGTGCAACATCGTGCTTTCATATCTACATGCACAGGAGAGTGCACAGATCGCCAAACAGGGCACTGGAACACAGGCTCAGTGATGTATGACGGTATAGTGCTGACCAACACGGCCCACCCCAGGAGGAGAATTTTGAACATATTCTTTCATTGATGTGAAGGATGTCCATCTCATAATCTGTTAACACTTTAACGATGAGAGTGTACTAAACATGACTGGGAAACCAATGCAGCTCGTCATTAAACGTGAAAACTTTGGCAGAATTGGTCAGGCGTCACAGTTGAGGATGGATTGAAGCTGACAGGTTCTGAATTTCAATAGGTTCACAAGGATGGAATGCCAGTAATGAAAGGGTGTCAAAATAATGAGCAGCGCTGCAGCACTAAATGACAAATTGTGCCAAATGGCCCATTTCTGACATAGTTGGTAATAGCAGGGCACGTGTTCCAAGAGCAGTGATAATCTTAGCTGTGCTATGTACAATGTTGTACATCATGTAGAGTAGCAAACCCGAGTGAAGAATTGGGTGGTGATAGCATTGGCAATCACACTTTGTTTTGAATGAAGGCTCCTAATATTCCATGTTCCAAGCCGTGTTTATGCTTGTTGCATACTTGTACAGATTACCTTGTGTCTTTGTACAGGAAGCATGCACTTGCTGCACTTGATTAGACTTTCGTGGGTGCCAGATTTTAAGTGAAAACAAAGTTTTTCTCTCACTGCATTTAAGGCCCAGACCATCACATTTGAGTTGCCTCATTGTCTCAGAACTGTTATGTTGTTAGTAGGGGTAGGGTGTTATGCAGTTCCGTGCGCAAGTTTATGTTCAAAATTTAGAATTCACATATAGAAAGTGCAGATAATTGTTTGCTTTCATATATCCAGGTCACTTTACTTAGAAAATATCCAACATATGCATATAAAAAGAGCACTGCAAAGTGAATTAGACAGGAATTTAATCATATTAATCATGTTAATCATATCATAATTGTTTAGAAAATAGATGATTTATTGACTCATTAAAAATGTAATGGGCGATTAGATTTAATGAGTTATTGGACTGATTTGATGACTAACTGTTGATTTTTTGACTAATCATGGCCATTGTCTTTGAGTTCTTATACAAATTTAATTAGGTTAATTAGACAGATTCATTGATATTTTAATAGATTTAATAGCATATGAGCATCAGTGTGTAATAAGTTCAGCAAATAAATAACTAAAATAAATAATAAATAATTGCTTTTTTAACGTGTATATATGTGCTAAATTAAAATGTGTCTTTCAGAAAATGGTCAGCTCAACGATTCCTCTTCTTGATCCAGCATCAGCCAAACTGCCCTTGGAAAAGACGGAGGTAGCAAGTCTCTATTTATTGTCCTGCAGTTTCTTATCCACACACTTAATATAATGTTGTGTTTTAAGTAACTCAGAGTAGAGCAGTTATGGATTATGGCAGGTGTTTCTGTTAGGTAATTCCGTAGTTGCATCAGTTCAAGAGCCTTACCGTATGCATTGCTTTGGGGAGATTCTTTATCAGTACCAGACCAGTGTTTTCATGTGTACCATACATGGTTCTATGCATTTATTAATTAATTTAGTTAATTAACTAGAGATTTTGCACATTTTTGGCAGTCCCTTAAAATAGCCTTGGACAGCCATGGGTAGGAAGTATTAGCGACTTAATTTTTCTTATTCTTGGCATATAAGGCAGGTAGCCAGACCTCTCCCCACCATCTGATATTCCCACCGACAGGGCTCGATCAGTTTACTTATTATAGCTGAGTTGCCTGGGGTGCAGATAAAGAATAATTCTTGAAACAAATTTCTGTACTGGTGGGGATTTGAACCCCAGACCAACTCGGTTGACAGTCCAGCACACTAACCATTAGATTGTCATGCACCCCATTGTATTTATGTTATTCCTCTTTAGCTGTTATTTCTGGTTTTGTTACATGTGTTGAATGTCTTCATTTCAGGTGATCGTATTAGTTGGCTCACCTGCCTGTAAGTCCTGTTTTTCTCTTATGCTTACTGCAAGTGGAGAAGGAACAGTCCCTTAAGCTAAGTCCCTGGAGGCAGCCATTAAGTGTTTAGCAACTTCAGTTTTCTTAACATTGGCAATTGAGGGAGGGTGGGCAGTCCTCTCCCTAACCTCCTGATCATCCCCTCAAGAGTTATTTCATCGCTGAGTTTGCAAAGAGAAATCTTGAAGCAGCTTCCTACTTTGGCTGAGATTTGACTTCTGATCTCCCTTTTGGTAGTCAAACTACTACCTGCTAGCCTACCATGCACTCTCTTCTGTTACTGTAAACTTGTAAAGTATCAACTTAACCACGATTTTGTCAAGTTTCCTAACAAAACCAAGTGTTTTTCATACCCGAGAGAACCAAAGGACCTAATTTCTGAACCTTACCACCTTTATCATCTTTTGTTCAATGTATGTTATGTTATTTTAACTAGACATTATATAGCACATTTTAGGTTCCTGTTGAAGGCACACTACCAATATACAGCATACAGAGCTTCGTGTGCTAGTTTAGCATATGTCCCTGCTGAGGACATTTTGTTTCCTTTAGCTATAAACTTATTTGTTCTTTTATTATTTGTGAGATGGTGCCAGCATTATATTGTGTTACCTTTCCTAACTGTACCAAATGGACATCATACCATGTGTCTAAGACTATTATAGAATAGATGGTTTTTGTTTCCTGAAAGTGATTGTATTTCATTGCATGAAGTGATTACAATCACATTTTACATGTATGTTACTGATTAAGGCTGAAAATTTTCTTTGGTAGCTGGAAAGAGTCATTTTGTGCAGAAGCATTTGGTTCCTAAGGGATACATACACATCAACAGAGTAAGTGTACAAGCATTATCTCCTCTGTGTGTGATGTGATGGCTTGTCGATTGCTTTTATTGCATCTAGAGTTACGTTGAATAGTATTTATGCTTAGAGATAAGTGTATAGCAACTTGGTTTATTAGTCTCGTGTGCTGTAGGAATTAGCGACTGACTTGGAGAGTTAGCGACTGGCTTAACAGCTCAGTCACATACTTATCGACTGATTAAGTCACTTAGACTTATCGACTGACTTACCGACTTGCTATTGACTTCTTCAGTAATCAGGCATGTCAATTGGACATACCTATAATAGTAATAATCTTTAATAATCTGTTCTTTAATTAAGCACCTGCTAACCGCACTGCGCTGTACAGTGAACATACATAAGTAGAAATGGCAGCCACACCGGGCGCCTTACATACATGTATACAGTAGAAGCACATGATAACAGTTTTACAGGAGTCGAATAAAAGTGTTTAAACGTCAGCCAACAGGGCGCTAGTCACGGCCTACTATTCATTTAACCGCCGCTGCCACCTAGGGAGTGGGAGGCTGAATAAACCTTACGGGGTCTACGGGATTCGATCTTGGTACCTACTGCTCTTCATGCCAGGGTGTTATCCATTACTCTACAGCCCCCCCGATTACCCGATTAAACAGTATAATACATTTTACCACATGCTGTACTGACCGTGCCATCATTTCCGTGGGTAAAAGGTGAGACCCATATGGGCTGTATACGGGTCCAATATGGGAATATGGGCTCCGCTCCATGTGGGCATGCTGACAGAGGACAGTTTGATGACTGTGAAATGTTAATGTGAATTTATGAAAGGTGATAGACACATTTGAGTGTTTACAAAAGGAATAAAACATGCAACTAAGTCCAAGGCTGCATTACAGTCCTTGTTCAGCCTGCAATCTATTCTGTATTGATAAATTCAGTCAGCAGCAGTTGAGCAGTTTAACAAGTCAATCAATCAATCAATCTTTTATTTCGAAGTAATAGTACATGCATGCTAACAAACCAGTGTACAATCAGAGTGAAAACAGTTAGAGAAAAAAAAGAAACAAAATTCAGTGTACAAGTGCAACTCTATATTGTAATCAGTTTTATTAGCAGTAACCAGTATCAATGCTTATTCGAAATGCGAGTAGATGAAGCTGAAGCAGCTTATCGAGTCATCCCCACAAGTTGCATGTACAAAGAGACGCCATTTTCGATTAAAACAATTGCATGACGTTAGATAGCGTGACAGACATCTGAGTGGTGTTAGAAAGTATAGCTAGTAATGTAGTAAGTAGATAGGTAGACTAAGGTAGTAAGTAAAGAACTGGTAATCTGATAGAGACTGATTGCTAGAATGTTGTCTGTTTCTGTGTCCGATTGGTTAGCCTCATTGGTTCTCTGTTTTTGTGCTCTTCAGGTACTAGACCTATATGCAATTCATTGACAGTTCCCCATGGCTGATTTTAATATTAATTACACCAGTGTAATGGTGATATTTTAATTAGTTTAACTGTGTGTGCAGTGTGCACTGCATACTAATGAAACAGTTATCATAAATGAGGCAGATGCATTTGATTTCAGAGGAGCTTTGTTACAGTCTGTATAACCGTATGTATGTATGGGAGCATTTATATAGCGCCTGTTACAGTAATAGGTCGTTCTCTGAACTTGTGAAACATGGCTGTCTTGGTATGGTGAATATAATTAATATTTTAACTATGAATGAAATGTATATATGCCCATTTCGTGCTGAGCTGATCTTGTGTCTTGGGCATCAGCATCTTGGTTGGGAAAGTTTACTGTGACTAAACTACAAGACGGTTTACCTACACAGTAGTTGTCTTAGGAATGATTAAACTTGTTTACAGTTAAGGCAGTCGACATGTCTTCCTTCACCACGATGATTCATGTCTTGATGATAGAGGCATCATTGTGTTAATGGTTACTTTAAATCACTGAGCAGTAGTGTGCAATATTCTTTTGAATTGATTTCCACACAGGATGTTTTGGGCAACTGGCAGAAGTGTGTGCAGGCAACGCAGGAAGCGCTGGGCCGTGGCAAGAGCGTTGTTGTTGACAATACGAGTCCAGACAAAGAATCACGCAAAAGGTACTGTGTAATTATCGTCGTCGCCATCATAGTAATTTTTTATCATCACTTATCATCATTGGTATCATCATCATAGTTATTATTACAGTGGAAATTGGTATGATTATCAATATAGTAACAATTGTATGTGTCAAATATGTCTTTCAGAAAACTAGTTCATTTAAAGGTGATCTGACGACCTGTCCAGAGCTGACAACTTGACATTACATTGTTCATTGTGTCGTCATCATCATACTCGTTTTCATCATGACATCATCTCGGCTGACATAATGTAAAAATGTTCTAGAATGCAGATGCAGTTTAATTTTACTCCAGGTGTTTTTGTAATGTTGTTTACTCAGGTACATTGATGTGGCAAAGGCTGCTGGGATATCCTGTCGTTGTTTTGTCATGACAACTTCGATCGAACATGCTCTTCACAACGAACGGGTGCGCCAAGCAAATACTGCAGTTACTTATAGACCTGTTTCAATACTTAAAAAATGCATATCAAGAAAAGCACAAGTTTGTTCTGAATTACTAAGCAAACTGATTTTGCTAATGTGACAGAGTTTGAACTGTATCGTTTTAAGCATGATTTCATTTCTTTGTTTGCTAGTTCCGAGAACTGACGGACAGCAGCCACCAGTTGATCAGTGCAATGGTCTATAATTCATACAAGTAAGACCCATTCATTCATTTGGAGCATTTATGTAGCGCCTTTCCAAGATAACCACTCAGAGGCGCTCCCAGCCCAACCTTGGCAGAAAAGGTTTTCAAGTGGTTGTGATGCAGACTCCCAACCCATTCTAAGTTTGTATTCATGGCTATAAGTCGGATGCAAAAGGTGTGTAGAACGTTTTTGTATGTATGTACCAGTATGTGTGTATGATGTGTTTATACATGTGTGCATGTATGTTTGTATGTATGAATTTAATAGTAATTGTAATTAGTAACTTCTATTGTGCTAGTGTCTAATGCACAAGGCATCAACCGATAGCTCACCGAAACCAATCCGTAATCAGGTCAGTATCCAGAAAATCAGTCCGTAAGACAAGAGGCAGCCTATGGTGGATAAGCAATTTGAAGGAGGTAAGTTTTAAGTTGAGAATGAAAAGACAAAGTGACTGAGCAGAGCGCACAGACACAGGGAGAGAATTCTAAAACTAGGTCCAGCAACTGAAAAAAGCTCATTCATCAAGAACAGTTCTTGATTTAAGTATGACCAAACCAGTGCGGTCTTATTAGCACTGTAAGCCCTGGGCAAAGCAATGCACATGCACATATTAAAATTTTTGGTCTTTGTAATTTGGGGGCCTCTAGAGTGGTGGAGCCCCTGGCAAATGCCCAGCGTGCCCATGCCTTAAAATGGCACTGGACCAAACAAAGATAATCAGATGACTTGTTGAATAATGTTAAGTCTGGGGAATAAGAACTGATTTTAAGTATTGTGGCTGGCAAAGTTTGTAGACTGTAAGTCCAATTTGAAACTATGGCTGAACAGAAACCAATGCAACTTAGATAAAGCAAGTCACTTCATGGGGCCGCGCCCGAGTATTTGCACGATTACTGCATCGGGATGCATTCTTCCGCCTCCGGGTTGCGACTCCAATCGCTGGAGAAAAGCGATCTTCGCGTTAGACGGATGAGAACCCGCTTTGGCGATCGCGCTTTCTTGGTGGCTGGCCCCAGATGTTGGAACGGTCTACCTCCTGCCCTGCGAGTGGCTAACACAATTGACTCATTCAAATCCGGACTCGAGACTTATTTGTTCTCTACGGCCTACCCTGCTGTTAGTTGATTGTGAGGCGCCCTTGTAACGGCATGGCTGTGTTACGGCGCCATATAAATTGTCACTGTTATTATTATTATTATTAAAGCAAAGAGGTTGAATGTTCATATTTGGATGTATGAGTTATGGCTCTAGTCAAAAAATTCTGAACCTTCTGCAGCTTCAACATGTTTGACTTACCGGTATTGATGCCAGTAAGAAGTGAGTTACAGTAATCTAGGCGTGTGGAAACCAATGCATTTGCTAGAGATATCCTTGCAGACATGTGTTCACAGCTCCTAATTCTGCATATGTCACGAATGAACATTTATGATGAGTTGATGACTTACAGATACTGTTTACATGGCTAGTGAGAGACTTGGTAGAATTGAAAACAATTTTGCCTAAGCTACAAGCAGTGTCTGGTAGCTCAGCAATTAAGTGACGCAGTTTCAATGACTTAAGCCGATCAAATTTTAAAGTGGCTTTGTGAACTTGGTAGAATTGCTGACTCAATGATTGAATGTTGGTGCTAATTCCTGACCAAATAGTTTGAATTTAAGAAACATATTTTGGCCTTTATCTCTTTATCGTTGAATTCTGTTTGATAAAAATTTGAATTCAATATTAGTTTTGCTGCATATTATATATTTAAGTTTAAAAGTTTGACTATTTACTCTTGTGCAAAATCCGACTGATCATGTGCAGGAATAACTGATCAAATTTATAAAGTTTTAAATGTCTGCAATGTGTAATAATTGTTTTATTTGAAAATTTAACATAGGTCAAAATACCAAGAACCAAAACTGGGTGAAGGTTTCAAAGAAATCGTCAAGGTTAACTTTATTCCGGACTTCGAGTCTTCAGAACAAGAAACACTGTATCGAAAATTCCTTGTGGAGAAATAGTCCAACACTTCCCTTTGCACAAAGTACAAGTGTGTGCAGCACAGCACACTACCATTTCGGTAGCGCACTAGGTCTAATTCAAGGATTGCAGGTTTAAGGTTGCTGAGGTAACTGTGTTGTAACCCTGGACAAGTTCTCATTGATTGCAATCTTGTCTTGCACTTCTCATTCAGATTTACTTATCGTGAGCACAGAATAAGTGCAGAAAATAAAAAAGCATACAAGTCGTAGATGTGTCTTAGCTAACTAGAGCTGTACAGCAGGAAAATCAGTTTAAATCTAGTAATATATGTATGTATGTATGTATGAGGACACTTATATAGCACATTTTGAGTACCTCACAAAAGTGCTGTACCTATGACTGAAAATGAATGATGCAAATATTGGCAGTCTTTCCTTGGCTTGATTGAGTGATTGACATAAGCATAATTTTGGGGTACTCGTGCTCCCACTTTTTGGACTGGAGGTTACCATGCACCTCACTTTTCATACCCAGATGAAACAATGCACATATTATCATAATGTTCAATGTTACGATTATTATTTTTTATTTATTTATTAGGCATTCAATGTGAAATTTTGCTCAATGTTACTACAGTTACTGTTATTATTTTTTTTGATTATATTCTTTTAGGCATGGAGCATAAAAGGCACTGCTGTAATTATTTAAAAGTGGGGAGGAGAAACGATGCGAAATTTGGTACCCCACTTCCTAGACCAAACTTACGCCTCTTGTGATTTATGTTTAATAACAAGTGATTTTGCCTTTTGACTGCTTGAAACTTGTGGAAACGAGTGGTTTTAATGCCATGGACAATATCAATCAATCAATCAATCAATCAATCATAAAATTTATATAGCGCCTCTTCAAGAGTTCTACTCAGAGGCGCTCCCGAGCCAGGCCTGATCATAGAGAAATGTCTTCAATGCCCAAGGGTCATCAGCATTCTAAGACCCGCAACCCCTAAAGAAGAACAGACCATGTTGAAATTGGGTATAGAGTAGGCAGAGTCAGACTTGGACCATTTTGGGGGCCTTGCCATTTCAATCATGCAAGAAGCCCCAGGTCCAACCCCCTTATGGCCCATAAAATGCAGCATTAGACGAATTAATTTAGTTTATGCATATCCTGTGCATGATAAAAGAATAATACAAATAATATTAATAATGACAGGCCTCAAACGTTGATGCTATTGTTTTCAAGAGTTATTTAACATATTATTTGATTGAATAGATCGATTGTGGCGACATCAATGTCAATGGTTGTTTAGGATATTTGCATAATGTAATAAGATTTGTGTTTTGACATAGGTCTTTTCTTTTCTCACATGCGCTGAAACCAGAGGGTCCCGTGTGCCATGGCACCGAGAGTAGGGAGACCGAGTATGCCCATGAACATTTAATGGTATCATATGGGCCCCGTGTGGCCCAAATGGGAATATGGGTTCTATATCCTAATATCATTAAATTGGTTGGTCATAGAAATGCGAATAACTTGTAGGTCTGTACTCTATAGTCTATAGTTTGTAATCGTAAACTTCAAATTTCTAAAGTGACACTTGAAAGCTAAGCACAGCCTTTGTAGGGGACCAACTTATTCATGGGCACTCTCAACCTTACTGTCTTCAGTCTTTGCTGATGCCAAAGACCGCTCTTTTCTCAAGTAGGTCTGACTTGTTCAGTCTTTAATAGGCCTGCTACTTTAATAGGCCTACTACTCCGTTAACAAGGACAGCTCTTTCTGTCTCTCTGTAGGCTCATCTTTTCTGTTGCTAACCCTAGGCTGGAACCAGTGGTGTAGCCAGGTTTTAACACCGGGGGGAGCGAGTACATAAAAAGGCCCAAATTACGAAAAAAAATAATTTCAATTAATTACATTCATTATGGTTATACGTATTTATTTTTGTATTTTAAATAGAAACAGAATCACCCAAAAGGTGGCTAAAGCTATATGTATTGTATAGTAAATATAGCAGTAATTGTAATTGTAACCGAAAACTTATATAGCGCCACTCAGATCAGCGGCGCTTTCAACCCGCATCAATGCCAGCACCGGCAAAAGGAAAGTTTTCAGGCGTCTACGGAACTGGAGAGGAGAGAGGGCAAGAAGCTCTTGGCAGAGAAACAGAGGGAGACAGTTCCAATTAAGCAGAGTGGCCAACATAGGCGAAACTCATGGATTGTGCCGTGGAAGAGCGCATGCGAGGGACAACCATAAGGCCGCGAGCCGAAGATCGCAAGGGGTTAAGCCCTTGCAGTCAAGGAAGAAACTGAGTTGCAAAAATTCATTAGGTAATACAGAGGCAGCAAGGCAGTTGCGCATAAATTAATTTATTTTATGAGTGAGGTTTTAAACTGAATTCGCTGTTATAATAGTATTGTATGCTATAAAAGAGCAGACTACAGTAAAAACATAAACCAACTAAAACAGCCTTTTTTGGTCTAGGCTTCATTTTAGCAAAGTTATCAATTACTTCGCTATAATCCGCTCTCTCATCTCCAAGTTTCACTTCATTTGTCCATGCATTTGTCTTCTCTAGACTTGACTACTGCAATTCCATCCTCATTGCAAGGTCTTCCCAAAGTCCGTCTTGCTCCTCTTCAGTCCGTTCTCAATGCTGCTGCTAGATTAATTGCCCGTCTTCCTCGATTCTCTCATATCACCAGTCTTCTTGTCCTCGAGACCAAGGTCTTGGTCTCGAGTGCACTCGAGTTCGTTTTTAAAAGTCTTGGTCTTGGTCTTGAGACCAAAGGTCTTGGTCTTGAGGTTCTTGGTCTTGGTCTTGGTCTTGAGGTTCAAAGTCTTGGTCTTGGTTTTGCAAGACCAAGACCAAGACTTTTGTCAATATGAACAGTCATTAATTTTAACAAACGGCAAGAATTTTAAAAATTTATCCAATTATTACTCATACAGCTATTGCTTTAGTATTTGCACGGTGTGAATGAGGCTTCACTGTTGTTTTGGACAATTATTTTGACTTCCGGTTATTTACCATGGAACGATTTCAAAACAGACTCATGATTAATTTGTACATTTACATCCGGTTCTTGAAAAGCTGCTTTTATGTGCTAGCGATTTCAGCACTTGTAGACCGTGTTTTTTCACATGGCAGAATTTTTATGAGGCCCCACAGGTCACGTCTTGGTCAGAAAATTCTGAGCAAATTGGTTTTTATAAAATTAAGCAGGCATTTGGAATAACATTTCGCATGAAGGACTTTTGTAAATACGAATTCGGAATTCTCGGCAGTCTCCATTTAGAGTTGTTTTGCTTGAATAAAACAAAAAACTCATGTTTTCATTAAAATAACGAGTAGTCCGACTGGACAATTTTTAGTAAGGAATAGAAGTCTCGATACGACTGATTTTTTGGGTCTTGGTCTCGGTCTTGGTCTTGAGGTTCAAGGTCTTGGTCTCGATCGAGGTTCAAGGTTCAAGGTCTTGGTCTTGAGGTTTAAGGTCTTGACAACAAGACTGCATATCACCAACTTTATGAAAGAAGAACTCCACTGGCTTCTGCTTGCTGCCCGCATCCAATTTAAGGTCCTCCTACTCGTCTCTAAGGCTCAACTTGGTTTCGCTCCAAAATATTTATGTGACTTAATTCATCGTCCTCACTGCTGCTTCTCTTCGTCCTCTTCGTTCCTCTGACCGTTTGGACCTCCTCGTTCCCCGTGTCAGGACCTCTGGCTCAATCTAGATCTTTTGCTTCCTTGGCCCTGCTCTTTGGAATGAGCTTCCTCCGTTCGTTCGTTCTTCTATTCTCTCAGGTAACGTCTCTTCCTCTTTTACATTTCCTAAAACTTGCTTTTTCTCTCGGGGTCTCTCGCACTGGAGCGCTTCTGAATGGCCCTCCCGCTAGAAGCGCTTTATAAATATCCGAATACAATACAATACAATCCACTTCACTGTGGAATTGTCTTTCGATCGTAATCAACGCTTTACCAGACAATCTCATCGCCCATTGTATAATGCAACAGCGCTGTTTATTGGCAAGGTAAAAAAATGCGGTACAATGTGGACAGCCGATAGGTCCTAGGATAAATAGAACACGTGTCATTGGCGATCATAAATTTTAGTAGGCTACATTATTCATGGTCACGTCTTCGATAAACTGGAATTTTCCTTATTAATAATAGGCCTACTGATCACTTCTTTCTACATGTCTTTAAATGAAAGAAGCTCTTGCGCAATTTCACTTCGACTTTCGCTGACGCCCGAGTACGGTACCTGTATGTCTGCCAAAGATTCTAATTTGGTCACATTATCGGCATTCACATTGCTAAAATGCTTTAGATCTAAACAACTAAATTTGGACGCCACATTTGTAAAATGGTCAAATCTTTTAGTTCTGCTCTTTATGACACAATATATATATATATATATATATATATATATATATATATATATATATATATATATATATATCGACTCTATGTGGGTTTCAACCGTTATTTTTTTATTGGAATCAGTCTAAATAAGATATTCCATCATCCACTGACATAGGCCTATTCTCATGGAATCTCTTTCTTTTCTGAACTCTATGTTGCTTATAGGCCTATCACATGTTTGAGCCAGCTCAGTTTGCTTCATTCTCAATCCGTTCAAACTCAGACTCAAAAAAATCATTTCACATGTTTTTCATATCGTTTTCAAATAGTTCAATCAAATGATTAGCTGTTACCAGATCAATGCTACTTTTTTTAAATATATGGATAAACTGAGAACCTTCTCTGGCACTTTTTTTACAGAATATTAAAAGAACTAAGAATTCGAACGTATCAAGTGTTACAAGAATACCCTTTGCCTCAATACAAACAATTGTGTTTAGCAGTGTAGTTTTTTTTATCTTACCATTCACGATTCTTTGCAGGGCAATTACTGTTAGCTAGAGCTAGTAAATTCTACAAGAGTGCTTCTCCTTATGATTTCCTGGCAGTCTTGTTGTCCTCGAGACCAAGGTCTTGGTCTCGAGTGCACTCGAGTTCGTTTTTAAAAGTCTTGGTCTTGGTCTTGAGACCAAAAGTCTTGGTCTTGAGGTTCAAAATCTTGGTCTTGGTCTTGGTGTTCAAAGTCTTGGTCTTGGTTTTTCAAGACCAAGACCAAGACTTTTGTCAATATGAACAGTCAGGGGCGTAACTTTGGTCTAAAAAGTGGGGGGTACCAATTTCTTCTCCACTTTCGCTTTTCGCATGGATACCATTTTGGACATATTACCAGTAATCGTAATAGTAGGCCCTAGTAGTAAATTAGTAGTAGTAAAAACAGTAGGCCTAGTAGCAGCAGCAACAACAGCAGCAGCAGCAACAACAGCAACAACAATGGTAAAAATAATAGTAATGAGGACCTAGTGCTCTGTAATTTGTTTTCAGTTTCGAGGGGTCAAATGTTCCTTAGGAGGAACAATATGCGGCTGAAGCAGCTAATTGTAGACAAGATGATCCATACCAGATCACAAGAACGTCAGCTCATGTGCATGGGCGGCGATCCCGGGGGGTCGAGGGGGACAAGACCCCCACCTTTAAGGGCGGGGGCACACGCCATACATCGGACCCCCCCAAATTTTGAGGAAACCCAAAAAAGGTCATCAAATTTTTTTGACCTCTTTTTTTCACCAGATCAGTTAAAAACTCTTTTTTCACCAGATCAGTTCTAAAATGTCCCCCCCCACCTGTCAAACAAGATCGCCGCCACTGCTCATGTGGATTGTGTCAATGAAAACAAGCCATTTTTAAAATTGAAGATGTTTGTCGTGCTTCTTAGCAACTCAGAAACGCTCTAAATTTAATAATTGAGTCATTTTCCGGTAATATGTCACATTCACTAATTCAAGAAGCAAAAAATTTTTTTTCCAAATTACATTGCTTTTTGTTTGGAACAAATCTTCAATATATCTATTTCACAAATATATATTTGGTTTTGCACTAATATGTAAATGTAAAAAAATTTTAATAGGAAAAAAATAGGCCTAATAAAATATTTTCCCACTCCGTTACTGTACATATATGAGACATGTATCTATACTAAACAGCTTCCTGTTGTGTATCGTGACATGCCAATATGTTTCTAGTATTAACATATATAAAATAAATATAAAAGACATTACAATACAAATGATAATTTAATTCCATCACAGTTTTAATTTAATTAAGAATTGTCCACTCCGTTACTGAAATAGTAGTAACCAATGTTAAGTAGAATATATTTTTTGGCCAAATGACTAAGTAAAAATTACCTGAGTCAATCATTTCCAGTGATCAAATAAACAGAAAACATTAAAATACTTGTAATGTCCTAAAAATCTGCTCATAACATCAAAATTACCAAACAATTGTAACGGAGCGGAATCCACTCCGTTACCATTTTTAGAGAATTGGGCACAGAATCTGAAAAGTATACACTAAGATTATCATTTATAGTAACGGAGTGGATAGGTAACGGAGTAGACAAATTGTGCATCAGCACGGTAAATACCATATTAATGTTCATGCGTCCACATCAGTCGTCGGTACACTCATTATATTGCTTATAAACGTTATATTACAAATATTATTACAATTAAATTTATTGATAATCATTGCAAAAATGCAGTAACGGAGTGGATGTAGAATAAAAAAAACACATTAGGTACGAAATAAATGAAAATTCGTAAGAAGTTTGCCTTGGCATTGAGATCATGTATTAAGACATACTTACTTACATAGATCTTCACAGAAGAGATGAGTTATGTTTTACGCCCAAAGAAATAGAAGGGTTCTGTGATACGAGATAATTTTTACATGATAACGGAGCAGACATAATTTTCCAGGGACAAGATTAAAATTTCAAAAAAAAAATTACACTGAACACCAATACACCAAGTTGTATTTAGAAACATACAAGTATATATAATACAAAAGAAACACATGAATTTTTTGCTTAATACAAATCATTTTGAAATTGTAGACTAGAACAAAAGTACTATATAGCCTAGGGACGGTATCGGAGTGGAACATTTTAAATTCAAAATAAATTTTAATAAATTATTTCATTTATCTGAATTACTTTCAAAGGTTTTAAATTGTTGACTGATCAATAACATTTTAATTTCATCACTTACCGTGATCAGACTAGGTATTGTTTTATGAGAAATGACCGGGGACAGCTGAATTGTCAATTTATGCATTTACCGGAAAATGACTCAATTACTAATTTATATCCAGTTGTAATGACAATTCGGTAGCCATCGAGGCAGACATTTCAAACCTTATTAACCCAAAATACTTATGCTTTTTTCTTTTAACTCTCCAAATGGAATGGAACTTTAGTCAACTTCAGGAACATTTTACTCTCCGGAGTTGACCATGGAACAATTAAATGGCCGTCAATCTCAGCTCATTGCACTTGAACTGTAAACTTATGAAACGCTACCTTCATAACAGCAATTTTATCGTCTATAATTTCATCTACTGTAGGCCTACTCGTTTTCGTGTTAGAACAAATTTATCTATTTTCCCTATCAGCAAAATCGGAACAAGCTAGCGTGTATAAGACAAAATTAACGACGTCTTAAATGCTTAGGCCTATATACATGTATTTACCAAGGACAGTTATTGTTCTGAGATTGTGAGGGGACAGAGGTGAGAAGTCATAGTAAGCCGGCAATATAAATGAGGGTCCATATACGGATTTGTAAATGAGGGATTATAGGGTGATGTCAGATCTTCCAAGAACAGCATAGCCGTGGCCCAGATCTGTGACGTCTGTAGACGGGTCAGGCGGTCAAGGCGCCAGTCTGTCGGTGACTTTGTGGCTGAAAGTCTGCCTGCCTGACACTCTGTGACTCAGTTCGTCTGGCTCTTGGTTTACCTGTGTATCTAGGCCTAAGCACTTTTGTTGTATATAATACTCCGAGGTCACTCTGTCTACATACACGAAGCAAGGCGGAGACTGCGATCTCTTGGAAGGCACAATAATAAAATATTGATAGGCATTGTTTAAAAAGTGGGGGGTCCAAAAATTACGCCTATGTGAACAGTCATTAAAAAAGCAAGAATTTTAAAAATTTATACAATAACTATAGGCCTACTAATACAATTGCTTTAATATTTAGACGGTGTGAACGAGGCTTAACTGTTGTTTCGGACAATTATTTTGACTTCCGGTTATTTACCATGGAACGATTTCAAAAGTGACTCACGATTTGCTGCTGCGTGTGCCAGCGATTTCAGCACCTGTAGAACGTATACGCTATTCTTTCACATGGCAGAATTTTTATGAGGCCCCACAGGTCATATCTAGGTCAGAAAATTCTGAACGAATTGGTTTTTTTATAAAATGCAACAGGCATTTGGAATAACATTTCGCATGAAGAACTTTTGCAAATACTAATTCAGAATTATCTGCAGCCAGAGGCGTCTACACCATAGAAACCTTGGAGCAAATGCTCCATCCCAGAAACAGGGGGGGAGATCTGTCAGTGTGTGCCACCATTTTAGGGGGGGAAGGAATGGGAAGGGGAAAAAGAAGAGGAAAAGGGGCATTGCTCCAATGACTTAGGGGGGATAGACGCCCCTGTCTGCAGTCTGCATTTAGAGTTGTTTTGCTTGAAACAGCGAGTAGTCCGACTTGACTTTTTTAGGAATAGTCTGGATATGATTGTGATTTTTTGGGTCTCGGTCTTGGTCTTGAGTTTAAAGGTCTTGGTCTTGAGGTTTAAGGTCTTGACAACAAGACTGTTTCCTGGATGCCCATCTGGTAGGCCTATCACAGTCTTTTTAGAGTGAACGCGAAAGATTCTATACGATTGCATTATTCTTTTTTTAAATTGAAAGACGAGGTAAACTGCCAGAATTCTGCAGTTTCCAGATCACAATACGGGCCTAGGCCTACTTGATTTTCAGTTTAATGTTTTATTTTGTTATAAAAGCAGACGAATGAGATCGCTGAGACGATGCTAAGATAAATAAAGTAAATAAACTTCCGGTTGTAAACTTTTCTGTAAAACATTAACTAAATTAACATGTGAAAAAGGCCCCACATTTTGGAAAATGGTCTCAGAGGCAGCGGTCGCTCCCCCTGCGCCCCCTAGCTACGCCTCGGACTGGAACTCCCTTCTGGCAAACGTCCGCTCTGCAACTATATTATTTTCCTCGACTCGTTTCCACAGTAACCTATTTTCGCGTCTTATCTGATTCCCAAAATAATTGTAATCTGACATTTGTAAAGCGCCACTGCAAGGAAAATCTCATCAGTGGCGCTCCCGAACTAGTGAAATCACTATGAATTACAGAATAAACACTGGAATTTGGCGTAGGCTATGAAACTTCGCGACACAGCAGTTTGACGCGACACACCAACGAAACACCATGTTTACGCGACACACTGCCGCTCGATTCGCGTGTCGCGAACACCTGTTGAGTAATGGTAACACTCGATCATGGCCAGGAAAGCAGCAGTACGCGGTTCGATTCCCGCAACCCCCCTCGGGCGGGCGCCTTGCATGGCTGCCATAAGTTAACGTGTGTTGAGTTATTAAAGATAATTAATGAACTTTATCTCGATGCAACTTCCGGTTGGACCAAATGATGGATGAGGCCGACGGCAGGCTCTTACAGGCGGTTATACCACAGTATAAATAATTACTAATTAAATTAATTAATTAATTAAATTAATTAAATAATTAATAATAAATAATTAGTATAAATAATTGTAATTATTTATACCGTGGTTATACGTAACCCCTGCCACGTTCTTCGCTCTCCATTTCCAGATATTGCAGGCTACTATAGGACCCATGGCCTACGCCAAAGACCTCCTGATTTTGAACTTCTATGCAAGGACACCTTTACACCTAGAGTTTTGTTCCGACATAGCCTAGCCTATTCCAGAAACTAAATAGTATTCTACCTTTTGTAGACTAATCTAGACTAATGTTTTTTTTACTGTAGCATAGGCCTACTCTTTCTGTAGGCTAAGAAGTTGCGGTTTGTCAACTTTGATTCATAATAAACGAAAATTATATATAGGCCCTAATTAGTTGATAGCCTAATTGTACTGTCATGTCTCAATGTAATCTTACTGTGTTTGTCTGTTTGAATTAATAAAGAAACATATTAATTTTAAAAGATTATTTAGTAAGTACTTTAAGCAAAGATCTATGCTGTAAGAATAGTTTTGATTTGTGTAAAATAAAAAATCCTTCTATGATTCAGAATGGAATGGATCCATGTTTTTATACAAACACCATAGGCCTACTAAATCAGAAATAGCCTACAACAAAATGAAAAGAAGCGAAAAAGAAAACGCAAAACAAAATAACATGAATTTATTTCAACATAAAGTTTAAAATATTTGACAAATTTTATGGATTATTTTATGGGGAGGAGATAGAGTAGCGGTAACACTCATGGCCAGGAGAGCGTAAGGTAGGCCTACGCGGATCGATTGCCGTAACCCCCTCTAGGGCGGCGCATTGCATGGCTGCCAAACCGTGTGTTTAATTAGGATCTTGATTGTACTTTCATGTTTCAATGTAGGGGAACTAGGGGCGAGATGGATCACTGGGGTATGATGGATCCCTTCAATTTAACCTATTTATGGTGTCGTCATCTACCGAATGTGTTTGAAATACTTTAATACTGTTGACGACTTGGTTTTTTGTCTACAAGTGCGAACTGAAACGACAGTTTTTCGTTTTTTATGAAGAAAAATCGATTTTTGACCTGTCTGATCTTATTTTCAGTTGAGGGTTATTTCTTAAATATTCAATTACGCATTGTGACAGGTTTTTGACACAAGAATATTTTGTTAGAAGTCCCTTTTGTGTTTGAAGAACGAATTCAGTATTGGCGTGATGCACAGCGGATATAAGTTTTCATTTGTGAAAAGTTTATACCTTCTGCATGGGGCGAGTTGGATCAGTCACCGACGGGGCAAAACGGACCCTGTGATCCATCTTGCCCCAATGGGTGTGTGTGAATTCTAGTTGTGGTAGGCCTATGATAATTTTCATTTGACACCAAATTCTTTACTACATTAATAGCTGTTATAACAGACGCCCTATATAATATTATATGAATGGTACCAGCCCGCTATTCCAGGAGTCCGCTATTCGGGGGTCCGCTATGCCGGGGTCCGCTATTCCGGGGGTCCACTTTCTGGAGGTCCGCTATGCCCTATGTACATACCTACATACATACAAACATGCAGATACATACATACATGCATGCATACATACCTACATACATACATACATGTACGCATGTATATATGTATGTATGTTTGTATGTATGTTACAGTATGTATGTAGGCTATCTCTGTATGTGTGTATGTATGTAGGCATGTACATAGGGCATAAATAGCGGACCCTCGGAATAGCGGACCCCAAGAATAGCGGATCCAAACCATGAGAATAGCCTGGAAGCTTACCATAATGAAAAGAAAAAGTGACGGATTACAGTGGTCCATCTTGCCCCACCTTTACTCGCAATTGCTCGTGGCGCTTCGGCGTGAAAATTCCAGCACAGTATCAAATGGTGTAGTTGGGAGCGCCTCTGAGTAGTAGTAGACTTCGAGAGGCGCTATAGAAATATCCGGAATAAAAAAATAAAAAATAAAATAATTACCAAAAAGAGTAATGGATAACACACTGGCGTGAAGAGCTGAAGGTACCGAGATCGAACCCGGTAGACCCCGTAAGGTTTTTTCAGCCTTCCTTTAAACAAAGTCGATTTGATGACATCCAAAGGTGTAAGTCTTGAGTAAGTGCATCAACGGAGGAAACAATGGAAAGTTGATCAGCTGGTGGACCATGAACAAAAGCTTGTGCGTCATCAGCTTAGAGGTGGCCCGTCGCAGCATATGTTTGGTAGATGGCAGTGGTTAAATGAATAGTAGGCCATGATGGCGCCGAGTGGCTGCCGCTTAAACAGTTATATTCGACTCCTGTAAAACTGTTATCGTGTGCTTCTACTCTATACATATAGCCTATGTAAGGCGCCCTGCGTGGCTGCCGTTTCTACTATATGTATGTTCAATGTGCAGCGCAGTGCGTTTGCAGGCGCTTAATTAAAGAAAAAGATTATTAAATTATTATTATAATTATAATTATAATTATTATTATATGAGGGAATGTGACGTATATTTCTTACGGATATGACGTCATTCATATCCGGCTTCTATAAGTGCTGGATATTCGGTCTGTATATTATGTTATTAGCCAGTTTACTCTACTGAGCCAATACAAATTTAATTAGCGAAGACGCCAAACGATTCTTCCGAACATCATGGAAGGCGCAGAGACTAAAGAGCCAGTAACGGGTCTGTAAATTTCTTCTGATAGCAAACGTATCTTCGTCAACGATGCGACGCCTAGCTGCTTTGACCCAATCCTTCCTCCACACTAATGATGTCTACAAATTTAGACTTCTATAGCGCCATTGTAATAATGCACAAGGCACGCTTCCAGGACATTACAGCTAGGCGGGGTTGTCATTCCACTGAAACTGCCCTCCTGTCTCTCTTATCTGATATCTATAAAGCTATTGATCAATCCCATCTGTCGCTCCTAGCTCTTTTTGACGTCTCTTCGGCATTTGATATGGTCGATCATGATCCTTCTTCGTCGTTTGCAACTATCCTGTGGCATCTCTAACATTCCTCTACTCTGGTTTAAATCATATCTTTCTGATCGCTCCCAGATGGTTGTCTTTGGTGACTCTAGATCTCAATGGGTCAGGGTTAGATTTGGCGTACCCCAGGGCTCTGTACTTGGACCTATCCTCTATATCCTCTATACGGCTGACATTTCCCTGATCTTTACCAAACATATGCTGCGACGGGCCACCTCTAAGCTGATGACGCACAAGCTTTTGTTCATGGTCCACCAGCTGATCAACTTTCCATTGTTTCCTCCGTTGATGCACTTACTCAAGACTTACACACCTTTGGATGTCATCAAATCGACTTTGTTTAAATTCCACCAAGACTCAATTGATTTGGTTTGGCACTAAGCAACAACTAAATAAGCTTGACTATTCACTGCTCGCACTCAAGTTTCCTACTTATACCTACTCCTCCAGTGTACGCGATCTGGGTGTCACTCGAGATCTTGACTCCTCCCTCACCTTTACTGAACATATCTCGATTCTGACTCGCTCCTGCTTCTTCCAACTGAGAGCTATCAGGCGATCCACTGTACCTACTGGCTTTACCTCCATTGTGCATGCATTCATTTGCTCTCGGGTCGACTACTGTAACTCGCTCCTACTAGGTCTCCCTATGCTACGCCTCTCCCCCTCCAATCAGTCTTAAATGCTGCTGCTAGGCTCATAGCACGTCTTCCTCGATCATAGCTTTGCTCATATCTCTACATCAGGCATGGGCAACTTCTTTCAACAGAGTGCCGCCTTAAGATTTTAAGGGCAGCTCAGGGGCCGTATGCCAATCGCGGGTTAATTTTTGCAGATTTATTTTCCCCAGAAAATGAGACAATATTGATTTTATTCAAACTAAATATTGCAGAATTACCTTAACGGTTAAACTTAAAGTTTAAAGTAAATGTAGATAATTTTTATTATGAAAACATTATTATCCTAATACATACAGTCATATACACCACAATAAAAAAATATGTTTTAAGTTTCTTCAGTTTCTAAAATATATAAAACTGTTAGCCTGTACAATGTATCCATTTGCTTGTTGTGCTCTATTTAATTACCGTACTAATGTGAAATCTGCATCATCTGACACTTCGTTTCACGACACAAATCCGGAATGTTTGCTTTAATGTTCGAAGTGGCAATTGAAAATTCATTGGAGAGATTGTCATCTGTTAGTCTGCATCTGTTTTTGCATTATGTCCGTTTCTTTGAGAAGAAGTTAAGAACTGTTCACAAATATAAGTTGCGAACCCTACCCACTCTGTGGTCTTGTTTCATGCAGAGAGTCATTACGTTGATGACTGAGCAGTAAACTAGTTGACCAGACTAGTGGCCGGATTCTTAATAAATAAAAAACACATGCTTTAATGTCGGTCTAACTACGCCACTGCTCGTACTCTGGCAATGCCAGTCCCAAGTCTGGATAAGGGAGGAGGACGACGCTAATAATCTTTGCTATCACACAGTGTCGTTGAACTGAAACTGCTAATGTCGGCCTACGTACACAAATCCAGACATTCATGTAGGGCCGGATTAAAGGTTCCCAAGCGCCAGGTACAATGCTTAGTTAAAAGACATGTCAAGGGCCGGTCCAAAGGTCCCGGACCCGGCCCGCGGGCCGTATGTTGCCCACTCCTGCTCTACATATATGATTGAAGTCTTACGCTGGCTCCCGATTACTTCGCGTATCCAGTATAAGATCCTCCTTCTGGTTTCCAAGTCCCAGCTAGGCCTACGGCTTGCCCCTAAATACCTCTCTGACCTTATGCGGCAACCTCTCTCTGCAACTTCTGCTCGTCCTTTGCGCTCTTCATTCTATGCACCTCCAACATTGTTAACAATGCATCACAGCACGATCTCATGATCCACCTATGTCGCGGTCGACTCCTTCGATCGCAACGACGAACCAACGAAGGAACTATTAAAAGATCTTTAATTAAAAATAAAGTCGATTAAGTGTAAAGTAAGTCAACTCGTCTATCAAATATCACAATCGTAGACAGCACACAGGTTGGCTGGTCTCGATTGAACGTCATACGATCAATGTTTCAACGTTTACAAATCTTCGTCAAAAGGCCCCTAATGTACAGCAGGTCTATCTTATATAGAGTTCTCCCGGATTCCAGAACGTTCTGTGACGTCACTGTACTTTTCCCTGGAAAGTCCTACTGAACACGTATATCCTTGTTGCATGCACCGAATTAATGTTGACAGCTTGCTGCAGAATTTTCCGTGCGATGTAAACAAGCTTGTTGACGCGTCGGTTTTCTTCCCTTGATGCATGCACCCGCGTAGACCGCGACATTCCCTCCGCCCTCAGATGATGACACGTCTTCAGCACCATCTCGAACGGGTCATCACGATCAAGCCGGGCCTCCAGACTCCATCTCGACACAGCATATACAAACAAAACAAAATACATCAGTCAGTCAATTTATCTATACAATTTGCGGGCTTGATCCTTGTGTGTCGGGCCATTTCCCCCCCTCACCATCCGAGTCACAACCGAGAGAGGAAATCAGCCACCGTGTTCTGACGTCCAGGACGATATCGAAAGTCCACGTTAAACTCTTGCAATGCTAACGCCCAACGAGTCAGTTTCGCACTCTTAGGGCTTGCATCTGTGAGATAAGACAAAGGATTATGATCTGAATAAATGATTATCTTTGATAAGAATATCCATGACTTGAATCGTTTAAGTGCCCAAATTACTGCGAAAGCCTCTCTCTCAATTGTAGACCAATGCATCTGTGTATCTGTAAGTTTAAGGCTAGCAAAAGCAATTGGTTTTTCTTGACCTTCTTCGGTCCACTGAAACAAGCAACACCCGACCGCGGTGGCACTTGCGTCAACACTTAAACCAAATTCCTTAGTGAAATCAATGGTATGCAACTGTGTAGCTTTACTGAGATCATCCTTTAACTTATCTAGTGCTTCTTGATGCTTTTGCTCCCAAGGCACCTTCGTAGGTATGTTATCTCGTGTTAAATCAGTTATTATCCGTGCTTTTTCAGCTAAAGCAGGTATAAAACTTCGAAAGTAACTGAAAAAACCCATAACCTTTCTAACTTCTTTCTTTGTTGTTGGAGGATGGATATCATTGATCGTAGCGATCTTACCTGGATCAGGTTCAATACAACCTGACCCTACTATATGGCCAACAAACTTTATTGTGTTTTGTGCAAAATTACATTTTCTTAAATTCAAAGTGAGTCCTGCTTCCTCAATAGTTTGCAAGAATTTCTCTAGATGTTCTAAATGGTCATTCCAATTCATTGAAACCACTGCCATATCATCGACGAATGGTTCGGTAAAACTTCGCACTGGATGTAAAACTTGGGTCATAGCACGAATAAAGGTATTGCTAGCGGACTTGAGTCCAAACGGCATCCTTGTGAACTCAAAAAGTCCTGCATCACATACGAATGCCGTAAGCCATCGATGTTCTTTCCGAACTGGAATTTGCCAATACCCCGATTTCGCGTCGAAAACACTAATAAACTTTGCCCGTCCCACCTTTTGTAAGACGTCAGCAATGTCTGGGGTCGGGTAACAATCACCTAGAGAATATTTGTTAACATGGCGATAATCAATTGCCAATCGAACGCCATTTTGACCTTTGGGTCCCTTTAAAACGCAAACTACCGGACTGGCCATTTCACTTTTCGATGGTCGAATGATGTCTAATGCCAACATTTCTTCTATCTGGCGTTGTACTTCAGGTTTAAGTAGCTCAGGTACTTTATATGCCCTTAAACGCTTAGGAGTGAAATCATGAGTTATCTTAATTTCATGTTCTAATACTGGACAATACCCAGGTTTATCCACAAATACTGCCGTGTGCCGATCCAAAACTTCAAAAAGTTGCTTCTGTTCCTCTTGCGAAAGATGCGCTATAATCAGAGGATCAATTCGCTTACTCGGGCTTATTTGTTCACGTTCTTCCTGATCTACAACCTCTACTATACCAAATTCTTCATCTTGATCAACAATTACTGAACAGCTATTGATCATCGCTTGTTCGAGTCGTTCATGGTATCGCTTGATCTTATTTGCGTGTAAATGTCTTTGTTTTCCCTCTATTTCTACTATATAAGAATATGGGGATTTGACCTTGACTACGGTAGCAGGTCCTTGCCATCGACTATAAAATTTAGAACTACCAAAATCTGGTGCTAATACTGCTACTTTATCTCCAACTTCGTATTTTCTGTCAGTACTACGCAAGTTATAATAATCTGCATACCGCTTTGTTTCTATATCACTATAGTAATCTGCATAAACTTTCGCGAATTCGAGGTTTTCCTTCAGTGATTGGAGATACTCTTCGGGTGATTTACCTAAGTTAAGAGGTACTTTTCGTTCGCCAGCCCACGATTCCTTCAACACACTAAGTGGACCCCGAGGAAGAGTTCCATAAACCATAGTGAATGGCGAAATATGAGTCGTGCCTGAAGGTTTTTCTCTAAGGCTCCACAGAACAAACGGTAACAATTGGTGCCATCCACGAGGATCAGATTGAGCAAGCTTAAAGATCATGGTTTTCAAGCTTTGGTTGCATCTTTCAACCAATCCAGCTGCCTCAGGATGTCCAGGGGTATTAAATCTGGGACTACAACCCATTCGCCGCAAAAATTCTTTCGTCAAACGACTGGTAAAGTTGGTACCACAATCAGAACTGATGATCCTTGGAATAGAAAAAGTTGTAAAAACTTGCAACAGAGCTTCACAAACTCCCTTTGCATTCAGCGATCTAAGAGGATACGCCATCGGCCAACGAGAAAATTTGTCCACCAGAACCAAAGCATAATTGTACTGGGGTTTCGATTTGTTGGATTCTCCAGTCACTACCATAGGGCCAATACAATCCATATTTAGATGGTTAAAACAGAGTTCATCCGCCCTCGGAATAGGAGTGATCGGGACTCGATCTGCCACTTTAACTGGAGTTCTTAGTTGACAAATTTGACAAGACGCACAATATTCGCGAATCCTCTCATCCATTCTTGGAAACCAAAAGTTTAATTTGATCCTGGCTCTCGTTGCCTTAAAAGCCATGTGCCCAGCACATGGGGCATCGTGTGCTACTCGCAAGACAACCTCGATTCTATCTTCCGGTAAACATAATTGATTAACCTTATGTCCCATAATTTCCCCTTTGTGGTACAGGAGGTTATTATCTATAAAGAAATTATTTTTATTCTGTCTCGCTTGTTGCCAGCAAGGTATAAGACTGTGACAATTCTGTTGCTCACGCAATAAAGTATCATTATTCGCTACTCCCTCATCAGACTTGAACTCTGTTGACTCAACATCAAGAAAATTATCTGAATCATCAACTAGTTGCTCCTGAGAATATTCATTCACTTCTGACGGCAAGGATTCGTTGCTGTTACTTTTCTCGATATTAACTCCTAAGTTATCTTCTTCTGCCCCTTTATTTATTTGAACACATCGATCTACGCCAGCTACCATCACTACATATTGCGAACTATCCCTTAATAGGTCCACAACATGGGGTGTCAAAATAACCCGTTCATTTAGTTCAGGGACTGCAGCGAACATGACGCACAAAGATGGCGCAATGTTTGTCGTTCCTTCCATTGAATTAGCTAATTTCATTTGTAGGTATACTACATCTGCCTTACATCCTTCTCCCTGAAAACCAATTATATTAATCCGTTTAATCACGGGTAAGTTTAGTGACTCAATTAATTTCTTATCAATACAACAAATTTCTGCTCCTGAATCAGATAATGCTGGCTGAGAAGGGAGATCTTCAATCTGTACATTGATATACGACCTCTCGTGTAATCCATCAATACTATTCTCGTATACCCTTACAGCAGTTTCCAACCCTATTGGTTTAGAATTATCCAATAAATTCCCTTGCTTTACCTGTTCAGGTATCTCATGCAACACGTTGACCTTCTCAACACATGAGTCGATCACTTCTTCAGTTGGGTTCCCAAATATACAAGTACTCACCTTTTTAGAACTTGGTTTGGTCTGGCACTCCCTTGCCCTATGACCCTTCTGATGACATAGGAAACAGAGACCCTTTACCTTGGCCTCCTCCTGAGACACCCTCGCACCTATCTTGGCTTCACCCCTTATTTCCGGTTTGGGAGACTTGGGTTGAGCTGTCTGGTTATTGACTTGAACCTGTGATTGACCTCTCGTCCAATTGTTATACTTCGGTGTCGGATGACTACGGCATACTAAGTCATTCCCACCATCATGCGACGCTACATAAATGTCAGCCGCATTAGCTATGTCTTCACAGCTCAACCACTCCTCTTTTTCTTGGGCCAAGATATAATCTAAACAAGCCTTCGACAAGGACTCCTTAAGCCGATCCGCAACCAATAAACTTACAAGTTTATCAAACTCATCAGTTATCTTTCTACTTTTCAAATAATACATAAGAGCCACACGCAATTTGGATGAATAGATCGTAAATGATTCGTCCGATGCTTTGTGCAACGACCAAAATCGGGCTCTAAGATTTGAAGGGCTTATCTTAAACTCCCTTAGCAAAAACTCCTTCAGGAATTTGTAGTCATGGAGCTGTGCCTCAGTAAGGCGCATGGTTAATGCCTTAGCTCTTTCACTTAAAATGGCTAGCAATAATTTTGCTCTAACATCTTCATCCACCTCATACACATTAAACAAACCATCCAAGTGATCAAAGAAACCTGGAATTTCTATAGGGTCGGAAGGAAATTTCCAAAGAATATTCTTGAGGGCATCACTATAACGCTTAGTACGACTTGCTAAAGAATCTCTAACATTTCGTTCTTCCTGCTTTTCCTTCCTCTCCCTTTCTTCTTTCTCTTTTCGTTCCTTCTTTTCTCTTTCTTCTTTCTCTTTCCGTTCCTTCTTTTCTTCCTCTCTCCTCTTTTCCTCCCTTTCTTCCTTCTCCTTCCGTTCCTCCCTCTCTCTTTCTTCCTTCTCCTTCCGTTCCTCCCTTTCTCTTTCTTCCTTCTCCTTCCGTTCCTCCCTTTCTCTTTCTTCCTTCTCCTTCCGTTCCTCCCTTTCTCTTTCTTCCTTCTCCCTTTGTTCTTTCTTTTCTTCCTCTCTCCTCTTTTCCTCCCTTTCTTCCTTCTCCCTTTGTTCTTTCTTTTCTTCCTCTCTCCTCTTTTCCTCCCTTTCTTCCTTCTCCTTCCGTTCCTCCCTTTCTCTTTCTTCCTTCTCCTTCCGTTCCTCCCTTTCTCTTTCTTCCTTCTCCTTCTGTTCTTCATATTTACGGATTTCGAACTCCAGACGGCGCTTCTGCAGCTCGTAATCCACTCCTGTTGGAGATATTGGACTACCCTTAAATTCCTCTTCCTCTTTTCCAATCTCCATGGCCCATTCTTCCATTAATTGATTTCGATCCCATGACATAACATCATCTTCGTCCCTTCCTGCCTTCATAAGATACACCCTAAGGCGCTCAGACGACATTTTGCGAATATTCGCTTGCATCTCTGTTGTCAACGCTTCCATTTTTACAGTCAGTCAACAACAATCAACAAAAAAAAAAACAGACACCACGCGGCAAACCCGCCACACAAAAGGAAAATTCCACAACCCAAAGTGCAACTATGCAGTATCCAAAGAAGTACACTCGCCAAGTACGCAAAAACTATACAAGCTCACGCAAGTCTGGCCTCGATCACAACAATGGATCAAATTTCAAAGAAATAATCAGCAGATATTGAAAGAGAAACAATGGCTGCCTCCCACTCGGCTGCAACTCCACTCTCTTTTCTCCTTCTCAGCCACGACAACACCTAGGATCTTACCCGTATGTTGACTGCTGTCTTCTGCTGTCTCAGCCGAACGACGCACTTCGTCCGTCCGACTGTCGTATGCCGATTCACCCGTCTCCCACGGTAGAAAGGCGTCTCGATCCGCTCGCTGTCTGGAACAGACCGTCTCTTGATCCTCCGGGTTGACTCCTTCCTCCGCCGGCTCGCGTCTTCTTCACCGGATCCAACACCGATGATCCCACCGCTGCCACCAATAATGTCGCGGTCGACTCCTTCGATCGCAACGACGAACCAACGAAGGAACTATTAAAAGATCTTTAATTAAAAATAAAGTCGATTAAGTGTAAAGTAAGTCAACTCGTCTATCAAATATCACAATCGTAGACAGCACACAGGTTGGCTGGTCTCGATTGAACGTCATACGATCAATGTTTCAACGTTTACAAATCTTCGTCAAAAGGCCCCTAATGTACAGCAGGTCTATCTTATATAGAGTTCTCCCGGATTCCAGAACGTTCTGTGACGTCACTGTACTTTTCCCTGGAAAGTCCTACTGAACACGTATATCCTTGTTGCATGCACCGAATTAATGTTGACAGCTTGCTGCAGAATTTTCCGTGCGATGTAAACAAGCTTGTTGACGCGTCGGTTTTCTTCCCTTGATGCATGCACCCGCGTAGACCGCGACAACCTATATGCTGACGACACCCAGCTCTACATAAAGCTGTCTGGAAAGAACACTGGTAACATCAAAATTAAAATTGCGGCATGCGTCCGTGATATCCAATCCTGGTGTGCATCGATGCGCCTGAAGTTAAATGCCACCAAAACAGAACTTATCTGGTTCGATCGTCGAAACAGTTCAGATGACGATAAACAAATGAAAACCCTTAAGCTCGACTCAAACTGTTCCATTCCACCCTCCGATGTGGTCCGCGACCTTGGCGTAATGCTAGATTACAATCTTAACATGATTCATCACATTTCCTCCATTGCCAGAGCATGCCACTTCCACCTTTGCCGAATTCGACAAGTGAAACGCTGCCTAAATGAAACCTGCCTCCGTATCCTTGTTCAAGCCCTCGTCAGCTCTCGCCTCGACTACTGCACCTCTGTCCTATCTGGTCTTCCTTCATCGACACTACAACCTCTGTCATCTGTTCTTCACACGGCCGCTCGTCTAGTAAAAGGTCTTGGTCCTAGAGATCACATCACGCCATACATGCAACAACTACACTGGCTTCCTATCCGTGTCCGTATCGCCTTCAAAGTCTGCCTCCTTATGTACCATATCAACTCTGGAACCTCGCCTTTGTACATGACATCCATGGTCACGCCATGTTCTGCTTCCAATTCCAGAGGACTCAGATCGGCCACGCGAGGGGATTTTACTGTACTTCGCACAAACCGGAAGTTTGGTAGTCGTGCCTTCTAGGTCTCAGGACTAGGGACAGTAGAAAATCACGGTAAAAAAATGCCAAAAACACGGCATAGGCTACTTTAAAAAAAACCGCGAAAAACACGGCAAACACACGGCGTCAAAATTCACAGTTTTCTTGTAACACATTATATGTTTATCTTTCATATTCATTGTTCATTGACAAATTGACAATTGTCAACCATTTGTCAGTCATTGGTTCCATGCTGTAACAGTTTAGCTGCGAGTATTGAATACCATCACAACATGAAGCGCTAAATCAGCGGTTCTCAACCTGTGGGTCGCGACCCCCACGGGGGTCGCCTTACGATTTACCAGGGGTCGGCTGGAACCTTCAGAAATTTGTAAAAAAAGTTGTCAGCATAGTTTCTTAATATTTAATATTTATGTAATTATTATTACTACACTATAATGGTAGCAAAAATGCGTCGAAGGGGAGTAACCCAATCAATTTTATTGTTGGGGGTCGCCACACCTTTGAAAAATATTATCTAGGGGTCGCAGCCCTAAAAAGGTTGAGAACCGCTGCGCTAAATTGTCATCTGTCAAATTTTGACGCTGAGGTGCATTCACCAGTGTGTATTGACTAACGCTCCGTTCTGCCTCAACAGAATTGCCAGGAACTGACAGATATCCAATAGCAAGCTCAAATACTTTCGACTGTGCAAAACTTTAAACTGCCACAACCAAAAAAAAATTGCAACAAACACGGCATTTTTTACGAAAACACGGCAAATGTCAAAAATCACGGAAAACACGGCAAATGCCGAAAAACACGGCTTCCGTGTTTGCCGTGTTTTCGTGATTTTCTACTGTCCCTACTCAGGACCTATAGAATGGAACAGTCTTCCAACTACAGTCCGTCAATGCGCATCTGTAGCACAATTTAAATCTAGATTAAAAACTCACCTGTTCACATTGTACTATGACTAGAAATGTAGCGCAACGCGTTTCTGTGCAAGACTTGTCTTGTTGAAGCGCGCTATAAATTTTTAGTTGTACTGGCCGTCTTGATGGTGTTGTGCAAATCCTAAATATTAATATTTTATCATACAACTTTTGTGTGTGATGTTTCTGGAGGGAATGGAACCTTGGAGAACAATAGTTTCAAACTTTTATTTTTTAGAATCACCCTAATTGATGAGGGGATGACGATGAAGGTTGCAGGGACAGTGAGGGGATCAGGACATGGTTCTGTGGGGACGGGAGGAGATGTGGGGTGGGAATGGGGACACATTTCTGTCCCCGTGTCACTCTCTACTTCAGGCGTTTGCGAAACTGTGGAAATTGTTGTGTATCTTGTAACGCTGTTGTAAAGTGCAACCTATAGCCTAATGTATTGTCGTTCAGGCTCTCCGTTGCTGTGCTGCTGGTGTACTAAAATAGGCTATCTGTACTGGCCTGTGTGTATGCATGCATGTACCTGGAAACCAACCATAACGTCTTTTAAGCACCTCACAAAAGCACTACCTGAGCCAGTCGGAATATGATGCCTGTGAAATTGTTCGTGCTTTGAGGCGTGATTTCCGACCTCTGAGACTTTAACTGTGTTGTAAGATTTGGCTGACAGCTACTTTACAACTCTAACTTGCAGTATGGTAGGTCCATGTTTTGGGCATTAAATAAATTAGACAGTTACAATTAAACCTGAAAGTTTCAGATGATTTCTGAACAGTCATATAACGCATAATTGGCTTAGACCATGCAGTGAGACCCTGATTCATATGACTTAGAACTGGTAATACTAACAGCAGTCGCCTTGTTGTTATTGCTGTTCCGCAATCTAAGACTATCAAAGACTTGGGGTAACTCTCGACAGTAACCTCACTTTGCAACCACACATACCAAAACCTTTGCATATTCTGTTTGCATAACATCATGGCAATACATCACATTTAGCCAGCTATGGCCACAGACATGTTGCAAATCACTGCAGCCTGTTCTCTTTTCTGCTCCTGCCTTGATTGCACCAACTCGGTTTTAGTAGGTATCTCAGATCTTGAACCCAGCAGGCCTCAGTGCATCCAAAATTCTCTGGCTCTTGTGGCTGGTGCACCTCTGTGAAAACACTTCTGAACCCTACTCGATCTGCCAGCTGCATTGGCTTCCTGGCTGCAATCTTCAAAACTCTGTTGGCTTTCCACCTCATTTTGGGCAGTTCTTTCCCACATTTGGACATTTTATATAATGGTGAAAGGTTTCCGTTTGTTAGCAGAGAACCAAAAGGCTGAGGAAAAAGCAAAGGCTGAAGAAGTTGAGAAACAGAGTGCTCAGGAAAAAGCAAAAGCCGAAGAAGTTGAGAAACAGAGTGCTGAGGAAAAAGCAAAAGCCGAAGAAGTTGAGAAACAGAGGGCTGAGGAAAAAGCAAAAGCCAAAGAAGTTGAGAAACAGAGGGCTGAGGAAAAAGCAAAAGCCGAAGAAGTTGAGAAATAGAGTGCTGAGGAAAAAGCAAAAGCCGAAGAAGTTAAGAAACAGAGGGCTGAGGAAAAAGCAAAAGCCAAAGAATTTGAGAAACAGAGGGCTGAGGAAAAAGCAAAAGTCGAAGAAGTTGAGAAACAGAGGGCTGAGGAAAAAGCAAAAGCCGAAGAAGTTGAGAAACAGAGGGCTGAGGAAAAAGCAAAAGCCAAAGAAGTTGAGAAACAGAGTGCTGAGGAAAAAGCAAAAGCCGAAGAAGTTGAGAAACAGAGGGCTGAGGAAAAAGCAAAAGCCGAAGAAGTTGAGAAACAGAGTGCTGAGGAAAAAGCAAAAGCCGTAGAAGTTGAGAAACAGAGGGCTGAGGAAAAGCAACTAGAAAACTAGCACTAGAAAACTGCGAACTGTTCTACCTAGGTCTATCCCTTTAGTACAGACTTTCTGTGAACATAAGAATATTCTTTCTATATCAATCAATCAATCAATCAATCAATCAATCAATCAATCAATCAATCAATCAATCAATCAATCAATCAATCAATCAATCAATCAATCAATCAATCAATCAATCAATCAATCAATCAATCAATCAATCAATCAATCAAATCCTTTATTGAAGCCGTTTGAAAACAAAGCAGTATAACATAACAGTATCAGCATTTGCAACAAAAGGAGACCCAGAAGGGATAAAAAAAATCCTGCTATACACATGTAGGGCCACCTAAGGTTCAATACTTCACAATAAATGTCATTATAAAAGTCTTTCAATCAATATTCTAATCAATTGTTTCGATCAAGAAAAAAAGAAGTGAACAAGATAAATCTAAATTAAAACTGAATTAAGTGGTATATGTGGAATCCAAAAAAATTAGTGCAATTGCAGCAAATGGTTAACATTATACAATTATTAAGTGCATTAGACATGAGCATGACACGAGTGCACACAAACAAATGGTGAAAAACATGAAAAAAACACGAATATCACGAAGAACAAGTTAAGGAATTGAATACTAAGATAAGCAAAAAAGAAATGATAATCACAAGTCTGTGCAAGAAAACTCAATGATGAAAATTTTAAACACAACAAAACTGAATGAGCTATGACTCCAGTAGGAGTGTGCGCAAAGCTTTTTGAACAAGTACAAGTTAGGCAGTTTAAGTACTTATTATATGATAGACTGTTCCATGCAACAGGGCCAGCGCATTTAATCGAGACAAGCTGTGAGTTGGTCCGAGCAAATCCTGCTCGATAATCACCTCTTGTCCTGGTGTGATGAGAATGTGAGTGGGACACACATAATCTTTAAAGGCAGGTGGTAGTAAATTATTGGCAAAGTGAAACATAAATTCACATATCTGTAATTTATTAATCTGGTCAATTTGTAAAATACGAAGATCTTGAAATATCTGTCCTGTGTGAGAGTTGTAGGGACTACCGGCGATAATACGATTGTATATACTACTCTTCTGTAGTATATACAATCTCTTCAGCCTGGTTTGGTAATTGGAGGCTCATACGATATTGCAATAGGCTAAATATATGATTCATCCCAAGTTGTATTCTGGTCTCGCGTTAAGACGAACCTGTTTAGATAATAATAATAATTTGTTCTTTAATTAAGCGCCTGCAAACGCACTGCGCTGTACAGTGAACATACATAGTAGAAACGGCAGCCACACAGGGTGCCTTACATACATGTATACAGTAGAAGCACACGATAACAGTTTTACAGGAGTCGAATATAACTGTTTAAGTGGCACCCACACGGCGCCAATCATGCCAATTAACCACTGCCACCAAGACAGTGGAAGGCTGAATAAACCTTACAGGGGTTTACCGGGTTCAATCTTGGTACCTGCAGCTCTTCCCGCCAGTGTATTATCCATTACTCTACTATAGCATTCTAATTACTAGGCATCAGTTGATGGGGAATGGCAATTGGCAATTGCTATGTTAAAAACTGCTCAATGCTAATAAATGCCTATTGCCCTAGTGGAGCTGTGAGCAGACTTGTTGAAAATGATCGATTCCCCCATGTCGTTTCCCTTAAAACAGAGACGCCTACAGCAAATTTCAGGTGGGGAATGTTAAAGTTGAAGAATTACCAACTTCACATGTATTTTATTGACTACATGACCTATATCATCATTTGGTGGGTGTTTTACAAGTATGCCTTGTGAATTTGTTTGACTGTGTATACCGAAGTATTTCTACTTAAGATCAGATCTGTTGGTTTTTGTTCAGGGACATCGTCTCAGTCAATCAATCAAAACACACTATTGAAATCACTGTTGCCTTTTTGTACACTTTTCCTTTTACAGAATATCCCACAGCACATCTGTACTCTTCAATATAACCAAAAATGCTCCTATAGCTTGCCTAGGCTAAAGGGCTTTAATTTTGTAATAGTTATCTACTACCAAAATAGCCTACTTTTTAAGAGGCTCTTTGAAGGCTGGTATTATAAACCTCTGAATGGTCTATACCGCGAGAGGCGCTCTATAAATGCCCATATACAATACAACAAATGTTTGGTTTATTAATTAAATTACATTGTATGAAGCAGTCTTGTTGTCAAGACCTTGAACCTCAAGACCAAGACCAAGACCTTGAACCTCAAGACCAAGACCAAGACTTTGAACCTCAAGACCAAGACCAAGACCTTAAACCTCAAGACCAAGACCAAGACCAAGACCTTGAACCTCAAGACCAAGACCAAGACTTTGAAACTCAAGACCAAAACCGAGAAAAATACCCCAAAAATCACAACCGTATCCAGACTTCTATTCCTTACTAAAAAAATTGTCAAGTCGGACTACTCGCTATTTAAATTAAAACATGAATCTTTTATTTTATTCAAACAAAACAACTCCAAATGCAGACTGCAGAGAATTTCGAATTCGTATTTACAAAAGTCCTTCATGCGAAATGTTATTCCAAATGCCTGTTGCATTTTATAAAAACCAATTCGCTCACAATTTTCGGACCAACTCGTGACTTGTGGGGCCTCATAAAAATTCTGCCATGTGAAAAATAATTCTACAGTGCTGAATTTACTGGCACACAGAGCAGCTTTTCAAGCACTGGATGTAAATGAACAAATCGTGAGTCTATTTTGAAATCATTCAATGGTAAAGAACCGGAAGTCAAAATAATTGTCCAAAACAACAGTAAAGCCTCATTCACACTGTGTAAATACTAAAGCAATTGTATTAGTAATTATTGGATACATTTTTAAAATCCTTGCGTTTTGTTCAGTGACTGTTCACATTTACAGCCGGTCCTGGTCTTGGTCTTGCGAGACCAAGACCAAGACCTTGAGCCTCAAGACCAAGACCAAGACCAAGACCTTGAACCTCAAGACCAAGACCAAGACTTTTGGTCTCAAGACCAAGACTTTTAAAAACGAACTCGAGTGCACTCGAGACCAAGACTTTGGTCTCGAGGACAACAAGACTGGTATGAAGACTGGATGTGAAACTGATGTTGCTTTAGCTATTAAGTATTGAGTTTTGGTCATTCGTGTAAATCAGGCCCTTAGCCAGAATTAGAGTTGCTCGTCCAAAAGCAGTGAAGTCGTAACCGCCCCCATGCCGTGATCCTACGAAGTTGCAACCGCCCGAAGTCCCCTGCCATACGAGTCCGACTGCAGTGACCTATGCTGTTTACAGAACCTAATGTCAACCCACACTCCTTATAGAACATCTGAATGCTGGCAGTGGCTTTAGAGAAGAAACTGGATGGTGCTGGAGGAGAATCATGCACAATTTATGCCTGTCCAAAATATTTTCACCCGTCCAAAATAATTTTCACCCGTCCAAAATAATTTTCACCATCCAAAGGACGGGTGGCTGGCTAAGGGCCTGGTGTAAATGGCATAGGTGCTCAGAATGCTAAACATTTCTCTTTTCAGGTTACATTCAAAGAATCCTGTTGGCCTAAAAAATCAGGGAGCCACATGTTACCTCAATTCTCTCCTGCAAATACTTTTCCACAACACAAAATTCAGAAAGGTTAGGCTAATGTTATCATCAACCTGAAATCAGTTAATTTTAAGAAATTGCATCATTTAGAAAAATTAATCCTTTTTATTTTAAAACACAATGTCTTTTTTCATGAGCATATTTTAAGCTATTACTTTAGTGTCAATCAGTTTGTATGTAGTTTCACACCTGTTTTGATTTCTACAGCATCTGGTTATTGCAGAGGCTGAATTTTAACATTTATTTAACATGTATTGTATGCAATAAAATGGAATACTGAGGGAAGTTTTTATGAAGCAAGATTGTGTATTCATGTGTGTGTTGCAACAATTCTCACTTAATAATGCAGTGAGCAGCAAACTAAGGCTCTGCCATGTGTTTGCGAGTGATTCTGGGTACTTATGATCTAATATACACGTTTTTGCTGCATTACGTGATCTAATCTAATCTGATCTAATAACTACTATAGTGCCGTCGTTATCATGATGTAAAATGGTCACTTGAAGTGAAACTGTAGTCAGAAGTGAATCAATCCTTTTGGGAAGCCCAACTGAAATCTGATTAGTCACTATCATGTTCAGTGCCTTGGAAGATCATAGATGTCAAAGTGTGAGCTATTGGTGCCCTATGGTAACACTTTCTGACTGGTTGTGTTTTCTAGTTGATGTTCTTGGAAAGTGAGCAGAAAAACAAGCCAACGACATGCGCATTCAAGGAAATTTTCACCGAAATGCAGTGTGGTACGGAGGCTGCATCCACCGTCCTTCTGACCAAATCTCTTGGGTAAGAATTTGATTTGCTTAACTGAAAACATCAAGTCTTTGTGTATTCAGATAATAAGACACTGCCCTATTTGTGGTCTACTTTTGCTAAAATACATGGCTGATCTGTTTGAATGAGTTGCAAATCTCATTGCAGTTGAGATTAAGAAATCAAGCAATTTTAGAAAAATGTGAGACTTTTAAAGCTAAAAATAATATGTGAATAAGAGGCTGTCAAAAGAAATTAAAGACTGAACAGATGCAGGTTGACACCATTCATCAACTTGTAAATTAATCTATGATTTTTCTGATTGATGAAACTTTTGTATTTCAGAATGACTCCAGAAGACTGTTTCATCCAGAATGATGTTCATGAGTTTTCTAGAGTTGTAAGTAGAACCATTTGGTCTCAAAGATGCACTAAATTGTTTCTTAAATCTAGTTATTGTTTTCATTTCTCATTTTCTTATAAATGAAATACTCTAAAATCTTAGCAAGACACAGCCATTTGGTCTTGTGTTCACATTGTGAAACTCATGCTTGAAGATTATGTTATGGTACATGTTATGCAGCAACACTTCAACGAAACTCCTTGTTAACCCAGCAGCACTGATACATCAGGTTGGAACAAGGAAATTGTCTGTGTGACTGACCAGGGAGATTTTAACCCAGAACATGCATGTTTGTATCCAAAGTTTTGTAAAGTGCGTTTTAAGAACCCCTCAAAAGCACTAAATGATTGTGCTGGACTGGGTTGTGATGTTGAATACAGCAGGTGACTGGGCCTCATCTGGCCCAATAGTATCGTAAACCTGTCAGCAGAACGTGTAGAAGATTATTCTAGATGTGTGCTCTTGCAACCTCTTTGTTAGGACAAGTGCTCATTTTGCAAGAGAGGGCACATTTGTGTGTTACCTGCTGTTAATTCTAAATTGCTTTTGCAAGTTGATGTATTTTTAGGTATAATAATTAGTTGTGCATGCATGTCTATCTTATCTGGTCCTGTTACAGTCTAATTTAAATAAGTTTGTAATTGTTCTATATATACAGCATAATGCATTTTTATTCCGGATATTTCTATAGCGCCTCTCGAAGTCTACTACTACTCAGAGGCGCTCCCGACTACAGTATTTGATACTGTGCCGGGAATTTTCACGCCGAAGCGCCACGAGCAATTGCGAGTGAAGGACTTGCACAAGGTCCGTACGCAGCGGCTAGAGTGGGATTCGAACCTGCAACCCTCCGGTCACAAGCGCCAACTTACCACTGAGCCACCACGCCCCTTAAATGCATGTTTGTTTGTCAGGTGCAGGTTGAGGTTACATATTTACTTACTTACTTACATGATGTGATTAATTGAGAAGATAGCTGCTGCTTTCAACAGTTTTGTGGGTGATTTGTTTGTGTGCAGTTGTTGGAATTGATTGGTCATGAGATGAAGGGTGAAATGATCAGTGAGTTGTTTCAAGGGGAATTGAAGGCAAGTAGCTTAGGAATGCATTTTTTTATTCAAGTTGAGTTGTTTTTGCAGTTCCTTGTAATGTAATGTAAGTTGGTAATTCCTTTTGATTGATTGAATACTCAGATACTTAAGTAGAGTGCATATTGCATAAATATGTATTTTGTCACTCTTTACCCTTGTAGCTTGGTTTCTGGTATCTCTGAATTATCAGATTTTGACCTGTCTTCTCTCTTCTTCTTCATCTCTCTTCCATCAGGTATGTGCTGACAATGAGGTCTGAACAAGTGTCTTGTCTTCTCCCTGTCTCCGACCATGCTGACCTACTTTCTCTAATTATAATAATAATAATTATATTCGTTTGTTGATCATGACTATGATTTCACTTGAAGCGACAATTGATTGATGCTTTGTGCATTATGATAACGGCGCTATAGAAGTCATTAGATTAGATTGGATTGTGGTAAATGTGTTTCTTTTTATGCGGCAATTGTAACCAGACATTTATATAGGGCCGCTTCAAAAGAACCTAATCAGAGGACTACTCGAAACAATGCTAAATGTCATTACGAACAGAAAGTTCATCAGTTATCACGCGTTGTTCAGATAACTAGAAATGGCACCAGTAGGAGACTTATGCATGCGCTGTGCCCAACCAATGGATTCCCATCTGTAGTTGACAGGTGACACCATCTTCAGATTGCCTGGACAGATTGGTATTGAAGACCTAGAACAACAATGGGCAATAGTGTCCCCGGCATACGATAACACCTCCATTCAGCGCAGTTCTTTGTAAGTGATAGAAAACACAGCATCTGGACATTACTTGAGCCACCAGGTCGATCTTTTGCAGCCGTTCAATTGATGATAGAATTCCTTATGGGTAGATGATCAAAACAAGTCCATAGCCTCTCCTCATCGTTTTACAGCATAGCTAGTTCTGTAAAAATGTCAACTGTGACTGTCCTTGAAGAATCTGTCATTCTTTGAATAGAGGTAGACTCTTTCAAAGTCAAAGTCTGTTGATAATGAACAGAAAACCTTATGAAAGCAGAGCGAACTCGTGAAAATAACTCCAAAAAGCCAAATTTATCACAGAAGCACTGAAGCAGCCAAAACATAAAAGTAAATTACGCTTCGAGACCAACTTTAAGACTAAGTGACGAGTGGCAAAAGCATAGCCACATGAGGTTTGAACATGGCAACCAGGGTGCGCCGACAAAACGGCGCAGGACGAAACGGCGCAGACATAACGGCGCAGACAAAACGGCGCGGCAACAAAACGGCGCAGTACAAAACGGCGCAGACAAAACGGCGCAAAACGTCGCAAAACTGAACTAAAGAACAATAGTTTATAGTAGTTTAATACATACTAAAATATATACTAGAAATAACTGTGTAACTTCATCAAGTCTTTTAGTTCATAGTTCATACGTTGTCATAAAATTTGCGCGTCTACCCCTTCGACTTTGCCTGCCGATATAAGTATCTTCCCAATAGTCCGCTAAAGGTGCCAGAGCAGGTGTAAATTATACAAGAAGCGGGAAGAACGATTAAAATGTAAATTAAACTAGAAGCGGGATGAACGATTAAAATGTAAATTAAACTAGAAGTGGGATGAACGATTAAAATATAGCTAAAATCTATCTAAAATGAGAAGCGGGACGAACGATTAAAATGTAAATTAAACTAAAAGCGGGATGAACGGCACTTTTTGATCGCTAATAAGCAAACAATCACTAGACGGGTATCATAATCTTTGTACTGCGCCGTTTTGTCGGGGTACTTTGAATTGCGCCATTCTGTCTGCGCCGTTTTGTCTGCGCCGTTATGTCTGCGCCGTTTTGTCCTGCGCCGTTTTGTTACGGCGCCGGCAACCAGATATCCGTAGATGTGTTGATCTGGTATTTGGAATTTTTTGGTACACTTGTATCTTGTCATTTTGTAAACAAGTCCGTTTAATTTGTAAGCTGTTTGATTTTTAGTCGTTCGTAAGGTGCAACAATGTCAATTTCGAATCATGTAAGATTGAAACAAACTCAGATATTCAGCTGACAGTGAAAGGGATCGACAATGGCAAGTCCTTTTCAATCTTTAATCCATTCTTTGTTTCATATCCTTGATGGTCATCCATTATTGACTGCAGCCGAACCATGTTTTCACCTTTACTATTTCATTATCTTTCACATTTAAAAGAAACTGCTTGTACAGTGTTTCTTACCAGATCATTAAAACTCTATATCAAACAAGATCTTCAAATGCTGACAGACCATTAAACTGGTTTTTGCTCTAGTTCATCAGGGACACTGACCGTTTTGTACATATTGTGGTATTATGTAAACATTGTTTAAATTGAAATTAGGTGGTGAATAATAAAGTTGAATTGATTAATTGTTCATTACTTACATTGCTTGTCTATCATTCATGCTTGCTTAATGGTGTTCTTTTGTTGATGCAATTGCAGAATCATTTCGGCATTATATAACTCCTGAACTGTTACATGGAGACAATATGTACAGCTCACAAGAACATGGCAAGCAGGTATTTTCTCAGCAGTACTAATACAGTTACCATTCACATGATTGCATTAGGTATTCATTTTAGCTTTCTATGTCTTTGGTTTGTTGCTATTTAATGACACTGTGTGGGGCGTGGTGGCTCAGTTGTAAGTTCGGCGCCTTGTGACCGGAGGGTTGCAGGTTCGAATCCCACTCTAGCCGCTGCGTACGGACCTTGGGCAAGTCCTTCACTCGCAATTGCTCGTGGCGCTTCGGCGTGAAAATTCCGGCACAGTATCAAATGCTGTAGTCGGGGGCACCTCTGAGTAGTAGTTGACTTCGAGAGGCGCTATAGAAATATCCGGAATAAATAAATAAATAACAAAGATGATTAGCATTGCCCTCCTCCTTTCTCCAGGCCTTGGACTGGCACTACCACAGGCACAGTAATGGCAGAGTTAAAGCATTCACAACATTCCTCAATCATTCACAACAGTTGCTTTACTTAAACAGACTCGGACAGAATTACCTTTTGAAAGCATGACAAAACTTGTGTAACTCCAAAACGCCAAATTTATCACAGTAGCAGCCCAAACGCAAAAGAATTATCATGTAAATTACACTTTAAGTCAAAGCGGCAAAATCATAGCCACATGATCATGGCCACCAGTTATGCATAAATGTGTTGATCTGGTATTTGGAATTCTTTGGTACACTTGTATCTTGTCATTTTGTAAACATGTCGGTTTAAATTTGTGTTCTTTTGTGATTTTTAGTCATACAATAAGTGCAAATTAGTGCCCTTTGAGTCATCAAAAATGGAATTTTTCTCAGATGTTCAGCTGCAGGTGAAAGGCATGGACAATGGTAAGTCTTGTAATATTCTCTAATGATCTAATCCATTCTTTGTTTCGTTCCTTGATGGCTATCCATAAAATTGGCTGCAGCCGAGCCAAGTTGTCACCTTTGGCTATTTCATTATCTTTCACATTTAAAGAAACTGCTCTATAGCGTTTCCTACCGGATCGTAAGAACTCTATAGCAAATAAGATCTTCAAATGCTGACAGACCATAAAACGATTTTTTGCTCTAGTTCTTCAGGGACACTGTCTGTTTTGTACATATTGTGGTAGTAGGTAAACATTGTTTAAATTGAAATGAGGTGGTGAATAATAGTACACTGATTGATTGTTCGTTAGTTATATTGCTTGTCTATCATTCATGTTTGATGTATGCTTGCTTCTTTTGTTGATGCAGTTATAGTCTTTTCTGCAATACATGACTCCAGAGTTACTGAATGGCACCAACATGTATGATGCAGGAAAACATGGAAAGCAGGTATTTTCTCAGTGCTCAGTACTATTACACTTACTATTCACATCACTGCATTAAACATTCATTTTAGCTTCCTAAGTCATTGGTTATTTGTTGTTTAAGGACACTGTGTCATAACAAAGATGATTAGCATAGCCATCCTCCTTTCTCCAGGCCTTGGACTGGCACTACCACAGAATTAACCATTCACAACATTCCTAAATCATTCAAAACAGTTGCTTTACTTAAACAGACTCTGACAGAATTAGGTAACTGGTGTTTACTGGTGATACCGCGTTTGCACTTGTCGTGTCAACACATCTCAGTGCACTGCTCCGTGTTATATTTGTTGATCTTATGCGGCAACCTCTCTCTGCAACTTCTGCTCGTCCTTTGCACTCTACTGGCCATTTTGATCTCTTTGTCCCTCGTACTAGGACCACTCTAGCCCAACGTCGAGCTTTTGCTGTGACAGATCCCTCTGCCTGGAATGGTCTTCCCCCTCCACTATGAACTAAACTCATGACGGGAATCTCCCCAGCATCTACTCGCTCGCTCAAGATGTTTCTGTTTCCATGGGGCTCCTGGACTGAATATTTTATACTGCGAGAGGTACCTTATAAATTACTAGATATGATATGATACTGGTTGTGGTTGCTCTTGTAGATTGGCACACTTTTATAGAAAATCCCTAGAAAATTGTGGTCCTAAAAGTTTAAGGACGATTTGCTGAGACTAAAACAAGACTACACCATTCCATTGTCATGACTTCTTGTTTATCTTCGCAACTTGCCTTGTTACTCATCATATTAATTGATATATAAAGACGCTATACCTTGATCACATTTCTGTTATCAACACTTATTATTATATTATGTAGCTTAATAAAGCTCAAGTTAATATAACTGAATACACTACTTAAGCGCTTGTAGTAGCTCAGCTTAATCAGGCAACGTGAACAGGTAAGTCTTTAATTTCTTCTTGAAGCTTTCGATAGAAAGTTCTGTGAAGATGGTATTTGATGGGCAGTGCATTCCAAACCATTGCACCAGATGCACCAAATGTTCTTCTATGCATCACAGTACTAAGCCTATTTGAACCACACTAAGTCGTAGCTCTTTCCTGAACGCAATCTAGACCGACCAGGACTAGCATGAGAAGCAGCTTCTTGGAATATTTAATCTTAAATCACATGTATATTCACTTTAGGGGCCATCCACATATTACGTACGCAATTAGGGGGTCGGATTTTGGCGATTTTGCGTACGGGTGCGAACTGGGGGGGGAGGGGAGGGGACAAAATGTGTACGTACACAAAACAAATTTCTAATTATGACGTCCACATTAGCCTATTTATAACTCTGTATTGTCCTATAGTCGTCCGATGGCATTTTATTACATTATATAAAAGCCATGTGCAGTTATTCTGTGCTGTGAACGAGACACCTATAATTTGTCTATATTGGCCCTCACTCATCCTTCAATAATCTGGCCTAAAGTGCAGACAGTCGCTGCCGAGACACTTTCTGCAGCGGGTCTTCGGGGGGGGGGGGGTGTGCGTCAAGCGTACGTGCTCAGGGGGGGTGGTGGAAGAAAGTACGCTTGCGAACAGGGGGGAGGGGGTCCAATTTTCCCGGATTTTTGTGTACGTAATATATGGATGGCCCCTTATTTGGAAACATTTTGAATTTTGAAGTGCTATTGTAGAAGGTCTTTATATGAGGTCAGTACCCAGCCTTCAAAACTGTACTGGCATTTGGTGAAATTTGGGTGCAGTTAAAAATAAATCTGCATTTGCATTTCATTTCTATTTTCTTGTGATGATAGGAAGCCACGAAGGGGATGGTCTTCGTGTCCTTCCCCCCAGTACTCCACCTTCAGCTGCTTCGGTTCGAGTACAATTTTGAAATGGATTTGATAGAAAAAATTGACACAAGGTTAGTCTTATCTGTGAATTTCAGATATGATGTTGATTTAATAATATTGTCTGACCGCTAGCTAAATAATGTCATGAAATGCTAATGCAGTAAAATAGAGGGTCAAAGTTAAATGATCCAGACTTGTTCTCTTTCCAAGGTAAAAACGTAGGGGTTGACTTTCATGTGCCTTCGATTTCTGCATGATGGACATTGATGGTGTACAGTTTATAGCACCTTTCAGAAGCCAAAGTGATATAAGTTCGTAATATACCTACCGGTAATTGTTAGCAGACATTTGTATGGCCTCTTTAAAGGTCTCTTGTTTAATTGTGAGATTTCTCAAACCATGTGATGAACTAAGCTTCCAGCTGATATTTCTGAATGTGAAACACATGTTGTAGGTTTGAGTTTCCAAAACTTCTGGCATTAGATGACTTTTTACAAATCAGCGATCCCAATGACCCAGCCAACTACATCCTCCATGTTGTGGTTGTCCACTCGGGCGATGGTGGTGGTGGCCATTACATGGCTTATGTAACTCCTGAGGCTGATGGAAAGGTCAGCCAACAAGAAATACTTTTCCACTTTGTTTTATGGTGTAACGTAATTTGGCAAATTTGTAAAACAGGAGAAAAGACACTTCAATTTTGACTATTATTATCAGTCTTGTTGTCAAGACCATAAACCTCAAGACCAAGACCAAGACCTTGAACCTCAAGACCAAGACCAAGACCTTGAACCTCAAGACCAAGACCAAGACCTTGAACCTCGAGACCAAGACCAAGACCAAGACCTTGAACCTCAAGACCAAGACCAAGACCAAGACCCAAAAAATCGCAATCAGGTCAAGACTTCTAAAATTGTCAAGTCGGAATATTCGCTATTTTAATGAAAACATGAGTCTTTTATTTTATTCAAGCAAATTAACTTTAAATGCAAACTGCAGAGAAATCCGAATTTGTATTCAAAAGTCCTTCATGCAAACTATTATTCCAAATGCCTTTTGTATTTTATAAAAACCAATTCGCTCAGAATTTTCTGACCAAGACGTGCCTGGTGGGCCTCATAAAATTCCACCATGTGAAAAAATACGTTCTACAGGTGCTGAAGTCGCTGACACACACAGAGAAGCTTTTCAAGCACTGGATGTAAATGTACAGATAGTGAGCCCTTTTGAAGGTTTATCATACCGTCTGATACAGAATAACTGTTGCTGCTGCCAATGGGTTTTCCTGACCAACTAGACTTGTATCCATCCATAGATATTGGTCGTATGATGCAAGCATGCAGGCTTGATACAAAATTCTTGAGTTCTGTTAAATGACTGTTCATATTGACAGCCGGTCTTGGTCTTGGTCTTGTGAGACCAAGACCAAGACTTTGAACCTCAAGACCAAGACCAAGACCAAGACCTTGAACCTCAAGACCAAGACCAAGACCAAGACCTTGAACCTCAAGACCAAGACCAAGACTTTTAAAAACGAACTCGAGTGCACTCGAGACCAGGACCTTGGTCTCAAGGACAACAAGACTGATTATTATGTATTTAATAAGTATTACTTCCTAATTAAAAAGCATCAATCGACAGCAGTGAGCAATTGTGTATGAAGAACTTGCTTCCTATGCAGCAACTGTCTTCGTGGAGGAGACTCAAATCCACACATTTCGCCTAACAAGTACTTAAACCAGTCGGTTACTATAGTTACGTAGAAGAGAAGAGCAGTCCCTTAAGCTAGCCCTGAGGCAGCCATGGGTATGAAGTGTTAGCGACTTAATATTCTTAGCCTCGGCATATGAGGGCGGGTGGCCAGTCCTTTCCCTTGCCATCTCATCTTCCCACCAACAGTGTACGGTCAGTGTACTCATTATAGCTGAGTTGGTTAGGATGGAGCAAAAATCTCGAACCAAATTTCTGCCCTGGCAGGGATTTGAATCCCCGACCTCTCGATTGACAGTCCAGCACACTAAGCACTACGTTATCGAACACCCATGTAGAAGAGAAGAGAGCTTGTTATGTAGATTGAACATACACAGAACTAGACATTGGAGATTGTGTTGCTTCTGTGTAAACATGAACATAGTGCTTTACTGTCTAGGTGCAAACTTGAATTTTAAATGAATTTCTTGGACATAATATTGTTTTTTCAATAACTGTTTTGTGTGTAGTGGCTACTGTTCAGTGATTCTCCAGTAACATAGAGCACACGAGCTGATGCCGTGGAAGGTATCTTTGGCTGTTGTGGTACGTACCGGCAGTGCATACCTGCTGCAATATATTCATACATCGCAACAAAGTAAGTTCTGTAATATTTGTGCTGTGCCGCAGTCTTCTTATGGCATGTTGTAATTTGAACTGTCGGTGCTATGATGCTTAACGATAACCAAAATGCAATTGGCTAAAACGGACAAGAAATAAATGTCTGCTTTGTATAATTTACAGTGAATTACATCAATTCATGTATATTTTATAATTCATATATATGAATATTTCTGGATTATTGTCAGTAAAACCTTTGATACTGACAGACCTGTGAATGCTGACAAAACTGGTTCAGTCACAAGTACCAGTGTTATTTTTACAATTCACCAATTGATTTGCTAAAATGTTGACTTTAATGTTCATTTTTGTGAAAGTAGTCATAATTATGTTATGTAGAACCCTGCAAAAGTAATATGTCTGTCTTTCTAAATATCAAACAATTAGAATTCAACATTCAGTATTTTCATCTTATAATTAAATGCTTTTCCATGAAATGGCATGTGTTTTGTTCTTTGTCACGTAAATATATACACATCAGTGCAGAGATGAGTTTTTGCATCAATTGCATAATTTAAAATCTCTTCTGTCAAGGGAGTCACAGTGCTGTCGTTGGGTCAATTCTTAGAATGGTGCCACCATACTTAACCAAAGACTGTACGCCAGCACTTCAGCTCCTGGTCGGTCTCGATTGCATTTGGGAAAGATCTATGACATAGTGTGGTCCGGAAAAACGGCTAGTGCAACGCATACAAGAGCATTCATTGCATCCGGTTCAATGGTTTGGAATGCGCTACCTGTTGAACCCTGTGATCCAGAACTTTCTGTTGAAAGCTTCAAGAAGAAAAAGACTTACTTACGCCATCTGACTAAGCCGAGCTGCTTAGTACTAGCGCATATGTGTGTACTTAGTTATATTAACTTGTGTTTTATAAATCTTCTTATAATAATAATAATCACTGTGCACTTTATAACGACACAGTACGCAATACTGTGTGCAGTTATGACTGTGTAAACATGTAGCACTTTGCTGTCTAGGTGCAAACTTGAGTGGAAACTTGAATTTAAATGGATTTCTTAGACATAATAAAATTTTGGGATTATTCTTTGTGTGTATTGGGTAAAATTCAATGATACCAAAATATCTCAATATTGGCACTAAATTGGAAGTGGTATAATGATAATTTTGGCAGTTATAAAAACTCATCTACTGCAATATATTTGAACATCACAAATCAGTAAGTTCCTTAATATCTGTTTTTTTCTCAGTTTTCCACAAGTCGTACACCATATCAATGTCTACAATGTTTCCTGCACCATGGTCTGTCTTCTGATTTCTGTGACCCACAGATTTTAGCTGGGCTTCCCAAAAGGATTGACTGACTTCTGACTACAGTGTCACTTGAAGTGACCATTGAATGATGCATTTTAGTTATTAGATCATTTAGATGAGATTATATTAGATCATGTAATGCAGCATAAAATGTGTCACTTGCAAACACATGGCAAAGCCTTAGTTTGCTGTTCATTCATCGTTTCGCGTTATTAAGTGAGAATTGGTGTGACGCCCACATGAATACACAAATCTTGTTTCATAAAAGCTCTTTGAAACTGGCAGTAGTTGCCACATTCAGACCTTGTTAAGATGGAAGACCACTTCTTCACTAACTTCCATCAGTATTCCCTCTTATTTGCATTCAATAGCACAGGTTAACTTATTTTCTGCATTTATCGTATATATAGAATTTAACTGTATCAGAAAGTGGCAACCATGTAGTATTATATTATCCTCATCATAAATCAGGTGTGATCAACTTGACTCCTGAGAGGGGAAGGTCTGCAGATTGAGGATCTTTCAGCAGAAGTGCAAACGAAGTTGGATTGCAGCAGTCACTGCTGCAATCCAACCAGAAAAACTTTTGTTGTACATTACACGGTTGGACAACAAATTCTCGGCACATTTCTACACTTGCTGTTTATGTGTTTTCCATTTTAACATAAAAAACTGTTTGACTTAAGGTGTTTAGCACCTGTTTTCTGGATGAGAGAAAATAATTACAGGTCTGGAACTGAGATTTTGCTGTTTGATTTTTTATTTTGCTAAAAAATTTTTTTTACCAATGATATATGTTACAATAGAAATTTTATTAGTCGGATGTCACACATCCTGTGAATTTCTAATTTCACAGTTCTCACGGACTATGTGTGACTTGACAGATACTGAACGTTAATCTGTGATTCACTTGAAGCAGTCCTTGAGTGACTTGTTTTAAAACCATAGGCTGTGACTGTTTGCGATTCAATGAACATAATTATGATTCAACAGATGTGGTACTTTTGTCACATGAGCATAGGCATAAATTTGTATTGTGATGTTAGTGTCTGGTCACCACCACTCTTAAAAGTGGTCATGAAAGTCACCAGCACTTTTTGACCCTGTGTTGAAATATTTCTTGCAACATGACAGCGTTACTTTACTTTGAAACAACTTCAAGCAATGACAATTAACGGAGGTGGATTCTTGGATATTTAACTATGGCAGTGCTGATAGATGTCTTCACATTAGCTTACTACTTAAATATATTATTTTTGGTGACATAAGCCATCAGGTACTAAATTCTTACATATAGGATTCAAGGGAAGGGGAAAGGGAAGGGGAGGAAGAAATGAATTGGTCACCATCACTTTGTAACACAAGAGGCAACCACAATACATGCAAGGGCAGTAGAAAAGACAATCATGAGTCACTAATACTTTGGCTTATATGTGGAAAACTGGCTGACCTGTTCCTGAATGATGTTCCATTGGTTGCTTTCAATAATGGTTCAGGCTCCACCATGTCCTGGGGACGAACTAGAGAAGCAGGAATCAACATTTCACTTCCTATGAGATGTTTCAGCCATACGCCTTCATGAGCAGATAAGCGTTATTATTTCCACTCCTGTTCTTGAACTTCTACATCCATCATGGATTGCTGCCTTCTTCTGTGGACACTGTTGCTTGTAACGTGCTCCCATGAAGTTTTCTATTTGTTCCATTGGCTGCTGCATCTAGGTTCCAAGTTGACGTCACGGAGATTTTTATAAAGGGTCCCATCTGCACGTAAGATGACTGGGCCAACAGATATTTCTCCATTCGACTTTGCCGAGCATTCCTAAAGATGTTCCACCCTTTTTACAGATTACACTCGTCCAGCATAATCGTTCTTGGTTCAACGCATTGATTTCTGGAGCTCCCATGGGCTTCTAGATGTATGGCTAAACGGCAAGCAAAGTCCAACGCAGCAGGAGTGACAAGGACAACTCTGTGTCGATCAAGGTGTCCAGGAAGGCATCAATGACAACTGTTTCACTCACTTTCGTTGCCGGCCCTGGGCACACACAATCAAGCGACGTTATGTCTTGCGCTAAGGAGTGCAGATTTACACCTTTCTGCCATCGAGTTCTCAAATGAGTTCGGTAAAGCACTGTTTGATCAGAACTCCTGTAGCGAAGACAAAAGTTAATAAGATCAGTCCAAGAGGTTACCCCAAGTGGCAGTAAATTCCAAAAAAACTGGCACAGCGATTCCAGTTAACAAATCCATTAGTGACTTAGGTGTTCACAAATTTTGAACTTTGTTCGAAAAGCTTAAATGGGCGACTGTCCTTCATATCTCTCTAGCTTGATCCATTGCTGAGGTTTCTCTGACATATAGGTGGTTGCATTATGTGGCAACAACTTCCGGCGCAGATGAGGATGACATAACGCCATGGATATGAATGTCTTTACTTCCGTTGCCACTTCAACGGTGATGCCCTTGGCACCGGCTTTAGGTTGGACGATGTTGACACTGCATCGGCTGGTTCATTATTTCCCAATGGTGACGTCATGTCATCAGTATTTACTTTGGGAATGGTCATCGCTGACCCATCATTCATTATGCCAGGTGTAGCTCTGGCTTTCTCAGTTGCACCATCTCCTCTTGGCTCTCCTAGTTCCTACCTCACAAAGATGACTATAGGAAACTGTAGGACAGTGTCTTTGTTCCTTTTATTTGCCCAGACAGAAGGCGGAACTTCCCTGGTTACGTCTTCCAGCCAGTGTTTTGTGTGTACTGCACACCAGGATAGACGTCGCTATCTTGGCCTGTCACAATCCGATGGGTAGCATGGCAAGTCCACAGTAGGTTAGTTTCACTGGCTGGCCCAAGTGGCCCACATGTTCAAGTGGACGTAGCTCCAACACTGGACCTCCTTAGGCGTTCTTCCGTTTTGGTAGAAGCTGTAGACTGGAAGCAAACACACGATGAGCCATTAACATGTACCACAAGAACCCTGATGGTGGCAACGGTGCTCCGACGCACATAACATAGATGGCAGACGACTGGGTGGGAATCATCTCCAAAACAGATAACTCATCAACACAGGTTGCACAGGAAAGGTCCATGTTGAGTCTCGGTTGCATACAGGATGACACGGGGCTGCAGCCGACGTAGAAGGGAATCTATAAACAAAACCAACATAGATCATGAAATAATCATCCAGTAAACGAGGCAAGATGTGTGAGAGAAATGTTTCTGTCTCAGAGACTCAAACCAAAATGCTCACAGAACCCATCTCACAACAATTGTGATTAGTTTGCCATATAATTCCTTATATAAGATTTCACAGGACCGTAGTAGTTCCACTTTTCTTCAGTAATATTTGAATTTCTTAGCCTCAGGTAACATCAATTTTATTATTATCATTACTATTGTTACTTTTACTATTATCATCAAGTGCTACTACTATTTATATACACTGGAGACCAATCATGATGCACTTCAATTAGGGAATAACCGGAAATCGCCTCGGACATTTGCCTCGGCCGAAAATACCGTTTCCAGAACTATTCGCCTGGGCAAATACTGTAGACGCAAATAGTTTGCAAAAATTTGTTCTTTAAAAATTTATTCAATAAACTTATGTATATGAAATTATAAATGTTCAGCCTTAAAACAATTACACATCCATTGAATTCAATTCCATTTTCTTATGTCAATTTATTAAATTTAATGCAATTTTAGAAACTTCACAACTGCACAGAAATTACTAAAATTCAAAATGTATCAGTCAGTTATTACAAGTACACAAATTTATTTCGATAATTTTTTATTACATGAAAATGTGAAGCTTCGCATATGGAAAATTTTATATTTTTATATTTTATATTTTTATCTGTTTATTATTATTTGTGGGGCGTGGTGGCTCAGTGGTAAGTTTGGCGCCTTGTGACCAGAGGGTTGCAGGTTCGAATCCCACTCTAGCCGCTGCGTACGGACCTTGGGCAAGTCCTTCACTCACAATTGCTCGTGGCGCTTCGGCGTGAAAATTCCGGCACAGTATACCAATGCTGTAGTCGGGAGCGCCTCTGAGTAGTAGTTGACTTCGAGAGGCGCTATAGAAATATCCGGAATAAATAAATAAATAAAAATGGTACCCGGTTCGTTTCCGGATCCGGCAAATAGTACATCCAAATACTCAGATTTGGTACTCGGTGGAAAATGTCTACCCGGTTGATCCTAACTTCAAAGTATCACGATTTCTGATATAACTCGGTCAAGAATGTGGATCCCAAAATTAATTGAGCTATAAAAAATGACCAGACCTTGTTATGTAGAGCACACAACCTTGTTAGATGGTGATGCTATGGCTGTTAAAGCCAGCATTATAATGAGTTTTCAATGTATATATTATTTGTTATTTTTATCTGTTTATTATTACTTTGTAATTAGCATTATCATTGTAACATATGAATGTTTCATGACAACAGTAGTCTTCGGTCAGTGTTGTTTCCAGTTACACACTGAGTTTGGTCTTGGCATGTGAGTTAACAAAGTTCTTAGCTTGTCTTCTTGTCTTGATAAAACAAACATTACAATCATTAGATGTTCTAATAATTTCATATTTTATTAACAAATCAACATTCTGGTATCTCACCAACAGTCCCAACCTTCTTGGTAAACTAAACACAAGTCAGAACCAAACTAGTTTATCCTATTTTCTAACTCTCCAATATCAACAAAATTATAAATACAGCTGATTGTAAAGACTGACCTTACGATGCCTGGTAGAAGTTGATCAAAAACATCCGCCTGTTCTTCACAGGTAACAGTTGAGTGCAAAGGTCGAATCCATAACCTAAAGCACAACAAATGTATAACTGCAAAACAAACACCATAAATTAAACACAATATCAAACAATATTAAACCAAACAAAAAGCACAATGTCTTGCTAAACCAGAAAAACAAGAATGAATTACATGTAAGCTTCTTAAATACTTCACTTCAAATTTTCACCCTTCAGCGGTGCTTATATAACTTGCTTCATTGTAACATGAATTCTGATATAACACTGTTGGGGACTATGATCTGAAAATTAGGTTGGCTACAGAAAATAAACTCAGGCTCAGACACATCCTCATTACACGGGAGTTCTTGAAATGGATCCAAATGACAGCACTACAGGGTGGTCTAGAACTTACTCATGAGACCTCGAAAACCCTCTCTAGACTAGAATCCATCTCTCTAATTTCCTCAAGACCTAAAATTGCCAGCAGTGGTGGAATTAGCTCAAGACAACCAAAGCAGAAGCACAGAATCAAACCTGATCAGCACAGAAACACAAACAATAAGAGAAGGGTGCATCATCATCCAACTTGATCATCATTACATCCAAGACCACAAGAATTCACAAAAGTGCTAATACCAGATAATTAAAAAATTTTAGTTCAGCTGTTTCTCAAAATTATTATTATTAAATAAATTTGTAACGCATGCACGCCGCATGGTCACACTGAAATGCGAATCTGAGGCGCGGATAGTCAGTCGCCAGGAGAAGATGCAGTTAGATATATCCAAGTGCTTGAAAGCCAAGGAGAAATAGTGAGTTTTGAGTCTGCATTTGCCCTGAAAAACATCCAAGAGTCAAGATGTAATTTTATTCAACAAAGCAGTCAGTCATTTTCTGTACGACATCTAGCAAAGACCAGTATTCCCTTATAGAATTACATTGTATCCAAATCATTGATACCTCTATGAGATGATACCTCTATGAGATAGACCATTTCACATGCGCTTCCACAATGAAAGTCTTTGTACTTTATTAGTGCGATGCAAATGCCAAAACTTCACAAATAACAGTCCATACAATAATACATTGTGCTTTTTGTGCATTTGACTCTGTTGCTTGAACAGTCTGAACTATTTCATAACAGAAAACTTCAAACATTTTGAAGCCATTCCAAGATGCCCCTGTTTAGATCTGTTAGAATCCAATGTTAAGTGCCCTTGAGAGTTTCTTAAGAATCCTACATTGGTTCTATTCCTGCGCCACCACACAACCACCATCATCACCGATTACCACCATAGCACCATGCTGTCTCCTCGGCTTGACCTCCCTGGATTCTGACCTAGCACCGGAATCAGAAGAGGCACGTTTACGCATAGGCGCATTAGGCGCACGCCTAGGGCCCCAAATTCGCAGAGGGCCACCAAAAGAACGAAAATATTTTTTTCAACTCTAAAAATAACATCTTCTCAATTTTTAATTATTTTAAAATAATATAACCTATTTTCTATTTTTTAACAATTTAGCATTCCCATAAGAGTAGGCCCTATATTATTGTAATTTATAATTGTTTTCTTCAGTTGGGCTAATACAAGTTCACATGGGCGCCGCCAGGCTTAAAAAAATTGGACGCAGTCGCACACCCCTCCCGTCTCCTCCCATCCACACCTGCCCTCTGTCTGCCACTCGTGGTCGTACACTGAAAATGACTCAGAGTGACTCATAAAAGTACAGTATAACACATGCATATGATATTGTTTATACATACTGTAGGGTAAACCAAAATTACAGTGAAATAGTCAAAAATATCGATGTCTAATCATTGTGTGGATTTGATTTGGTGGATGGATGCAAGTGCATCCAGCGCGTCATGCTGCCTGCGCCTCTGCAAGTTCAGAAGGGCCACGTAAATGTTTGGGCTTAGGGACCAATTTTCTGTAAAAGCGCCTCTGACCGGAATGGACAAAACAACCTGGCAATTGCAAACTAAATTTAATAAAGCGCAGGTGTTTAAGCTGGTCTCCCTTACGCGGCTTTTGGGTGGGAAATTTTGAAGATTTGAATTTTACATTACATTTTACAACTACATTTCTGAACTACTTTAAACCCTTGACATAAAATTTACGTTACCCAGGGGTTGTAACTTTAGTCTATAAAGTGGGGGATACGAATTTCTTACATACACGAAGCAAAGCTGAGACTGCGATCTCTGGGAAGGCACAATAATAAAATATTGATAGGCACTGTTAAAAATTGGGGGTATGGTACCCCAGTGACCCAGTCTAAAAAGTGGGCGTACGGTACCCCTCGTACCCCCACAAATTATGTCTATGATGTTACAGACTCCTTACACTTCGATACACGTGAAATCGAAATCCGCGAACATGAACAATCGGGGTGCCTAGGCCCTAACCCTAGCCCTGAATTTTTAAATCCAGCTTCCACTCGCAAGTATAGCTTTTTTAGTCGCACAAATACATATACACTGACCTAACCCTAAGCCCTAACCAACACGTACCCTCACTACGCTCCCTCTGACCCTAACCAGCATCGATTCGTCGACTATGTTGACATTTTAAAACCATAAACAACATGAATTTCAACATCTTCAAATTGCAATTTATGCCTATCCTACAGATTTATACCTTGCAGAGAGAACACAAAGACGCCAACCCGCGTAGCAGGACCTCCTTTCTTACGCACTGATAGGTTATCTCTTTGGATTGGATCATAGATATATAAATATCTATGGATTGGATAAGTCCAAACAAATATTTTAAGTCGGAACAAGATAATCTAAGACGAAACTGCGTAACTAGGGTGCGTAATGCATTCTGGTATAGTAGCAAGGGTTCCGATCTATCCACGGATAAAATAACGATTTGCATCTAGCAACTGTGTTAAAAGACATCAGTCGTTTTATGCGAAAAGTGCAATAATACCTAAGTTATATAAAATTTATACTGGTAGTACTTTATACCGACTTCCGAGTTAGATATTTAGCCGGAAATCAACTTTAGATTAAGTCTAACACTGACTGCAAGCCACCAAACTTTCAGATTGGCCAAAATATTAAATTGTACTAAAAAGCTTAGAAAAAACTACTTTAAGACGACAATCTCATTAGCCTAAACCAGTGGCGGCGACCTTGTTTGACAGGTGGGGGCACTTTTGAAATGATCTGGTCAAAAAAGAGTTTTTAACTGAACTAGTCAAAAAAGAGGTCAAACAAATTTTCGCGATTTTTTTCGCAATCACGTGCGATAAAATTTGTTGACCTTTTTGGTGTTTCTTCAAAATTTGGGGGTCAAATTATGGTGTATCCCCCACTCTCAAAGGTGGGGGTCTTGTCCCCTCGACCCCCACCGGATCGTCGCCCATGCCTAAAACCAACAGAACTTAACCCAATCATCAGACATCTATGCTTTTCGACCTACGTCTATAATTGAGCACACCTCTAGAAGGCTGGTTCTCCGCTTCTGGTGGACGTCCAACGCAGTTAGGTTTGTGTGTTAGCGGAGAGCAGAGAAACAGCGTAGTTCACATGGCAACAGCACCGCGCGATGGGTATTCGATGGATGAAGCTGTTTTAATGAAACTGTGTTGCTTAGACTAACAGAGTTTTCCTCGCAGGTAACTTAAACAACAGTTAAATTTATTATAGTTGGTGAAGAATATTATATGACTACTAATTTGTGGGATTAGGTATAGATGGTACCCCACACAACTTTTATAGTGACAGTGTAGTATATGAGATCAGTTAAATAAGTAAGCAAAAGAAGATGTCAGCGAGTAAGTAGACATCCAGACAGACGTGCTCATTCGGCCTTGCCCGCATTGTGCCGTTGGCAACAACTGGGGGCCAGCTATTGGAGCCCAACGTCGGCTTGTCCAAGTAAACAGCAGACGAATGATAAATTAACATGCAATTCAGATAATTCTGTGTTCGATAGCATTCTACTGTGAATCTCGTCATGGAATGCAGCATAAGATTTCTCTGAGAGGTTGGTTATGTGAACACCAGCTGTGGGGATCACTGCGGTCTGCTGCTAGCAGATATACACAGATGCTGCTCTACATGCATCAGCTTAAACCCATTCTGTGAACAGTCACCCAACTTGGCATTGTTCAGCTTGTTTAACTTCATCAGGGGTCATTGCATAATTACGTAACGCCGAAAATGACCATTTTTGACCCACCCTGTAACGCTTCGTAACGTTTCCCTAGACCCACCCACCCACCCGCCCCAGCGTTACGTAACGCGCCCGGGTGGCGAATCGGTAAAACCGTAGTTTACGTTGCTAAATTGATAGTGGTTGGAAATCCGTATTTTATGTTGCTAAATTCTTTGACGTTAGGTCTATTACCGTAGGCCTATATGAAAACTGTTTCATAGTAAAGCTAGAAGTTGGATTATTGATGAAAATACTACTGAAACTAGAAGCTGGATGATCGATGAACATGTAACTGAAACTAGAAGTTGGAAGAGCGATGAAAATATATTATGTCATATTAAAAGTTAGAGTAGAAATTGGATGATCACCAACGTGAAGACATGGCATTAATTTAGCAACGTAAACTACGGGCCTGAAAACATGTTGAATTTAGCAACGTAAACTATGGTTTTACCGGCGAATCTCTCTACAGAAGAACTACACTAAACGGTAACTTCTCAGGTTTATTAACGGTCTCAATTACCTTATCAAACCGATCTACCATGTAATAATCTATGCAAAAACACATCCGGGTCTTGCCCTTCGAATTCACGGCAAGTGATCGAACATTTATTATTTATGGTATTTCAAAGTTCGGCAAAGGATAGGGCCTATAAGAAACCCCGACGGAATACAATTGTCTGTCCCTTAAAACAACCTTTCAAAGGCAACTCACGTTCAGTTTCTTATTGAAACTGTCAAATTTCTGTTTTATGCGAATAAAATAAGGAAAGTCTTGTCCGAAAAATCAACCAAGAACATCAAGACTGCGTCCTTAATTTTCCCAGACGAAATCTCAGGTTATTTTAGATCAATAGCAGAGCGTCTAACCAGTTTGGTCATTCGCCATTGGGTCATATTTATATACAGAAATAGGTCACTTAAGCGCGTTGCTTCATTGTCTGTATGGCTCTCGTAGGACAATGAAGGGCCAAACCTTTACAATTTATACTATTGCGTGTTTTTAGTTAAGTTTTAAGTCAGTGGCACGAAGTTTGAACTTCGATCACATCTTGTCTAAAGTGTTATTCGATGTTAATTTAAAATTTATTACAACTTAACGGTTGGTAAAAGCGTTACGTAACGTTCATCTCCATGCACCCACCCACCCACGTAACGTTTCGTAACGTTTTCAAGGACCCCACCCACCCACCCTCGAGCGTTACGTAATTATGCAATGACCCCTCATGCCTCAGTTCTGGATTAACGTATAAACCAAAAGAGCCATGGCTTATATAAGGCCTCGTGTTGGCCTCATAAAAAACTCTACATGCAGACAGTTTTTGAGGTCACTGTATGTTTTTAAATTGTGGGGCAAGGGCCTCTCAAATGTTGATGGATTGGGGCCTCACAAAGTCAAAATACGGCACTGCCGTGCCGGCATTGCATCCACAGCCACCTACGTAAACACTCTTTCCCTTATATTTTGATTTTTAACTGGTTCTGGATTGGCTGTAGTCTTGTGAGACTTTATTGCAGATCTGTGAAGATATTTCGAACATGTCTCTGGAAAAGCAGAAGACAGTATATGCTGGGTAGGTGGATCAGTTGGTGCCTTTTTCGTTACAGTGCTGTAGAAGTTTCTCGATTGGATTTGGATTATATTGGATCAATCATTTATTTGTAAAATGTTTGACTTGTAAACGTAATTGTAAATCTATGAAATGTATCAGCCCCATACAAAAATCTGAGACGAACTTAGTCACTTGCTCTGTTTCAGATCATAGTCACTTATGCTATATAAATCTGGGATCACAAAATTTTTACAACTGTAGAATAAAATCTTGTATATTACATAACATAGTATGTTACATTAAAAATCTATGAGAACGAGGTTGTTAGGCCAGTCTTGGTTATCCTGTTCTATTCAATGTTCTGCTGCTGACTTCGTTTGCATGGTTAACACTGAACTTTTTGTTCCTATTGAACCCCAATATCAACTCAACTAGTTTCTGCTTTGCCCTTAAATTGTGGCTTTATATAATTTTCTGAAAATCTTACTTCTTTTTCACTATTCATTTTATAAGTTCTGAGGTCCACTTTTGGTAATTAATTCTTTTGTTCGGCCACAAACAGTCAGCTAATTGTTATGAATTTATTATTAATTAATAATTGCAATAGCATCTGTATTTAGCGCACAAGGCATCAAGCAATGGTGCACCAAAACCAATTCGTATCCAGAAGATTGGTCTGTAAGACAGAGAGGCAGCTTGTGATGGATAAGCAGTTGAAAAAGGTTAAGTCTTAAGTTTGAAACAAAATGACTTACAGAAGAATGAGCAGATACAGATACAGGATGTCCCAAATTCTAAGTCGAGCAATTGAAAATGCTCGTTCACCAAAACAGTTCTAGGCTTCAGTATGACCAAAGAAAGACAATCAGGTGACCTAGATTCATAGAACACAAACCAAAGAAAGACAATCAGGTGACCTAGATTCATAGAACACAAACCAAAGAAAGACAATCAGGTGACCTAGATTCATAGAACACAAACCAAAGAAAGACAATCAGGTGACCTAGATTCATAGAACACAAACCAAAGAAAGACAATCAGGTGACCTAGATTCATAGAACACAAACCAAAGAAAGACAATCAGGTGACCTAGATTCATAGAACACAAACCAAAGAAAGACAATCAGGTGACCTAGATTCATAGAACACAAATCAAAGACAATCAGGTGACCTAGATTCATAGAACACAAACCAAAGAAAGACAATCAGATTACCTAGATTCATAGAACACAAGCCTCTATCCATAGGCGTAGACTATGGAGGGGAGCAGCCTGGGCACGTGCCTCCCCCCCCCCAATAACTGAGATGGACTGTACATTCAATGCAACAAGTGTAGAATTTATAACCAAATGACCCCCCAATATTTTGGACAAGTTTATGCCAATGCCTCTATCAACATTTTCTATTTGTTTCTTATTCTGCGCTTTTCTAGAACATCACTTCGAGTTGGAGCAAGTCCAGCGAAATCCGTTCATACTCCGTCCAGCAATGACAGCTTTCGGAAAAGTGGGTTCAAGTCAAAGTCGGTGATTAGGTCAATGCGATCGAGACTTGTGCCAACTACGGTTCTAGAAAAGCCATCACCAAGTGAGATCAGGGTAATTACGTGAACTGGAAGCATATGACTTTCACAATCATAGTACTGATTTTATTATTTATATTTTATTATTTTTTTCATTTATGGAGCTTTTGGTTTGTTTTGTCATATTTTCTAGGGTCGTATGATTGTCTAGTGGTTAACATACTGGATTGTCAAACCAGGGGCTTTGCTTTCAAATCCCCACAATGACAAGGATATTTGAAGATTTCTGTTTCACTAGTGCCCACGAGTGAACTCGGTGACCAGGTGAGTCCTCCAACAGTGTACTGACTGTTTGGTGGAAAGATCAGGTGGCAAGTGAGTGGATGGGCACCTGCCCTCATACGTGGAGGCTAAGCAAAATGAAGTCACTGACCTTGAGCAATTCCTTCACTCACATACACCGGGCGCCATTGGTCCTTCTTGTCCTCTCTGCTCTTCAGTTCTGTAGACGCTTGAAAACCTATCTTTTTGCCGGTTTTGGCAGTGATGCGGGTCGAGAGCACCGCTGATTTGAGTGGCGCTATATAAATGTTCAATTACAATTACAATTGATTGATGCTTGGTCATTGGATAGTGGTGCTCAATAAATGCGTAATAATAACAATAAGAGCAAAAACAACAACAACAATAATAATATCAGTTTTTGGTGTTTATCACATCACGTTACATGTGATTTATAACATTAGGAAACATACATTGTTTCATAAAATGCTCCAAGGTGTACAATGATGCTGGTGAAGATGTCACGCCTAAACCTTTGCTGCAAGCTGATCGTCATTCAGCCAAGGGTCAGCCTGCAGTCGTCGTGGGTGAAAGTTCAGGAGGAACGGTCAGTTAATGGTCATTCTGTAACATGACATAATCTGACTTAGCATAGCATAAGATATCATAACATAGCATAAAATGCATAGCATATCATAGTATAGCATAGCACATATTTTAAGTGGTTCAAAAGACCTCCAATCTGCGTTACAATGGCTGTGGTTGAATTAATCTTGAAATAAATTCCTGTATGGTAGTAGTGCAGTTGGTTTTAGTAGCCATATGACTTATGTTACTAACTGCAGCTTTCGAGAATTTAGAGAATATGACCAAGAGGACATTGATCTGGAAATAAATAAAAGAAATAAGAAAGATAAGAAGATAATAATAATCACTGCATCGTACTGTATGTTGGTTTTGGCAAGCAGCAAAACTGAAAGTGCAATGGAAAACGTTTGTTTTAAGTATGGATGTATCTTATAATAATGGGAGATTCTCTCCTAAAAACGACAATCGAAGGATAAATTGAAGGGAAAAGGACGAGAGGAAGACCTTGAGTGATGCTACTGGATTGGAATCATTAGATGAAGGATGGTTACAGCGAGCTGAAGGAGACGTGTGGTGACATTGGACCTACAAACCTGCCTAGGAGGCAGAGAATGGAAAGAATGGAAAGAAGTAGAAGTATCTCCACATTTATATAGCGCTTTATTCCATGTATGTATATACATATATGTATGTAGCAGATTTGATATAGAGCATTCGAAGGACCTCATGAAAACACTACACACATGACTATTGAACTGATCTAACCATCCTGCATTTTAAGACAGTACAAAGATGTAATTATGACTGTAATCTCAAAATCTTTAAAGCACTACTTAAAAGTTAAGTTCAGTACTCGGCTTGTTCACAAGTGCTGCATTATGTCAGAGGGGTTGAACAGAGGGACCAAGTGGAGGTCGCAAGTCTGATGCTGACTACAGATACAAAAGTACACGCATACACATACACATGCACACACAAACACACACACTCACACCCATATATATATATAAATATAAATATATATATATATATATATATATATATATATATTCATTCCGGATATTTTCCGGATATTTCTATAGCGCCTCTCGAAGTCTACTACTACTCAGAGGCGCTCCCGACTACAGCATTTGATACTGTGCCGGAATTTTCACGCCGAAGCGCCACGAGCAATTGCGAGTGAAGGACTTGCCCAAGGTCCGTACGCAGCGGCTGGAGTGGGATTCGAACCTGCAACCCTCCGGTCACAAGGCGCCGAACTTACCACTGAGCCACCACGCCCCAGTATTGGAATCATTAGATGAAGGATATATATATATATATATATATATATATATATATATATATATATATATATATATATATATATATATATATATATATATATATATATATATATATATAGCTCCTTGGCAGGACCTCTCAGAGGCATGGTTTTTGTTGCTTTGCAGCCGACGGATGCCTCGCAGTCGTCTTTCTACCAGGCTGGGACACTGGCAGCTGCTGGTGTAACCACCGCAGGACCATTCACCAGGTAGTTTTGACTAGAAGAATTCACTTACTGATTGATTAACTGATTATTCAACTGACTGATTGATTCATGCTGATTGACAAGGCAAACAAATCTTGGATTGACTGACTCATTGACTGACAAGCCACAATCAATCTTTATTGATTGATCACTTGAATGCAAGGGACAGTTGTGAAGTCAAGCACTGTCCCCCCCCACCTGGTTTACAGGTTGGGGGACAATTTAGAATTGATCTGGTCAAAAAAGTTTTGAACTGATCTGCACAAAAAGAGGTCCAAACATTTTTTGGCGCTCATGCACGAAAAAACTGTTGACCTTCTTTTGGTGTATTTTCAAAATGTGGGGGACAAATGTATGTTGTGTCCCCACTCTTAAAGGTGGGGGGTCTTGTCCCCCTCGATCCCCATGATCGCCACCCATGAAGTCAAGATGGATCGATTGATTAACTGATTCGTTTATTAATAACCAGCTGAGTGAGTCTTTGATTGAATGAGTAATTGACTGGCTGATGGAGTGAACAATTATAGGTATTTTTTTATCACTTGATTGAAAGGGGGAAGTAGAGAAGAAGCGTTGGAGGTGGCTATCATCTAAATTGTTTGGACACATTTTCAGGAGCGTCTTCAGTGGGTCAGTGTCTGGTCGTTCGACTGATATGTTTTCCGATGACTTAAGCGACTCTCCGCTGGATGGATCATCCACGTGGATTGGTAGGATATCTGCTTTATTCCCTTCAATTATGTAGCAACACTACCTGGTGCACAGGCAGAACTTGATGGCACAGAAACCTGTGCTTAAAGGGTCACTTCATATCATCATTATCATCGTCGTCATCATTATGTATTTGTTAAGTGCCACTATCTAATGACCAGGTGTCAATTGATGGCGCTGAGCAACACTTCAGCAATTGTGAATCAAGGTTTCAAGGTTTCTATGCGGTGATTATCTCAGAAGAGGAGGCTCAAACCCATACTCTCCACGTTACAAGGTGAGCACTGTAACCAATTGGCTACTCTAGTTAACCTTTCAGGTGGGCTTTGAATCTACATTGCATTTGAAGACCTGCACTCAACTAGTCTGCCGCTAGGTATTTTGCTCATAACTTCAAACTAGGCTTTAAAGAAGACTGTTACAAATTATATTATTATAGTGACTTGACCTGTCTGACCTTGCAGATATGAAGGTCGAGTACAAACGAGATGAGGCATCGGAGACTTTGACAGAAGGGGACCTCGACGTCCCTGTTGAAATAACCCTGACTGAAACTGACATGATTTCGATGCTTGAACTCCCAGCTATAAGTGTGATGAGCAGCTCAGCTGAAGGGAAGAGGGTTGCAGAGGGCAATCTTCAGTATCAGGAGGTACAGCTCTGTTTGAAGAAATAAAAAAAAACTTTGTTCCTTATTTCAATATTTTCCATGTAGATATATTGCATCTAGTGAAAAACTCTACAAATTAAAGGTATCATCAGCATATGTATGACATCATGACATGTGTGTTTGAATGTATGCATTTATATATGTCTGAATAAGTATGTATGGTATGTATGTAGTTATGTATGTATTTACGTATATGTGTTGTGGTGGTGGTCAGGGTGGTGGTGACAATGATCATAACATAGTTGACTTAGCAAGAAATGTTTTTGTTTCCATTCTGACATTACTCAATGCTCTGCCACCAGAAACTGGCTCCCATTAAGACCAAAGCTAAGACAGACGCCAAAGACTCAAACGTGAGTCAAAACGTAAGATGTCAAGTGATCAAGTTCAAGTCAAGTTCACTGTAGCTGCCTTGGTACACTTTATGTCACTATGTACTTTATGTCACAGTGTACTTCATGTCACAGTGTGGTTTTGTGACAGTGCACAGTAAGTACAGTGTGTCATAGTGTAGAGATTGTCTTATTATACAGAATGTCACTATGTATGTTGTATCTCTACGTTCACTTTCCACAATATAAACTATTACAGTATGCATGTCACTGTAATCTAGTAGACTTTCTATGATTACCTTCTACTACCATCAACACTTCATGATGGGCTGTGCTCTGTTGTTTGGTAACTTCTCACAGTATTTGCTGTCACAATGTTCCTACTGCTGTCTGTATATTCAGGTCATGATGTCACGATCACTAACCAGATGGTATATCTGTGCATGCCATGTTAAGCACCCTTGTGAGGTTCTTCAAAGGCACTTTACAAATAGCCAGATACATACATGCCTGTATAAAGGTAAGGTAAGGTAAAATAAGGTAGGGTCAGGTATTCACTGGTTATCATATGCCACTCTCAGAGCAGTCCTTAACCCTTCTGGGACTGAAGGATGTTTTAATAGCTGAAGGAGAAAATAGCTGTCGAACAAGACAGACTTGTAGAATTTGGATGCTTTCATTTTAGAATTTGTAGCATTTTACATTTGAGAAAGTTGACTTTTCAGTTTCAGAATTTTGGCAAGTGTTTAATAAGAATCTTTCTTAGAATTTGGGAATTTTTTGCCTAAGAAGGTTGAGTCATTATATTCTTGACTGCGTTTTTAAGAAGTATTCTGTGAGAACTGGCTGCGATTGCATGGTTTGGTTCTTTGGTTTTGCAGTTGGTTAAAGGCAAATCAGGAAATGGCGACAGATACACAGACAGAGCGATGAACACTTTCAACGATCCTCCGAAAAACAAGAGCACACTCACAATGGCAATCACCCGGAGGGTAAGACTAACAAACAATGATGATGATAATAGTTATAAGTATCAAAATATTTGTAATATTACTACTACTACTACTACTACTACTACTACTACTACTACTACTACTACTACTACTACTACTACTACTACTACTACTACTAATAATAATAATAATAATAATAAGGATAATAATAAAAGAACACTGCCCTAATTTTTGCAATCCCAATGGATCATATGTACTTCAGGGGAAAATAATAATAATTATTATTATCATAATGAAATTAATAGTAATTATTATAGTAATGAAATTAATAATAATCATAATTAAAAATAAGCTTCTATTCTCTCCAGAAATTTATCTATGAACCTGAGAGATCATATCTACATTGGGTGTAAAATGTAATAATAATAATGAGTATAATAATAATAAATGATAACTAATACTCAGGGCCGGCGCCAGAGTATTTGGCGCCCTAGGCGAACCTGTCGCACTATGCCCCTGGCAAGTGCGATAACTTGGCCTAATTAATATTAAATTAATCAAGTTAATAATACCTTCACACAGGAATGCAGCCGAATGCTGCATCTTTAATTTAGTATCGTCGTTCATTGTAATCATCTAAGAATCATTATTGCTTATAAATTTTAAAAATATATATGGCACTTAATAAATTTTAAATTTTAAAGTTTGCCATAATTAAAGTAATAGTCTGGAACTGCATTAGCTATGCAGCCTATGCTGTATGGTTTAACACGTTTAATGGGAATTTAAAATGTAAATATTCATTAATGATACAGTGCACAGTTTCATTTGAACACTTAGTAGGCCTAACTCCTGTGGCTACGTTTACTAAGTCCTAGTCCTACCTACGTGCGAAGTCTATACAAATATAATGTAATTTCAAAATTTGATTTTTCGCGCTTTCTCTTTAGCAAATGTAGAAACGAGAAGCAGATTAGCCAACGTATGTACTACTTAAAAATTAAAGCAACAAGAAATACTACTCTAAATTTAGAAGTTCCTTACCATCAGTTGAGTCTTAGTTTCTTTTTTTCAAGAGAGCTTTGAACACTGGCGTAAACTTGTCCAAAATATTGGTGGGGCATGAGGTCTGGACCAGAGGTGCAAAAAACCAAGTTTTTCAAGATGAAAAATTGTTTTTTTTTCGTTTTCTTTTGGTTTTTTTATGATTTGTTGTTTTGCTTATTTGTTTTTAAGATTTTCGGTTTTGGATCACAAAAATCTTGAAATTGGTATGAACAAGAGCTCCAACTCAATTTAATTCACCTGCGATTTTCGAAAATTAAAAATAATTAAACCAATGTTAGTAAAATAACTTCTACAAGAATAAGAAAAAAAATTTAAACAAAAAAATGTTTTGTGGTTTTCCTTTTCTTGTGTTTTTTAAACCAAAAACCGAAAAAAGCTCTTTTCACCTTTGGTCTGGACAATCAGTGAGCCTCAGGGGCTTCCGGTGTTATGTAATGCATATGAAATGAGTGTATTTTGTTTACATGTAAATTGTTCTAATTGAAGATATTGAAGAAAAAAATAAATCTTTGTTTTCCTTATGAATTTCTGATAGTATTTCAGTTCTTTGTCTCTGTTTTTCTGTTTCTGAAGAAATTTGTCTATATTGAAACATAATATTTTAATATATGAAGAAATACTTCTCTCGATTATTGGGGGGCATTGCCCCGGCTCCTCAATTATTGGGGGGCACGTGCCCCGGCTGACCCCTCAGAGTCTACTCCTATGGCTTTGAATACTGCATACGTTCGTACATTGTAGAGTGTACAGGCCACAAGTCTTGTAGAGAGACATTGAGAGAGACAGACTTCGACAAAGACAGAGCGAGAGAAAACGAGAGAAAACGAGACACAGAGACAGAGACATAGACAGACAGAGACAGAGAGTGAGTGAGTGAGCGAGCGAGCGAGCGAGCGAGCGAGTGAGTGAGTGAGAGAGAGCAAATGACAGACGAACAAGGCATACTATTTCAGGCATATTTTAGCCTTAACGCTGGAGCTGCGAGATTATACGGTTAAAGTGTGCCGTGGTTGTACATCTAAAAGAGAGAATCTGGCTCATGTGCAGCTCGGGGGTCGAACAAGGTCAATTACTCCGACATATGAGGGTAACCTAGCACATGTATAGACAAGTACCATCCGTCATCATACAGACTGCAGAGAGGCTGATAACATACACGCAGTACACGGGCTTTTTGAACACCGTAGGCAGCGGCTAAATATGTCATTAGATGGAACAATGAACCAAATTTAAAATTTGCGCGCTTGGAGGAAAATGACAGAATAGGGCCCTAAAGCAGAATGTGACAGGGGGTGCGTACGCACCTAAGGAGCGCCTTGTATGGCTAGGCTTATGCCTGTGGACTGGCAAAACGGCGGCAATGGTTTAAAAAATATTTCTTTGTGTAGCTTTTCTGGCGCCCCCAGAAATGTGCCGCCCTAGGCGGCCGCCTAGTTCGCCTAGTGGTTAAACCGGCCCTGCTAATACTATTGATTGTAGTGAATAAAAATAATAATGGCAAGAATGTGGATATTATATTCCTCTACCAGCACTTAATTATGTCACCCAGTGCCTCAATACAAACATTTTCCACAGCCATCAAACATATAGCATTCATTGCGTGGATCATACATGTACCTCAGGGTAACAATAATAATGCTAACGATAGTGATAATGTTATAACATATTAATATAATAAAATGATACATTTGTATGAAGTTTAGGTTCTAAACAACTCTGCTTAATTTTTGCTAATTGAAGGAATGTGCAGTGCAGGCAAGTGAATCGGACATATTCGATACAAACAACAGTCTCCAGAAAGGTTAGAGTGTCTTTTTAACTTCCACTGTCTTCTAAGTTCTTCCTTTCTACAAATGTTTCGTGAGTTTCTTCTGTTGACCAGGAATTTGAATCCTGTACTTAGTTTTTAAAGTCGACAGCACTGACCAGTTGACCACATTGTGACACCTCATTTCTGATGGAATGAGATTGTGAAGGTGTTAACTACTGAAGTACACAAGAACTTCCTTCTAACGTGCTCTGTTATATCATGAATTCTGATACGCTGTGGATCCCAATTTCTCTTCAGCTTTAGAGCATGACCTCATTATAATTGAGCTCATTGTAAAACCTCTAAAACTCAACCTGTTTATGATGACCTCATAACATGACCTTATTAGAACTTTGACCTTATTTTAACATAGTATGCATGATATTATTATAACCTGACTTCATAACATATTATAATGTGATCTTTTTAGAACCTGACCTCATGATCTTGCAACATGTGACATAACTTGATTATAACATTACCTCATTATACCATGACCTCATTATAACATGACTTTATTATAAAGACCTCACAACATTACCTTATTATTCCATGACCTCATTGTAACATGACTTCTATAACTCAAATTCTGTATGACAACCTCATCACACGACCTTATTAAATTACCTGACTGTTGTAACATGACCTTATTATAACATAAGGTCCTGTCCTGTGTGATAGCACTTGATATCGTTTAGGTCAAGGTATAGTAAGACCTCATTATGATATGACTTCTTTGTAACTTAACTTCTCTATCTCAAATTTAGTATGACGACCTCATTATGACATGACCTAATTATAATGTGACCTCATTGTAATGTGACATTTGGAGATAACTGGACAGAGCTCAATTTGATCAGGTGCTGATCAGAAGATTGCTAATCCTGATGAAGACCTCATCCTCTTTACATCAGAGGGTACCGCCACAGAAGCGGTAGCAAACTTGAAACCAGATGAAGGGAAGGATGCTGATGACGTGGAAGCACGCCCAGCCGATGTGCTTCCTTCGGCCAGAATACCTGCAGAAGGTCGGTCTGGCTAAACCATCACACAAATTGAGGGTGTATGATTTTATCATCAACATAAAACAGAACATTTATATAGCGCCTTTTGGGGTCGTCTTGCAAGTGAGAGACGTTATGAATTGAGTCTAGAGACGTTTAAGCTTGTCTTAAGATGCAGCAGTTTGGCTCTGGTATTATTAAGGAAGGAGTCTCGAACCTGTACTCTCCATGTTACAAATTAGCACTCTAACCAATTGGCTACTGTGTCAATCAGCACATCACGAATGCCAAAGCCTGTTTACACATCAACGAGCCACATTTACTGTATCAAATCACATGAAGAATGTCACTTTATGTTACATATTGTCAGAATATATTTCACTAGATAGCATAGATATATAGATAGATAGATGTATAGGTAGACATATGAATAGAACAGATGACATAATCTTGCTTATTTCTTGATTTGCTTGTTGTGCACTATGAGAGATTGAAAAGAGGCTATATAAATGTGTGGGTGAATGCATGTCATCAGTGTCACATGATGCATATGATCTTTTGTGATTTCTTGGTTCAGGAGGTCAAGAGACGACAACGATGTCTTCGATGGCAATTGGGGAAAGCGTGTTTGGGGGAAAAGACTCGACCGAGCCAACCAAACAGGACGTGATTGACACTTCGCTTGATGAGGAACGAATTCTTAAGGTCTACTTTTTCTTCAGTGACCTAAATGACCATTTTCTACATAGGCGCCGACTTCTTGGGGGCCTTGGGTGCCAATGCACCCAGAGAGAAAGTTCACTGGGTACCTGGCACCCAGAAGAATTCAGACCCAAAATTCAATTTTTTTACACCTAAGCAGTAATCTCACAACGTGAGAAGTACAACTACAACATAAATACCCAACATTGCATGATCTCACAGTCACACTCCGTACATAAACAATAATTTATTTATTTATTATTTAAAATAAATAAATAATAACAATGGAACCATTGACAAGAACACACTTTTCTTTCTCCGAAAATCCGCTAAAACTCAGCTACCTAAGGGGAGGGGTATGGAAATGGAGGGAGGACCCATGCACCCAGAGACAAAAGCAAAAGTCGGCGCCAATGATTTTCTAGTTCATAAATACTCAGCCGATGATATTATTATTATACTTTTATTAAGCCCCACTATCTATTGACCAACTATCAATCAGTGGCACTGAGCAATTGTGGGTGAAGGACTTGCTCAAGGTCCCTATGTATAGTAACCGTCTCAGGGGAGGAGGTTCAAACCCGTACATTCAGTGTTACAAGGCAAGTGCTTTAACGAATTGGCTACCACCATGTTAGAGATCATATGCATACAGTGTACTTATATTTAGACATAATAGTGCTTGGGTGTATTGCAGGTTATACAGCCAGAGAATTATATTCCATGCTTGGGTGTGATAGCACATGATATCGTTTAGCTGAACTTTATTAATTTTAACTCAGTTGTTTGGTTTTTTAAATTTCTTTTCCAGAGTGACTCCATGAAACGACATCTGGTGGTGATGGAGCGAGTCATTAACCTTAACTCTTACCAGCCGAAACTGGCTGCTTATCGGAACTTTCCAAACCTCTCAGGTGAGAATTGATGTATTCTTTGCACCAAAACTAGGACAATAGCCACGAGTATCAGTTGACCCAGTTCTACTGACTGAATTCATGGCTCCAACCTAGTTCTACTGAGAAGACCTGGAAATTACCAATGAAGAAATGGAACTGACCTAGTTAACTGATCTGATCTAGAAAATGACCATTGAACAAATGAAGCATAACTAGTTCTACTGACCTGACCCAAAAAATTACCAATGAACAAAGCTCTAAAGCTGAGCGCACAGCACCAGCTTATTTATGAGTGCTGTGTCATGTCAAAGGTATTGTCCAGATATGTATACATGCACACATACATACACGCAAACATATACATACATGCATACATAGATATACACACACCTAAAATATATATATATATATAATTATATATGCATACTGTACATGACGATCAAAAAATGTTCTAGTGGAAGCAGAACTGCAGCCAACAGCCGAAGCAGACAAAGCCAAGGTCGCTGCAAGGTCATCTCAGAAGGTCGAAGCAATAAGTGACCTTGGTCCGAGCTTGGACCGTCTGTGGTCTTACCAGTGTTCGCTGACAAAAGGTCGTAACGTCAGCTGCATTGCGTGGAACAGGGTCAACCCTGACCTGGTTGCCGTCGGTTACGGTCAGTTCGAATACTCGAAGCAGAAGTCTGGACTTGTTTGCTGCTGGTCAGTCAAGAATCCAGAGGTCAGTTCAGACATTCTGGTCATTTCCTCATACTAACCCTTTAGTCGTTGACCAGCATTCATATATAGTGCTTTTTGGGGTGCCTTTGTGTGGCAGGCACTAAATGAATATTCAGATACAGTATAAGCATAGAATGCCATACATACATACATATCTGATTATCCGTGTGTACAGACATACATGCATGAACACGTGCATACATACACAGATACATTATATCACACTTTCTGGACTTCATTGTCTGATCTTTATAAGATTTCCTAGAAATGATCAACAAACAAATGTAACTCTCTTAGTCCCAATGACCTGACAAAAAATTGACCATTGAAGTGAATAAATGAATAGAACTGAAGTAGTTCTACTGACCTGACCTAGAAATGACCAACAAATGAATGGTTTATCTTGCGTTTCTTGTACAGTATCCAGAAAGAGTTTACGAGACTCAAGCTGGAGTGTTGTCAGTCGACTTCAGTCAGTCACATCCAAGTCTCCTTGCAGTAAGTCTTCTCCTTTCTGTCTCTATATGTATGTGTATATCTCTATATGTATGTGTATTTTTGTATTTTTGTATGCATGTATATATAATATATGTATGCATGTATCTCACTTTTCTATGCCTAATTATCTTGCGCTTAACATCTTTTTATACTTTGCATTACACCTGAACTACCATATCAAACACAAATATTACTTCACTTGATACAGCCCTCCTTCCAGAGTTCAGAAGTGCACACTGCACAAACTGCAGTGCAGATCATAGATGGTGCTGAGGATATATGAGGGAAGGACTTGTTCAAGGTCCATACACAGTGACTACTTTGTGCATTTGACATCAGCTCAATAGAAGTCATTAATTAGCCTAGCTAATAAACCTCCACATTACAAACCGGACGATCTAACCAGTCTGCTGCCTTTCCCCATCCACACTATATGAAACTATTTTATGCTCATTGTCATTGATTAGTAATTTAATGTTTTAAAATGTGATCTTAGTCGTTGGTTTAATATTAATCTAGGTGGGAATGTACACTGGAACGATAGCCATCTATAATGTTGCTCTTCCAAACAAGGAACCGATCCTGGACAGCCTGTGAGTAGAGAACTCCACTGACACTTTGTAATTCAGAAAATCACACCTACAACTGATATCTAGGGTACACCGTTAACCCATAGATTATAACACAGTCATTGTTAGATGATTATAGTGAGTAAGAATGTCGAGGAAGTGAAACTGAGGACTAAGAAAGTAACGACTGAACAGGTGATGGTAGAAACTAAGGTAAATGGCTGAGAATATATGCATGTATGTATGTATGTATGTTTATAGCAGAGTCAGTGCGTCTGATTTGAAAATAGTAGGCGGGTTGAAAATCGATCGCGCTGGATCGGGTAGGCGAGCGATACGCGGTCGCCCTCAGAAGCTCTTAATTGTGTACAGCGTATTTTGTGTATCGTATTCGTAATTTTTCGTATCGCTGCATATATAGTACTCATCTAGTAGCATATCTCGCCTCAGTTCCGTTATCTGAGTAGGTCTCTTTAAGAGGCGTTATATTAATTCTCAGAATGAATGAACAGTCACTAGAAACCTACCATTAACATAAGATGACGTGTGTTAACGGACAAAATTGAAGTGATCAGTCAGCAGTAATTAGGATAGGTCACGGCACGCATTCACTGCTGTCGAACATAAGTAAATTAAAGTAATCTCAATTAGGTAAAATATAATAATGGTCTGGCTCCAGGTTCGTCTATCGTCTTGGAGTCTAACTGAAACTCGGCGAGCGACGACCGACGGTGAGAAGCCTTCGGCTAGGCGAGCGGTAAATCGCTCGCCGGTACCTTTGCTAGGCGAGCGACCAAGAAGAGCGATCGATCGCTCGCCTTAAATCAGACGCTCTGAGCAGAATGTGGTGGTTTGTTCATGCATACTTCCAGCATTTATGTGTGTTTGTATATATTTTGTGTGTTAGTGTCTATGCATGTATGTATGTATGTTAGCATGTATGAATAAATACCTACATGCATGTATTGTATGTATGCTAGTATGTATGGATGTAGGTATGCATGCATGTATGTTAGTATGGATGTACGTATGTATATATGTCTGCATATGTGTATGTATGGATATATGTATGAATGTAATGTATGTATGTTTCTATGTATGTATATGTATGTACAATGTACGTATATGTATGTGTGATATTAACAATCATTAAGAGAAACCAGATCTAAGCAAGACTTCTCAGGTGACTAGAAAAGTCACCACTGAGAGTCACTCACACACGTAGAGCCCAACCAAAGCATTATAACTATATATATATATATATATATATATATATATATATATATATATATATATATATATATATATACATGTAAGTATGTTTGTTTTGGTATGCCTACCTGTAATATGCAGATATTTGAGCGTTTCATTTTAATAACACTTGTTGATGAACTTAAGAGTTTTCCACATTTTTAGATAAGATTGTATTGTATCTATAAATTTATAAAGCGCCTCTTGCAGAATAACTATTCAGAGGTGCTCTCAGCACAGAAGCCTTGGGGAAACAGAAATGCCTTTAGGAACACGAGACCGATGAGGAAAAGCCAGTCATTAGTTTGGCCCTGAGCACAGATGTTCTAACTTCAAAGCATTAAGCCAGGAATTGAACCCAGGACAAAGGAATAAAAAAGCAACATGTTAAATGTAACCATTTCCTGTATCTGTTAATGTTTCAGAGAAGCAAATGGCAAACACATTGGTCCAGTCTGGCAGTTATGTTGGATCGAAAAGGAGCGAGGAAAAGGCGAGGAGCGGACAGAGGTTCTTGTTTCTATATCCGCCGATGGCAGGATCACTCAGTGGGCAATTCGAAAGGGATTTGAAAGCTACGGTAATCACTCTTTCCTTCTCGTTTTCATGCCAGTCATTTTCTGTCATCGCAAATGGACGACATGTGGTGGGTACAATAGTTTATGTTAGACTGGGTTTTGGGGTGTTCAACAAGTGTTATTAGAATCAAATGATTTTCTATAGTGCTGGTGAGTAAGCTGGCCTCCCAGATGTGGCTTTTGTGTGATACCCAGAAATTTATATTGCTTTGCATGTCTATATGTGTTTGCTAAGCTTCTTCCTGTCATATAAAGTCCTGTAATGCTACCTTTTTAGCTTAGTAATGAATTATTTTCAGACTTAATAAAGCTGAAGCGACTGATGACAAAGCAGACGGCTCAGGGAAAGCAGAAGAAAAGCGAAGCATACATTTCGAAATACGCGTCCGGTCTCTGCTTTAACTTCAGCGCCAAAGACTCCAACATGTAAGTCACTTCATTACATTACACATAATTACACCACCTAATTTCGTTACACCTAATTACATTAACCTAATTACTCAACACATAAGTACATAACATGTAATTAGTAATTACGCTATGCCAGAGGATTGTACACTTCGTTATTTTTACCACATGTTACATTATACCCGATTATAAATATAATTACAATACATCTTCTGAGTCTTTGTTGTTGCACGCCCTCTTGTGAACTTGGCTGTTATGATTCAGGATTGGGCATTTGTGAGGAGTTCCTTTGAATAGGTGTTTAATATAAATATTCTTTATATTAGACTACATTGCATAAGAGTACATTACACTATTACATCACACTAGACTACTGCTAAATATCACACTGCAACACATTACTTAACACATAAGCACATTACATTACATTTTATTATGTTACACATGTATGATTACATTAATAAATCTGTATATGTACAGTACATGTAAGTACACCATACCAGATGAAATTACACTATGTTTCAACCTATTATATAACACCTGATTACATTACTACTGATTACACCTGATTCCATTACATTTAATTATATTAAACAGAAATACATTAGACAAGACTACATTTTACATGATTCTATTACACTTGATTACATGACACTTGTTTATATAAAATGATTTTACACATGATTATATTATACGTGATTTTAATGCATTTTATTATGCACATTGTTGTATTACACTTGACAACATTACACATGATTACCTGATTGTATTAAACTTGATTACATTACACTTGTTTATATTATAAATGATTTACACATGATTATATTATACATGATTTTAATACAAGTTATTAAGTTTCACTTTATTATATCACACTTGATTATGTATGCATGATTACACAATTGTATTGCACTCAATTACATTACACATGATTACGTAATTGTATGACACTTGACTACATCGCACATGATTGCATTATTGTACTACATTTATTACATTGCACATGATTGCATAATTTATTACATTTTATTACATTACACACGATTCCATAACTGTATTACATTTTATTACATTACACATAATCACGTGATTGTATTACACTTGATTACATTGCACGTGATTGCATAATCGTATTACATTTTGTTATGTTACACATGATTACATAATTGCATAACATATAATTACATTACACATAATTACACAATTGTATTGCACTTACTTACATTACACACGATTACATAATTGTATTACACTTGATTACATCATACATGATTGCATAATTGTATTACATTTTATTACATTACACACGATTACATAATTGTATTATACTTGATTACATCGCACATGATTATATAATTGTATTACACTTAATTACATTAGACATGATTATGTAATTCTATTACACTTGATTACATCGCACATGATTACATAATTGTATTACATTTTATTATGTTAAACGTGATCACATAATTGTATTACACCTGATTATGTAATTTATTACACTTGATTACTTTGCACATGATTACATAATTGTATTACACTTAATTACATTACACATGATTGCATAATTGTATTAAAATTATTTAAATTGCACATCATTACATTATACATGATTGTATTACACGTTATTACATCACACATTATTGTTATGCTTGATTACATCACACACGATCACTTTTCACAGCTTTACATTATGTTTGATTACACTATAATGCCTGTACATAAGATCTGGCTTCACCTGTAGTTTTGCTGTTGGATGATTTGCTGTAGATATTTGGCTGGTACGGAAGATGGATACATCCACAAGTGTTCCTGCTCCTACAACGAACAATACCTGGACAGTTATCAGGGTCACACAGTGCGTTCCCATTGCTAATTCCTTTCATCTAATTATACATGCCAATTAGTTTCCCAAACATTTCGTTTACAAATCCAAGATAAATCTCGTAATATCTCAACCTCATTTAGTTCAGAGATAGCATAACACTCATTACTTCTAGGTGGTGAACCATCATATTTTTGAGAAAAACTGTTATCTTCAGGGTACCTTAGAGTACTTGTGCTGCTTTTAAAGTGCCATTATGATTTTTTAAAGAGTATCTTTGTGATATTTTGAGAGTACCCTCATGATGTTGTGGGAGTTCCTACATGACATTTTGAGAGTACCCATCTTGATATTCTGACAATTCCCTTATGATATTTATAGAGTACCCTCTTGATATGTTGAGAATTGCCTTATGATATTTTGACAGTACTCTCTTGATATTTTGAGAATTCCCTTATGATATTTTGAGAGAACCCTCATGATGCTTTGCAAATACCCTTGTGATATTTAAGCTCATTGCATTTAATTGTGTTCCACAGTACGCCTCCCAACCTATGAAGCCATAGAATGAGGCCACAGCATCATTCATGTGGGTACATACATCACATTCCATGTTGATTACAGATATATTGCATAACAGAATACATTGCAATTGAGGTTACTTTGTCATACATTACTCTTCAAGCAGCACACTATAAATTTTCAGGTACAATTACATTACGATTATGTGCTGTGTTGATTACTTTCCAGGGTCCGGTCTATGGCGTCAGTTGGTCTCCGTATGATGACAATATCTTCCTCAGCTGTAGTGCTGACTGGAGCATTCGGCTGTGGCACCAGGAGCGCCTCCAACCGGTCCTCAACCTCTTCTCATCTACGGTAAAATAAATGCCATCTGATGAACGAAAAATATACTATAGGAGACAAATACACCTATTCAAGGCCTAAACAGGCGCTACATAAATGATCAGGTGCACGCATAAATAAATACATACATACATCAGCTAAGCATTTATATAGCGCCCCTACATGGAAACTATTCAGAGGCGCTCCCAGCCCAACCCAGTGAAATAGAACAGTCTTTAGACCAGATAAGAAAGTGGTGGACGAGTCTCGAGGAAGAGACCGCAGCTCAGGAGGAAGCCCATTCCAAATTGTGGGTCCAACAACGGGGAAAGCACGCTGCTGCATAGTAGCAGTGTGCACGAAAGAAACAGAGAGGTCACCACAGGTGGCAGAGCGAAGAGAGCGGTGACCAGGTGGAACAGAGACACGAGAACAGAGCTCACGCAGATAGAAGGGAAAACGGCCAAGCTGACATTGCCAGACAATGGAGGTAACCTGGTAGACAATGCATTGCGAGAGTGGTAACCAGTGGAGGACATCTCGCATGTATTCAGAGACATGGCCAAATTTAAGAATGCGCTCAATCAGGTGCGCAGCGGAACGCAGTACGCGTTCGAGGCAGTTCAGTCGAGTGAGGAGAAGCCCAATATAGAGGGAGCAGCAGTAGTCAAGCCAACAGGTAATGAACGCATGAACAAGAGTAGCAGCAGATTGGGGGAAAAGATAGCGGAAAACAACGCGAAGCTGTCGCAGTTGAAAGTAGCAAGCACGGCTCAGCTGCGAGATATGCGGAGAGAGGTGAGTTCTTAATCCAAGATGACCCCAAGATATTTGACGAAGGTAGAAAAGACAATATGGGGGAACTCGGGTAAGACTAGCGTGATCAAACTTAGTGAGCTGCCTTGGGGGTGCCCAGCATACATATTTATTTACATACACAAACAAACATCCATACATATTTATTTACATACACAAACAAACATCCATGTATGCATGTATACATTCTGGTGTATGCATTAATGTATGTGTATACATTAATGTATGCATACCGTAGTATGTATTTAGCTTTGTTCTAACTCTGTCAATAGGACTGCGTGCATTACACTGCTTACAGTGAGACATAATTAAAGAATCAGACTTTCTTTTAGGTTTCGATGAAGATAATTATATTAAATTATACAGAAATAATATCGCAACCTCTATAAATCTCCTATTTAATCCAACCTAAGCAACACTGATTATTCTATATAACCGACTGGCCATTTCACCCTGTTTCTTACTGTCCTCAAAACTGTGTAGTTCGACCGTGGTTGGGCTGGGAGTTCTACTGAGAAGGCAGTCTTGAAGGGGCGCTATATAAAACTGCTTTGATAATAATTAATATTATAGAATCTTATCTGTCTTATGGACTGATCTTCTGGATATTGACCTGATTACGGCTTGGTTTTGGTGTGCCATCGGTTGATGCGTTTTGCATTAGACACCGGCGCAGTAGAAGTTACTCATTATAATTATCGCGCCTCAGATTCGCATTTCTGTGTGACTGCGCACGTTACAAATGTTCGTAATAATAATAATAATTATCTGGGATGCAGATGTAAGCTATCGTCAGTCAGTTCGTGGTTCGTAAATACAAGATACCTTATTGCAAACCTTTTTAGGTTGGTTTTATTCTTCAGTTCACCTCGTAGAATGTTTACTCCTCGAGTGTACGAAACAGATTTCAATATCTCGTCGAATAAGATAAATCTGTATGGACCCTATAATCGATACAAACGTTCGTGCGTTTCGATGTGTAAAATTCCTAAACCGTGATTCAGTTTGAATCCGTTGAGATCGCACAGAGCACGCAGAACTCTGTTTTCATTTCTACTTCAATCAATCGCAACCGACATTTATTCACCTGAATAACGATTTAACTTCAAGGTCGAATCAAATCCACAAATGAGCTTATAATTGCAATATTCTTAAACGAAGCCAACGGCAGCCGACCTTTCTAGCGTCCGTCTATTTCAAATTCGTTCGTTGAACTCCAACCGTTATTTTAAACTTTTCGTTCTCAATCTTCTGATTGGTTGCGGGGCATCGTTCATCACTATGTCACTTCCTCTCGTACGTCAACACGTAATCTGTTGCAAGGCCTTATAGATAAGTAAAACTTGAAATTATTATAGCTCAAGTAAACCTTTATTTATAAACTGGTGCTTTTATTTGACTAATTAATACTTCATAAATAATAATATGAAACAAGATACACATACTTTATACATACATGCATGCATGCATGCATGCATGCATGCATGCATGCATACATACATACATACATACATACATACATACATACATACATACATACATACATACATACATATACAAATGTAGAAGCATGCATACATGAATGAATACATCTACAAATAAATACGTACATATACATGCATAAATATTTATGCACACAAACATACATACTCGCCTGCACACATATGTGCCTATATAATACAATACATATAGGAATTATATCACTAAACTGAGTTTTAAAATTGTAGATGCTAAGTAAAATTTGTTTTTTCAAGCTTGTGAGTTTGATTTTTATTTCAGAAAGCAGTTCATAGTATCTCATGGTCTCCAAAGAGTTCGACAGTCTTTGCATGCGTTAACGAAGGAACTCTGGAAGTTTGGGATCTTAGTCAGAACACGTAGGAATCCACACAGTCAATGGATCGAATCATTCAGCTGATCATTCAGCTAATCATTCGGCTAATCATTCACTCATTCATACATTTATTCATTCACTCATTCATTAATTGCTTCACTCACTCACTCATTCATTCATTTATTCACTCAATCATTCTTACTTTCTGCTTTCTTTCATTGTCTCATTCATTTACTCATTCATTACTAATTTCTTCACTAATTCATTCATTTGTTCATTAATTTATTCACTCATTCTTTCTTTCATTGTCTCATTCATTCATTTGCTTATTCATTAATTCATTCATATATAATATTATCAATTCATTCATTTGTTCACTCGTTTTAATTAATTAATTAATTAATTAATTAGTTCTCTCATGTACTCATTATTTCAACCATGCATTCACTCATTTCATTCATTTATGCATTTGTGTGCTCACTCTCTCACTTACTTTGCTTACTTACACACTAGTACAGTGGTTCCCAAACTATGGTCCGCGGACCGGTGCCGGTCCGCGAGCCCTCAGTTGCCGGTCCGCGAAGTGAGTCAGGAAAAACTACGTTTTCTCGATTAGGTGTCGCTTCTAACTATCTTCAAAAACACGATTGCCTCATAAATTAAGATTTGTTCTGGAAGTCAATGTATTTCAGCTATTGTAAACTAAAACTGCCGAAAAAATAGTTTCTCGACGAATTGCTGACAGGTCAAATAGATGTTGTTCACCTTTACTAGAAATTTTGATCGTAACATTTGGGTTTTTTGACCAGCGATTAGAAACCGGATGTGACGTATCTCTTTCGTCTTTAATAATTTGGTCACTGCTTTCGTCAATAGACGTGTCTACTTTTAGGTTTGATATTGTAAGTACAATATATTATAAATTTGAAAATTACAAGAATAAAATATAATAAATATATTAATGAAAAGCATTAGCATGAATTATTTATATTTTTTAAAAGAAAATGCAAAGTTTTGATTCATATTGGACCAGTGAATATGATATTATTTCGTATCACATTAACTTGCTTACAACTTATTTTATAATTAGAACTGCAGGCCTACACGTGGTTAAATTTGTGACATTTTCCCAACAATATCCGCTCCTTTCAATGTAACTTTATAATTTGTACCAAATTCCAAGATTTGTTTTAGCCTAATTCTCGTTTTTTAAAAATCTAATAATTAATACATCTTTAGTGATTGAGAAAGAAATAAAACTAATAAATTGGATATCGGTCCTGCTGCAATGGGAAAATTTCTGCCGGTCCGTCGCATTGAAAGTGAATTCCTACCGGTCCGTCACACTGAGAAGTTTGGGAACCGCTGCACTAGTACATTTAGTGGCCAGCCAACCAGTCATTGAGCCAGCCAACCAGTCATTGAGCCAGCCAGCCAGTCATTGAGCCAGCCAACCAGTCATTGAGCCAGCCAGTCAGTCAGTACCAGTCAGTCTCATTGCCTGCATAATGAGTAAGTAAGTAAAGAAGTATATTCTTTATTTTGCTGATTGCAAGAGATTTGCAAGTGCTTTGGTGTGCCATAGGTTGATGCTTTGTGCATTATACACCGGCGCTATAGAAGTTACTAATTAATAATAATAACGGGATTGGCATGGGTTGCATTTCCTTTGTAGGTTGGACCCCATTTTGCAAAACACGCCCTCCGCAGTCGACATTAAGCTAAGCAGCGTCAGTTTCTCGCGAAACTCGGACTGCTTACTCGTCGGAGACAGCGAGGGCCAGGTGACAGTCTACCAGCTGCGTGGTATGCCAATGCTCCATGCTGACCAGGTAAGATAAAACGCCTCCTTGGCATACTTGACACTGCTCTAATGGAATTTAACTCGCTCAGGAGTGAGCCCAGGAGACAGGAGTAACACTCAGGAGACAGAAGTGATACCCAGGAGATAGGAGTGACCCCAGGATACAGGAGTGACACCCAGGAGACAGGAGTGACCCCCAGGAGACAGAAGTGACTGACACCCAGGAGATTGGGTCCTAGCCCTGGCAGCAAGATATGCTCGAATTAGACACCTAGCTTCCAAACGCTATAGGCTCATCAACATCGTTTGTTCCACGTCTATTTCTGTGCTTTGACTAATTCATACACTGGGCTGATTCAGTGATTCTTGAAGTTAGCACAACGTTTTCAAGGTAGGATCATGTTTGCGGCTCTGGCATCCACAGTGTGTCGCCAAGCACTATTGAGTCTTGCTGGCAGAGACGTAACTTTGGTCTAAAGAGTGGGGGCACCAATTTCTTAAATAAACGAAGCAAGGCGAAGACTGGGATCTCTGCGAAGGCAAAATAATAAAATATTGATTGGCATTGTTAAAAAAGTGGGGATATAGTACCCCCAGTCAAAAAAGTGGGGGTACAGTACCCCTCGTACCCCCACAAATTATGCCTATGCTTGCTGCGGCAGATATATGCCTAACAGATTACTATTTGAGCACACGATATAGCCTATTATACTCCCCTTTATGCTATATGCCCACTGGGTCACGATGACGTTTCCCCAAACTTGTGGAACTCTTGTCAAAAGGGGAGGGAAGTGGTGAGAAAAAGACAAAGGAATTGCGTACCTGCTCTTATACGGAAGTAGATGCCTCTGTGGTATGTTGCTGGCATCAGCAAAACTTATCGACGGAGACAAACTGAATATTCGCCAATCCAAGATATCCGTTATGCAGTAATTTGTAATCGTAATCATAAACTCCAAATTTGTAAAGAGCTACTCTAAAGTCAACCTATTCACGATTGTTGCGTTGAGTTGGAGAAGAAGAACAAGTACGGGAAGGAATTCAGACAAATAAAAAAGACAAAGAAAATCAATCAATCAATCAAAGATCAATCAAAATCAATCAAATATCAATCAATCAAAAATCAATCAATCAATCACAAAAACGGGAAAACAAGGAAAATAAGAAGAAAATAGAAACTGTAGGTCCTTGTGTGCTTCAGTTTTGCTTAATCGTTATAAGTGTTTGTTTTCTTTTGCCAGGTGGAAGCACTCCACCAAGTGATAAACTCCAGTTTAGCAAGCCAACTCAAAAGCTGAAAAAAGTTACGCGTCCAGACCTCAAGATTCGTGCAACATGCACGCTCACACAAACTGATAATGGGATATTTAATATTTCTGAAACAGTATGTAATTTCTGTAATAAGTATTAGTATTATTAATAATGGTATCTGTTATAATATTGTCATGATCATGATTGCGAACAGTGAAGTCTCTTGTCTGTTTTGATTATATAATAATATATAATTAAAATCTGCTGTTACCGGTTTCTGATTTGTTTTAAGTAACTTAAAGATTATATATATATATATATATATATATATATATATATATATATATATATATATATATATATATATATATATATATATATATATATATATATATGATCCAACAGTCACCAGATATATATCAAAATAAGGCAGGAAGGGTTGATTAAGTTTAGGTGTGGTCAAGGGGAGTCGTGACCGGCAGTACTCAGTGGTCATTGGCCATGGTCAGTCAATCGGAAAATGGACATTTATTTCGAGTTTATGGGTCTCCGAGGGATCGTTGCGCTGCCACACCTTCCGCCCTTTCCATCTGGTCCTTAACTACGTCGCTCTCACCTCCGTTGCCATGGCGGTTGCCATGGCTACAACGGCACACGGTGTGACGTCCGTCGATGGAGCTCTATAGACAACATGATGAATCGTTTGATGCTTCAACAACGACAAAAGGATAATTATAATGATGATGATGATGATGATGATGATGATGATGATGATGATGACGACGACGACGACGACGATGATGATGATGATGACGATAAATGGCACGGACAGAACAAGAGACAGCCATATGCGGGTAGACTGTCAAACACACGCAATAGGACAGAGAAACGTATGCAACCAAACCGACAGACAGACATTTCGTGAAGATCTTCTTTTCATGCATCACTCATTCTTTGCAGTTTATTTAAAATTTAAACTTTATCTAATCTTTTTTTAATTTCTGAACTTCCATTTGGGGTGCGCGATAGTCTAGAGGGGTTAGCATGCGAGATCAGGCGGCGTGAGAGAGAAATGGCCACCGTCCCTCATATGCCGAGGCTAAGAAAGTGAAGTCGTTAATAGCAGTTTATAACCATAACTGCCTCTCAGGGATTGTCTTCAAGGGCTGCTCTTCGTTGTGTCCATATTTATTTAAATATAATATCGTACGTTCGTAAAAAATGAAACAATATGTGTGTGCGTGCGTGTGTGTGTGTGTGTGTGTGTGTGTGCGTGCGTGCGTGCGTGCGTGCGTGCGTGCGTGCGTGCGTGCGTGCGTGTGTGTGTGTGTGTGTGTGTGTTCGAACTGACACTCCGCATTGCAAGGTGAGTGCTTAACCAGTGAGCCACCGCTATTGTTACTCAGGATGTGTAAACTGTCCTGTATGTATTTATGTGTAAATGCATGCATAAATACATGTATGTCTGCATATATGGATGTATGTATGTCTGTCTGCATGCATGCATGTATGTATGCATGCATGCATGTATGTATGTATACATGCATGTATATTTATGTATGCCTGCATGCATGTATGTATGTATGTACTGTATGTATATATGTATGAATGTGTGTATGTATGTATCATGCATGTATGTATGAATGTGCATATGAATGTATGTATGTATATATGAATGTAAGTATGTATGTATCAACGTATTTAATGTGATTCCTTCACAACCTCTGAAAATCGCTTTTTTTATTTGCGACGGAGAAACTAGAAGCTAATAAAAATCGCTGACGACGCGGAATAGGCCTATTGTTCTTGAGACGACGAGGTCATCTCCCACTGACCCAGATTCGCTCACATTTGCACAACCGGATATGACGTCCTCTCAACGGAAGTCGTTTTGAATAACTATAATCCGCCGCAGATACAAAACAACCGTCACTGGGTGGGTTGGGGGTGGGGTGGGGGTGACTGCATGGTTGTGCCGCTGGTGGATCTAGGTTTTTAGATAAAGGGGTTGAAAGGAAGGTTTCTCCGATTTCCCTCTTGGCTTTCCATGAGACTCACCCTGGAGTTTTCAGGCACACCGATTTGCATAGTAGAGAACATCGAACGATGCCTTGAGCATTAAACGGCGGCGCTACATAATTTTTCAGATTAGGTTGGATTAGATTTACCAGGAATGGCCTTCATGGAAAATTCCATTCGCGTGGTATATCCATCTGAAGATGATGGGTCTATAATTACCTGGGGAAGCACTGTAGGCCTGTGGTTGAGTTTGAGGATCGTATACCCCTTTTGCATCCTCTGTTGAGCCGCCACTGCTGGGTGGGTGAGTCGGTTCCATATCTTTGTGATAGGCTGGTCCTATTCTAAAGTCTCCCTCGGGACCGAAGACAATTTAGGCGCCATCAGATAGGAAATTACTCGACAAGACATTTACATCGCATCATATATGTATAGCCCCATTATGAATATAATATATATATATATATATATATATATTAATATATGATTATGTATATGATATATATAACTTATATAAAAGATGTTACGTATATATATATATATATGTATATATATATATATATATGTATATATATATATATACGAGGTTTGTAGACCCGGAATTTATCTTCCCTTATAACGTTGATTATATAATAGCATCAACCCATTTTAGACCGATGTACTTATGTACTTCGGATACACACATACTCGTACACACACACACACACACACACACACACACACACACACACACACACACACACACACACACACACACACACACACACACACACACACCTACACACACACACACACACACACCTACACACACACACACACGCGCGCGCACACACACACACACACACACACACACACACGCGCACACACACACACACACACATATATATATCATACATATATATCTATATATAACTGACGCACAGATATAGCTTAAATAGATATATACGTGTGTCTACCAAATATATAACTATATATGTATAGTTATATATGGGTCATTATCCGAAATGTTACAAATTTCGTCTCCGAAAAATAGAAAAAAATTTTCCCCCAAAATTGGTTGCAAGTGATTTTTTTAGTCATGTACATAGTTAAATTTAACTAATTTGAAAGAAATCCACTATATTTTTAATCACAAGTTAATTTTTTTCAGAAATTATAAAGTCAAAACTCCTCTTTTTTCATTGAAATCCGCCCTTTTTGTGTAATCATATTTAATCGCGGGAACCTGAAATATTCCTCTGGTGCTTATAAAATGGCAATTTCTTAAAAGTATATGATGCCAGCATTAAGTAGGAATACAATAGGCCTTTCCTTCACACAATATATTAGTCTGGTGTCAAGAAATTAAGACATTTTTCTAAATTATTTAAAAAAAGAAATATAATTTTCAGCTGCAGAAAAAAAATCTGTGCAGCATTAGCTATAACTGTATGTTATATGCATTAGATACAAGTTGAACAACATTTAAGAGTTGATAGTAAATTCTAATTACTTGCAATTTATTTTTATATCAAATAATTCACAAACAATACATTAATTCACTCTGAGCAATGCGTCATTACCATCCGAGACAAGATGCGACTGTCATGAGAAAATAGCAAAAATCTGATGAATTCGGATGGTAATGATGAAAAACAACCGCGAATGGTAATGACAAAATGATGAAGTTTAAAACAGCCGTCAAACATTTTCACGTGAATTACTCCATCAGATAAGTAATTTCAATCAGTTCAACAAAAGCGACAAATAAAACAAGTTGTCAATGTTGTAATCTACCTAAACCAGGAAATACAACACTAGATGGTAATGAAGCAGAAATTTACTTTTCTTGTAATTTGGAACACACAAACTTAAATTAAAAATAAAATATTAGGAATTTCAACACAAATCTGTGTGATTCCATTAATAGTTGACAATATCTCGTTCTTGATGCTTTTCTTTTAGTAAGTAAGCACGTTCTGTAAAAGTTATAGGCTTCCCAAAAATTGGGATGGCTATGATGCTTATTTCTATGGACAAGTTTAAATAGGTCCAAAAGGAAATAAATATTATGAAAATGAGTCTAAATGTTTAATTATTGCATATGCTAGCTACCAATTAATCAAAAATAATATACCTTTGTTACAGGTTGTAATGGAATAAATTTGCGTAAAAGCTTAATTTAATGCATTGTACACCGTCTCGGACATTGGATGGTAATGATATTTTGTATACATTTAGTAATTTTTTTCAAAATTTCCAAAATCTAGCAGCTAAAACAATGATGGGAAATGTTAATCTGCTCATTCTTTGAAGGATAGGCAAAAAAAATTTGAAGAAATTATCTAAAAAAACTCAAAAAACCAGCATGGGACATCAATTCTGCACTTTTCGGATAATGACCCATATTTGTAATACATACATACATACATACATACATACATACATACATACATACATACATACTATGTATGTATGTATGTATGTATGTATGTATGTATGTATGTATGTATGTATGTATGTATGTATGTATGTATGTATGTATGTATGTATGTACAGACTCGGTCTGAGCTTTTTTATGGATAGTTTTATTTGTGCATGCGATCTGTTGGTCAGTTGATAGATGTTGGTCTAGATAAGACAGACGTTTGTCCCTTCTGTATATATATATATATATGCCTGTGTTTGTGTCTGTTTGTCTACCCATCCATCCGTTCGTCCACCTGTCTCTTCCTGTATATCTGTGTGAATGTCTGTCTGTTGCCGTCCTTTTATGCCTTTCTCTGTGTCTGTTTGACTGTCCGCCTGCTTTTCTTTCCGTCTGTCTTTCTGTGTGTATGTGTCTGTGTGTTTCTCTCTGTGTGTATGTATCTGTCTGTTTGTTTTCTGTCCATCTATCTTTTTCTATGTATGTGCTTGCATGTGTCTGTTTGGTGAATGTGCCTGTGTGAATGTGCCTGTGTGAATGTGCCTGTCTGCATCTTCCTTCAATCGACAGAGTGCGCCACAGTGCCAAGTGAGTCGACTGCTGGAACCTCCTCTGACGGGTCTCGTCCACTTCGAAAGGGAAATCTCGCGAGAACAATAGATTTGCGTCAGCGACAAAGACGACCATAATTGTCGCCCTCTGACGACGACGACTCCATTTCCATGGCGACCGGCGGCACCCCCACCCCCTCGCGTGCTACCGCGCTTCGTCCGTGGAAGGGTGGCGGTGGCGGCGCAGGGCTCCTCGTCGCTCTGTCCCCTCGACCGCCGCTGCTGCCGTTGCAGAGGGAGACACGAGACCTGCTGGCTCTGATGGTCCCACGTCCTTTCCTGCAAAGCGTTTATCAATGATAAGAATCCCGCCCGACTGATAAGAGAAACGTCTGCGGTGGGGTTGTGAGTGTGGGTGGGGGTGGAGTGGGGTTGGGTGGGGTGGGGTGGGAGTCCCCCTTCCGAATGCGCATGCGCTGTTAAAAGATCGGACACGCTCGTTGTCTCGTGACTAATCGATCGCCGCTGCTTGTCGGAAATGGACGGAATCCTAAGAGCAATGGACGAAAACCTCCGTCTACGTTAGACTGCCTTAATTGCGGCCACAGACCAGGCACAGTTTTCCGATCATTGCTGTCGTTCAGAAGTCCGTGCGCGCGAGCTGCGTGCGTAATTGGCGACTCCTGTCCATGGCTGTTGTTAAGAATTCCTCGACGTTTCTTGTCAGTGCGTGCGTGCGTGCGTGCGTCTGATATGGAGTCAGACTGATTCTAGCGTCACAGGAAATCGGTGAGGAATCCGTGACAGGTCTCTTCTCGTGGCAGACCACTTCCGGTCGTTCACTTCCGGTCGCTCAGGGATCCATTATGTCATCCTCTTGTTCATCCTCAGCTCTTCTCATCCTCAGTCTTCCTGTTGCAGTTGTTGTTATTACTTCTCCTCCTTGTCCTAATTGCTTTTGCGGTTCATCTTCTTCATCCTCTTCTTCCTCTTCTTATTCTTCCTCTTCCTTTTCTTTTCCCTGCCCTTCGCATCCTTATTCCTGTTCTAGTTCCTCTGCAACCTCGTATTCCTTCGTCCTCTCTATTATCCTTCTCTTCATCCTCCTCCTCCTCCTCCTCCTCCTCTTCTTCATGTCTCCTAACTGTTGTATTTCTTCCACTTCCTCCTCCAGTCCCTCTGCCTCATCCTCTTCGTCTGCTGTTCCTCCTCGTCTTTCACCTCCTCGTCCTCCACCTCCTCCTCCTCCTCCTCCGGTTTTGCCTTTTCATTTTTCCTCTTCTTAGCCTACTGATCCTCTGTATCGACTTCTCCTCGTTAATCCTCCGACTGCTTAATTCCCCGAAAGATGTTGGGGGTAAATGAAGTGAATCTGGCAGTAAGTCCGTCGGTCGCTCGGTCCATCAGTCCATCAGTTCACCAGAGCCTCAGTCGCCGCAACACAGGACATCAAGAAGATGAAGAGACAGGTCAGTGGTTTTATTTAGACATTTCAATTGTGGTTCATGAGAAAGTGTTATGAAGATGCACTTCATAAATACAGATAGCCAGACAGTTAGACAGACAAATAGACAGACAGACAGACAGTAAACCAGATAGATCTAAAGATAGACAGATAGACAGACAGGTAGACAGACAGATAAACGGACAGACAGCCAGAGAGACAGACATACGGACAGACGTAGGGACGATTGTAGGCAGTGCGTTTGTAAGCGCGCCATCGGTTGATGCGTTGAATGACGAAAGGATTCGTTTACAAGATTACTCGATTTCTTTCCATCAAACCTTATCTGACCAGATTAGGTCATACAATATTAATATTACTAAGTCGGTTAATATATATATATATATATATATATATATATATATATATATATATATATATATATATATATATTAAGCGCCTTAATATTACTAAGTCGGTATATATATATATTAAGCGCCTTAATATTACTAAGTCGGTATATATATATATATATGGAATATATGTATATATGGAATATACCGGTGTAGAGTATATATTAAGCGCCGCTAGACCGATCCTAACGATCGAGGTCGATGAGTGAAGGACTTGCTCAAGGTCTCTATACAGTATATAGCCGTGCTTGATCCCGTACTTTCCGCATTACAAGGCGAGCGCTCTCTAACTAATCGGCTACCGTGCCCCAAAAGCCAGTCACTAAAAAAGACACACACACACACACACACACACACACACACACACACACACACAACGAATTGGTTACCCATAGCAACTGCTCCTATCTGGTAACGAACAGCATCCAACTTCTACCAACTGCGGCTGCGTATTAAAACCATCCGCAGATTCATTCCAACCTCAAGTGCTGTCATCTTGGTCAACAGCTTCATAGTCTCCAGGGTTGACTACTGCAATAGCCTACTGGCGGGCCTGCCGCCTTGTCAACTAGATCGAATACGGTCGGTGCTTAACTCTGCTGCACGTATCATATATGGCCGGACACCATCTGATCATGTCACTGATCTGCTGCGCGACAA